>CM027470.1:32332936-32669431 GCA_015776775.1 Magallana hongkongensis
GACAATCATATTTTGGGATATGATAGGGACTGTTCTATAGATGTGCAGTAAGGTTTTCAAAATTCAAATTTCATCCAGGGAGTCAAAAAGTAGCAGAAAATTGACGTTTATCACTTCAAAAAAACATAGATCCTAGAACTCCTTTTATGATTTAATGAATAGACACATCATATCTTGGGATATGATAGGAACTGTTCCATAGATGTGCATTACGGTTTTGAAAAATTAAATTTAACCCTGAGGCCCATTACCTACTGGTACATACCTTTTGATGCCCTTTAAGGATCAAGAATATATATGGTTGAGGGGTGGGGATCTCAACCGTTTTTGAGATATTGGTGCACTTCCTGTTCAAGGGGGATCATGATCACCCCCGGGGCCCATGACCTACATACCGTTTGATGCCCCTTGACACAAGGAACAATAATATATATGGTTTAAGGGTGGGGATCTCAACTGTTTTGAAGATATTAAGGGACTTGCTGTTTGAGGGGGTCAGGACCACCCACAGGGCCCATGACCTACATAACATTTGATGCCCCTTGACATCAGAAACATGAATATATATGGTTTAGGGGTCATGATTATAACAGTTTCTGAGATATATGGTAATTTCAAATTCCTGGGGGGTGGGGATGACCCAAGGGGTCAGATCTAATAAACCCTATATATTGCCAGTAACAGCCAATATATGATTATGAAAACCCTATATCATTATCTTTGTCCGTTTTCAAGTTACCATTTACGATAGAGTCTACAATTCTTCCTACAAGGTTCAATGTTAGACCCCACACCCTTTTGACACCCCCCTCCCCCCTCCCCCGAAAAGTGGTTGTCTAACCCAAAATGAGAAAAATCAAACCAGGGTGCACAACTAGATATGCAGGCCTATCATATTCTAGAGTTTTGTACAATTCTGTTCAGCCATCTCTGAGAAACAAGTTCAGAGCAGGAAAGAAGAAAAAGAAGATGAAGAATAATAATACATGTATTAAAAACCGTACAAAAACAGTAAGTCTCCAAATTTCATTCGGGAGACATAAAAATAAAGATTAAATAGAGATAGGATCATCAAACATCAATAATTTAAAGATAATTGACAATTTCTGATTCTAAGGGGGTCAGGATGACCCCTTATGGTCATGACTTACATGCCATAATGATCTGATGCGCCTGCATGACCTAAGGAGGAATAATATCTTTGGATTAAGGTGGGGATCTCAATGGTTTTTATGATATTTAATAATTTCAGGAAGAGCACTTGGGATCATGACCTACATACCATCTTAAATGCCTTGAACAAAGAAACAATAATATAATATGTACATGATATATGATTCAATTTAAGAACCCAGATATAAATCAATCATCTTTTTTGTAATACTTCCTATGTACATATGTACATGTATTAGTTTGTGTTTTTTTTTCTATACCATTCATGTTCATGACTGTAGTATGGCTTAGTCTTATTTTAAATTACATTAAAAAATTGTCAAATATATGACTTGGAACCCCCACTCCCAAACAAACTCAAATATAAACTGTTCTCCCCCCCCCCCCCCCCTTGTCGAATGATCTATTAAAATAAAAATATAATTTGGGTATCTAAAAACTTTTATAAACTGGTAAAAAATGTTATTCTTAAAAAAAATTAAATTACACCTTGCATAATTGACAAATGATCTATTGAGATATGATCTGAGGTCATATTTCTACCTTGGGATCAATAAGTAGTATTCATTGACAAGTTAAAATTAATAACAATAAATGATTCAAATTATAAATGTTTATACTCCACATTCACCACCCCCCCCCCCCCCCCCCCCCGCCCAATCTAACCTGGTTATAAAGATTCAGTCTTCTTAATACATTCTTACATGTGTACAGTAGCAAATTTTAAATCATATCTTGATTGCTTTTTCTCTCGTGATTCACATTAACATTTTGGAAATTGCTTAATTCAATTTTTAAGATTTATAAACAAAATATTAATGTTATATGCATCGCTTCCATGTGTATTCGCCTATTTTGGGCAATTGTAAAGTCTCCTAAACAAAGCAGTGACATCATTAGGCTAGGATTTACCCACATGGATCAAACACTACTGTATAACATATGAATAAGATAAAATACATTATTATTTCTAGTTCTAAAATGTCAGGGTGTCTCCAAGGGGGCATAATCTACATACAATTTTAGGCGCAATGACACAAAGAGCAAAAATAAATTATATGGTTTAGGGATGAGGATCTCATATCTCAGAAGTTAACAAAATATACAGTGGATCATATCATTTCCTGTTTCATAAAGGCGGGGGGGGGGGGGGGGGGTAAAGACAACACTTGGGGGTCAGTAATGTACTTTACACCATTTGATGCATCATAATGACATTAGAAGATATTTTGTATTTTCCTGTTTCGTGGGGTCAGAACAGTCCCATAAGGTCATGACCTACATTGTATTTGATGCATTATAATACATTAAGAAAGAAATACTCCTTCCTTCCTATTATAACTCATATAAAAATGATAAGTGTCTACACCTACTTACATGTTATACACATATTTAATAAAAAAATGTTTATACAGGGTCAATATGGGGTCAACTCAATAGTGCATGCAGTCTGACAAATGAAAAAAAATAACTTTTGCAACTAAAATGACAGAAACTTTACAAATGCGATAGGATAGGTAACGATGATAAGCGTATTTAAATATTAAAAGATGATGATACAGTATGCTGTCAAAGGGAGATCACATATAGACCGGACACGAATTTTGCACTTTTTCTGCCAGTGACCTTGACCTTGCCTGAATGACCTTGGGTCAAGGTCATGACACACCCTTATGTCATAAGCAATCTTTGTGTGAAGTAAGAACTTCCAATGTTTCTCCATAAGAAAGATATGGACCGGAAACGATTGCACAGACAGACGGACAGACAGACAGACAGACGGACGGACGGACAAGGTGATTTCTATATACCCCCCCCCCCAAACTTTGTTTGCGGGGGGTATAAATAAATATATACACATATTATATTTACATAATTAATAAAATGTCATGCACAAAGTTGTGCTTGATTGATTAAACATATAGATTATAATATAATATTGTTAAAATGTTATTGAAATTAGTTTGATTGTGTTGAGAATCATAAGAAAATCAATTGGGTTCTAATTAATAGTTAAAAATTATGAAATGATGTTACCATAATTGAAGTATATATTTTCTAATCTCCTGTTCCACTTGCTCCACATGAATGACTGAATGAATGAAAATTATTTGTTTTTATTCGCATTTTTCAAATTCAAACATACTTAAGTTCTATTAAACTGATATCAACTTCTTTTTTAAATATTTTAATTACTCTTTCAATCTAATTAAAATTATATGTTTGATCTTTCATACCACTTTCATTCATACACTCATTCAAAAATCAAAAGTAAATGAACCTGAGGTTGTATATTAAATGGCTAAAAAAATAAATAATTGAAATAATAATATTCATAGCAATTTCCACTTCTGTATAATATTGTTAGACAATTATAAACAAAAGAAATTAATCTTCCCACTGTGACCAGCATTTTTCAAATTTCCTAAGTTGAAATGTTTGAACTGATGCATATTTCTCTATCTTGTATTTAAAACTCAAATAATATAATAGATCAACATAGTTTGGAATCTTATTCTGCTTCAGACATATATTGCCATGGTACATTTTTCATTCAATAAAATCATTTCAAAATACATTGGTAAAAAAGGAGTACAATTTTTTTTTCAATTATAATTTACTCTTTAAACAAAGACTGCTGCCCCACTTGGTCCTGCCCTGGATGCATCATTTGACTTGACTAGAAGGGGTGCCAATGATGTAGAGATCCCTGTTGAAAGGTATTGTCTGTTAAATAACTGATATAACATTGAGAGTTCTCCATTTCTCTTTCTTACATTATTCTAACTGATGGTATTGACATATTGTAGGTCCATTCAAGAACCAGACCCAGCTGATGACACGATCATCCCACCTTCTGATGTCATCTTTGAGGTTTTGGAGAAAGGCACCAAGAGAGGAGGCAGACTTCTTGTAAGAAGTGACGGCTTCACTTATGGTGTCAAGGTATTTATAATTTTCTACCAGTGATATATTTTTTTTTACCAATTACTTATTTTTATCACTTGCTTTAACAATTTTTTCTTTCCTTTTTGATTTTAGAGGGAGAACAAGTCATCCACCATGTGGATCTGCAGTGTTCGCTCCATGAAGATGCTCTGTCCAGCCACCGTTCTGCAGACCAGAGGAGATTTCCAGATGGGGCAGATCCAGCATATCCATCCTGCTGATCCTAGGCTTCCTTTGCGCGTGAAGGTGTCAGCAGAGGTAATTAAACTTGTAAATTTCAATAAACTTGTAAACTTCAATAAACTTGTGATCTACAATAAACTTGTGAACTACAATAAGCTTTTGAACTACAATACCAAGTAATATTTTTACAACTAAATTATTTTGTGATAAGTAATATAATGTGTGCTATTTAATGTATATTATATTTACATCTACAGGCTAAGTCTCAGGCATCATCTGATGTTTTCAGACCAGCCATGGCCATCGTCGAGGATGTTGTGATGCGGATGATCCCTGAGGAAGAGAGGTTCCTTGCTCCCAAGATGGACCTGCTTAAGAGATCAACAAACCTCCATCGCAGCAAAGTACGCCCGACAGAGCCCAGAGATATCAACTTTGAGGTAAGCTCTCTGTAAAACTTCATCTGTGGTAAAGAACTGGTTATGATATGCAACAATAATTTTCATATGTTATTCATTTTAAATTCTGGATATGATAATAAACTGCAATATACAGGTACATATTCAAATACATGAAATAGTAATTTCTGCAACTATTATAAATTATGAATTATTTTGCAGATGGACCTTGGATTCATCTCTTCAGATGAATTCTTGGTGAAGGACATCCAAGGAGAGGGGTTTCGACACATCGTATTTGCCATCAGATACCAACTAGAACTCATGGCAGAGACCAAGGTTTGGTACATGGATGGAACCTTTAAGGTAATTTTTGAAATGAATTATATATGTTCATAATCAATCTCTGTAAGTTTACCTCGTCTTATGATGAGCTAAGTTTATAAAATAAATATAATAAAAATGTATACTATTATTCTCATAAATGTTCATAATCTGTATCAATAAATGTATTTTCTGTGTGTGTGTGTGTGTGTTAATTTGTGATTCAATATTTACTATATTCATGTTATATTGCAGATTGTACCAGACTTCCTGAAGCCAAGGGGACAATTGCTGTCATTCCATGGTTTCGTCAGAAGAGATGGGAAAGAACAACAATTTCCACTGGCATTTGCACTGATGTCATCAAGGCAGGAGTCGGATTATGTAAAGGTAGAATAATTGTTTTTTAGGTCACCTGAGTCACTCAGGTGACCTATTGCAATTGGTCTTCGTCCGTCGTCGTGCGTTGTGCGTCGTGCGTCTGTGCGTCGTGCGTTAACAATTTTACATTTTTAACTTCTTCTTGAAAACTACCTGGCCAATCGTTACCATTTTTGGTATAAAGCATCTCTATGGTAAGAAGAATCTAAATTGTGAAATTCATGGCTCTACCACCCCTGAGGTGCCACGGGCGGGGCCAAATATGCAAAAAAAAGCCAAATTTTCAAAAATCTTCTTCTCTACTCCCACGCATGTGAGGAAAAAACTAAATGCATGGTTATGTTGTCCATGAAGCCCTCTACCAAAATTGTGAAATTTATGGCCCCTGGGTCAGGGGTTCTGGCTCTAGGGTGGGGCCAATGTGGCCATATAGTAAAAATGTATTTAATCTTAGAAAATCTTCTTCTCTACTACCATATACATTTGTCAAAAACTAAATGCATGATTATGATGTCCATGAAGCCCTCAACCTAAATTGTGAAATTCATGACCCCTGGGTCAGAGGTTCAGGCTCTAGGGTGGGGCCAATGTAGCCATATAGTAAAAATGTATTTAATCTTAGAAAATCTTCTTCTCTATTATCATATATATTTGTCAACAACTAAATGCATGATTATGATGTCCATGAAGCCCTCAACCTAACTTGTGAAATTCCTGACCCCTGGGTCAGGGGTTCAGGCTCTAGGGTGGGGCCAATGTGGCCATATAGTAAAAATGTATTTAATCTTAGAAAATCTTCTTCTCTATTATCATATATATTTGTCAACAACTAAATGCATGATAATGATGTCCATGAAGCCCTCAACCTAAATTGTGAAGTTCATGGCCCCTTGGTCAGGGGTTCAGGCTCTAGGGTTGGGCCAATATGGCCAAATAGTAAAAATGTATTATATCTTAGAAAATCTTCTTCTCTACCCCCATATATATTTGTTAAAAACTAAATGCATGATTATGATGTCCATGAAGCCCTCTACCAAAATTGTGAAATTCATGACCCCTGGGTCAGGGGTTCAGGCTCTAGGGTGAGGCCAATATGGCCAAATAGTAAAAATGTATTAAATCTTAGAAAATCTTCTTCTCTACCCCCATATATATTTGTTAAAAATTAAATGCATTGTTATGATGTCCATGAGGCCCTCTACCAAAATTGTGAAATTCATGACCCCTGGGTCAGGGGTTCAGACTCTAGGGTGGGGCCAATATGGCCATATAGTAAAAAAATTTTAAATCTTAAAAAATCTTCTTCTCTACTCCCACACATGTGAGCAAAAAACTGAATACATGGTTATGATGTCCATGAGGGCCTCTACTAAAATTGTGAAATTCATGACCCCTTTGTTAGGTGTTCAGGCTCTAGGGTTGTGCCAATATGGCCATATAGTAAAAATGTTTTAAATCTTAAAAAATCTTCTCTACTCCCACACATGTGGGCAAAAAAATGAATACATGGTTATGATATCCACAATCTCCTTGACCTAAATTGTGAAATTCATGGCCCCTGAGTCAGGGGTTCAAAACATGAAGGGGGGGGGGGGGGGGCGCAATATGGCAATATAGTGTTAATGCATATAATGTTTAAACATTTTCTTCTCTATTCTCACACATCTGTATAAAAAAACTGACTAATAATTATGTTTACCAGGAAGTCCTCTACTGAAATTTTAATTTTCATGTCCCCTCAAGGATGGGTTTTGACTCTAGGGCAGGGCCAAAATTGATGTATAGATATTAATGCATATAACGTTAAAAAATTATTTTCTTTACTCCCACACACCTGAAAGGAAAACTGAATTCATGATTTTGTAGACCAGATCTTTTAGTTTTTCACCAAAATAATAGGTTTCACAGTTCTTTTTGAAACGTGGTTGTCATTACAAATTTATAATTTTTCTACTCCAGTATGAAACCTAATTAATTAGATGCATATATGAGACTCCATGACAAGTTTGTGTATGGGATATATGCTACTCAGGTGACCGTTAAGGCCAATTGGCCTCTTGTTGTTGTTGTATATATACCATTCAAGTACATTTATAGTATTATATTTAATAAAAATCAAGCATAAAATGCATACAATTAATGAGTTTTATTTTATTGTCTTAGAGGTCTTCAATGCCATTCTTGAAGCCCTTCCAGCAAGGCCAGCTGTTGAGATGTTGATGGTGGACTTTGAGCTAGGTAATAGGCTTTTAAAAAATCTTGAATATATGTTATAAATAGCATTGATAATTAACTACAAAAAAATTAATAAGTAGTGTTGATATATATGGTATTTATGACCTTATTTTATTACAGGTGCCTGGAATGCCATTTCTGCAGTATTCCCTGATGCTGTGACCAAGGGATGCACATTCCATTGGTGCCAGGCCGTATGGAGGCACATCCAGGAGCTGGGCCTTGCAGCCACATACATGAAGAGGGAGGCTACTCATCGCTACCTGAAGCAGCTTATGGCCTTACCCTTCCTACCTTCACCAGACATCCCCGCCGCATTCCAGACATTGAAGGAGAGAGCCAACACAGAGCCCCTCCAGTCCCTGGTGGGTTACATCGACAGACAGTGGATGAACCATTCCGTCTTCCACCCATCATCATGGACCGTCTACCGCCAGGCCGTCAGGACCAACAATGATGTAGAAGGTGATTATATATTGCAAATAATTTTGTGATAATAATTTTGTTATTTTTTGAAAATGAATTTAAACATTGTGTTCTAGAGATATACATAAAAGTATTTATTTAAAAAAAAGTAAACTGACTTGTGAACAATAACTGCATATAATTATTAATTATTAACCTGATTCTTTTTGTATTTTTGGAAAATGGCATTAATGAATATATTATTTGTATTTATTAAAGGTTGGCATCACAGGGTCAACGGCAAAGCTGGACATCGGGGATGCACCTTCTACAAGCTTGTCCCTCTTCTTTTGCATGAGGCAAAGCTGGTGGAGACTCGTATGTCCAGCGAGAACCTCTTCAGGGATGTAAGACAGTCATCATCTGCAACCCAGAAGAAATTGACGGAGGCCTGGGAGCAGTATGATGCAGGACAGTTGTCAACTGGACACTTTCTACGGTTGTGCGGTACCGTGTATGCTCCATGCGAGTGACTTGATACTACTGATTTCCGACAGTGCAAATTAAGTGTGCGAGTGACACCCATAGTGAACTAATAGACTATCACTAGTGCTTTGAATTTGACTTTGATAGTGCACCTACCTCCTTAATCACTAGTGCTTTTTTTTAATATGTGTTGATGTATGTTGTTGTGTTTTCTCAATATTTTCTATGACTTTTATATTATAATAAATCTATAAAAGTTTACATGTCTTCTTCTGTTCTTCTGTTCACCATATAATTAAGTTAAAGAGTAATAGATGATAAAGATCACAACAGCATAACTATCTATATATACAAGATGTATACTACATAATTAATTAAGAAAACCTATGAACATTATACATAATTAAGTGAAATCACGGAAAATTTGCAAAAAATGATTTCACTCCCATGACAATGACATTACAAATGTTCATAAAGGCATTAAGAAAGCAATGTAAGTAATGTTAAAATTTTACATAACTAAGTGAAATCACGGATATATAATGGCTCAAAGAAAATTGGCTAAAAATGCCTTCACTATACACAAATGTTTATAAAAGGCATTAATTAAGACAGCTCGATTACGTAAAATCACGATAATTTCAAATTATTCCATAAAACACAACGTTAGCAATTATTTGGGGTTTGCTTAGATCGATAAATACAGGTAATCATTGATCGTTAATAATACCTTTATCATATATTGAAAAGGGGCGAAACCACTCGGCGCGAAACCTCTCAGCGCGAACAAGTGATCGGAGCGAAACCACCCGTTACCACATTTAGAAAGTGAAAGTAGAACTTATATATGTATGCTGGCATCTCATTATATTGTGCTACTGCTACTACATGTATTATGCTTACCTAAATTGGTCAACATCATAATGATAATCCAATTAAAACACAATAATGAATTCCTTTAGCTGATCTTAACAAATCCTTTTCTGCATACGGAAAACACAGACATGTATGTATGGGTGTTGCTAAAACGCGGAACGGAAAGCGGAACGGAATGGAAAATATCATCACGTCTATCGCTTAAAAAGGGTATAGACTGGCCAGAAACGATTTACTTTGTATCTTTTATTTATATCTAATTAATGATTATCAACATGTTGTTATCTTATAATTATTCATATGAATGTCTATCAATTATAGCATTGTATTCATTCGGCTTTAGTTGAGTACGGAAACGGAAAAATCAAATGTATACGAATTGTGAAACATTAACATGATTAAACGAGCAAATTAGCTATAACTTTTTACTTATTTTTCTTATATGGTATTGCTTGCATATCAGCGTAACGTACGCAGTTAGTGAAAGCGTTTTATGCATGTTTTGAGTATTTTTATATTTCAAATATGATGCACATGTATATACTTACATCAAAATTGAATTTTCGGTGTTCTAGACGATCTTTTATCATACAGACGATACAGTATCATTGAGATGGAAGGAAAAAACCGTAGGACTGACGACATTAAAAATTAAAATACAGTAAACATTAAAATACCCGGTAATTTGTGAAACTAGTAATTTGTGAAACTTGTATTTTTAGCAATGCAATTTTGTTTACGTTTGCATTACTAAGCAGTTGTTTATTCAGACGTTGCCTGGTTTGATTTTCCGATTATATATTGGGACTATAGTCTGTCGATCCCAAAATATTCATGCAGCACATTTGGACGATTTATAATGGAAAATGTTGACATCTTTTCTCCATTTGGAAGTCACTCAGAAGACCTTGCATAATTTTTCAACACTATCATCTGGGTCTGTTGAAATGCAAAACCCCGTAGACATCTTTATTTTTAGCCGTGTTTTTATACCAGCTGATAAGCTAGAGAGGACGTTTTAAAGAAAGAATAATGAGAATGTTTAATGCTTCTAAAAGAGAATTGCTTGAACCCTGAGGTATATATAAATATACAGCAAAAAGTGAATCGAGGATATTTTGGGACAGAATATAGTGGTCAATGCATGTACTGTTAATTTTGAGGAAATAAATATTCTTGAATAAATAATCTAATATTGCTAATCTTTCAAAAAAAAATTAAAAAGGTACATAAAGTATATTGTTTTAGCATGATTAACAAATCTATGAGGTATAAAACATTAGATAAGATTTTCCGTTTTCCCTTCCGTTTCATTTTCCGTTCCGTTTTCCGTTCCGCGTTTTAGCGACACCCATGTATATATACACGTGAACCCATCTAATCAAAGAGCTGGGTAAAACTAGTACCCGCTAATGAGACATGTAGACCTGTGTTGTGTACGTAACTTCAGACAAAGATCATTCATTTGTAACATGCATGTATTTTTATGACCTATTCTTCAAATCCACTTGCACTATTTTATTAGGTAAATAACAGCTTTAAGGTGCTGCAGGACACCTGCATATTGTGATGTACATGTATACTTTCTATTGAGATAAACAATAAAGTATATTAAATATTGATTAAATATTTACCCCCCCCCCCAAATAATGTTACCTAACATTGAAGCGCAATGGGTTTGAGCGTTTACATGTCTGTAAGAGCATTGGGGTCCAATGTGTTTTTTGGTAATTTTACAATTGATATAAATGAATTTTCATGGGGAGGGGAAGGGAGGGGGGGGGTCTGGACCCCTCACTCCCACCCCTTCTCTAAATCTGTGCACACGATGATGTTCATGTAGGCACACAGAAGCAACCGCCACGGGGAGGGGGCACAATTTAATTTTTAATTTTGTTTGTATTAATTATGTAGACCATTATACTTTCTATGACATAAAATGTTAAGGTTATTGATTAACTGAAAATCCACTGCAAACAGTTCTACCCCAAATTGCACATAAAGTGCTGCGCATGTAACGATGTGTATTATCATATGGGAAGGGATCTCATCCTTCAGTTATGAAAATTATAAATTTTGATTGTATTACCGGAGCTTGCATATATAACCTTCATTTTTAATTAAACTGGTACAAAACAGTGTTATTTAGGGGCAAACACATGGTGCGGTTATTACTGTCTAATGACAGCATCTAGTTTTTTAAGTTGATGATCAAGTTAAACTTTGTTCTTTTAAGTTGTTGATCTTGGCATTTTTTGCCTCTTTTAGCAAATTTTATACTTAATCAGGCCATAATAGACACAAACCTCAGTTCAATGTGAACGTGTTCTCTTGCAATATTTAGTCGTTACTTTCAATATAGACCCCGATATAAAATCTCGATGCTGTCAAAAATTTGCTGTCGGGGAAAAACAAAAGAAATTTTTTTTTGTAATTTTATTTATGTATTCTTAAAAGCCAGAAAACCAAGCGGCGGGTTTGTAAACCAAAAAAAAAAAAATGCTGGCCCTAGAGCCGGTATGGAATCCATCATTCCTACGATAAAACATACTTGTAAATATGTTATTGCCCGATCGACAGAATAATCCTCTGTAGCCATAAGATCTGCACCTGTAGCCACGGTTACTGCACAAACTTGTTTTCCTTTTACTACACAAACATTAACAAGGGACAACAGTGCGGAAGGAACTAACGGTGACTTACGATCTGCCGAGTCCCTCATTCAGGAAATAACATGTATATCCTCAGCATTAGAAACTACATGTAGAAGACCTTCAAACTTATGTGTCCCCTTAAAAAAATACTGCTTTGCATACAAATCCATGCCACATGCCACAAAGAAAATGCATGCCCAAACGTTTGTCAAATCTTTGCAGGTAAAGGCTGTCGAAAATGTTGTCAAAAATTTAAACAAACAAGTCAAACAATTCGCCAGAGATCCCAGTTCAAGTACTTTAAAGCCCTCAACGTCAATAAAAAAATAAGATACCTACTCCTTTGGCGGACTACCTAGAAGGGTATGATCCCGCATTGTGGAAGCTTTTAATAAAATATTTTGAAATTGTTTTAAAATTTCTTATTAAGGGCCTAGAAAAGTTCGGGTTTTTCCACATTTGCCTTCCATTATTAGAAAAAAAATCTATTTTAACACATAGTATTTATCAGAAATGGCAAAATTCTAGACTAGCGGGGCCATTTATTAAACCCCCTTTCTCAAACATTCAGGTCTCCCCTATTGGTATAGTGCCTAAAACAATCACTAGGGAAAAACCTTTTAATATACTACTTGTTCTTTCAAAAAGGGGATTATATTAATCATCATGTCCCACAAGAATTTTGTACTGAGCAATGCCAATCAGTTTACAGGGCTATGGATATCATAAAACAATTAAGGAGAGGTGATTTTTTAGTTAAAATAGATACTGTATACAGGGTTATTTTAGCCCTTAGTTATAAACGCCCCTCTTTACTTGTATACTATGTTGCCTCGTCTTGAATTCACCCAGACATAGTTGAGTTAAAAGAGAGACAATATGAGAAATTGGAATTCGTCCAGTCTTAAATTCGCCTACTGACAACGAGGGCAAAAGGGGCGAAAAAAACCTGGACGCGAATATTTACCTGTATACAGTATCGAAAAGGCATACACACAAATTCCTATAAATCCTATTGATTTCGAACTTAAAGGAAGTGAACATGAAAAAAATAATTGTTGCTTAATAAATCATAAAAGCCTTTTGAAACTTAGAAATGAGGTCTGTTACCTATTTGTTTATTTCTATCAAGAGATTTTATCAATTTAACACTCTCAGTGAAAGGTTTATGGAGGTAATCCTTTATTCCCCAGCATGCATCTGTTCTCTGACGTAGACAAGCCACATTGCTGCTGGTGACTGGGTCAATGTTGGAACTAGGCCAGTGTTTATGTACAGAGTTGATAAAAGTTGAGGAGAAAAATTATGCCTTGATGTGAAGAAAAATTTTGTGTACTGTCATGAGAAGACAAGGATTTAGTACATTTCTATAAATGAACCTGATAACTATTTATGATTTGTACAAAAAATGAATATAGATAAATTAATTTGTGAAATATAAGACCATCACATTCCAGATGTTTGTACGGAGATGCATGTGGCAGTCAGTGTTTACATAAATAAAATGCTGTTTTTAGATTTCAATTTAAATTAATATAAAATTGTAATTCCATTTTCCATGTGGGGTTTCTTACCGTTACTTTTTATCTAAATGCCCTGGAAATTCTTCTGATTTGTTTTTTTTTTATACATAAGATCTTGATGATATGTACGCCGGTTCCATTTATGCTGTCAGAAGAATAACAGGACTAAGACACTTTTTAAAAGTCAGGATGCTGTGCAATGCACCTATTGTGCTCATTTATGTAGTGCTCATTTATGTAGCACACATAATGTTCAAAATTCCCGAGTGCAAGAAAAAATAGCTCACAATAACACTGATCCACGGACATTCATTCTAGTTACATGTCACATTAATTGCTGGTGGGAATGCATCATTCTGAGATCCAAAATCTTCCTCCATAAACATTGTTTAAAATGACAACTCTTTACATTCCTTTCAAGTTCCCATTCACATTTTGATGATGGCATTTTATCCCTGTTACTACACGTGTGTAAAAATGCAATGTGTCTCACTGACGGCAGCATCAGTGCTGCCCTCTCTTAGATGCTTAGAGATAACCCAGCAGGGAGGTAATGATTTTAACAATATGGCAGCGCTCATGGATTGCAAGAAATAGTTATTCTAAGTGGTATATCTTCTTACTGAGGAAAGCTCTGTCTAAACGGTTTTCAGATATCATTATACACATCAAACAGACAAACTTGAGCCCTTGATAATTTGTTCATGTTCACTTCCTTTAAGTAAACAATCATAATCATTAAGATAAG
The DNA here is from genome assembly GCA_015776775.1 of Magallana hongkongensis. Lineage (NCBI taxonomy): Eukaryota > Metazoa > Mollusca > Bivalvia > Ostreida > Ostreidae > Magallana > Magallana hongkongensis. The sequence continues at coordinate 32,347,272 of CM027470.1, forward strand.
ACCACCATTTGGACAGAGCTATGCATGTAATTAAAAAAAAATAATATTGCACTTTTGTGAATTTTACACCTAAGTGTTCAGTTTCCCACTGTGTTTCCATCTTATACGATAGTCTCTTTCTAGGTCCACCGCTATAGCGATCTTCTAGCTTTTCATGTCATAGGAGAAGATAGAGTCAATACAGCTGTAGATTTGCCTTCTCGGTTTCCCCATTTGGACGAAGAGCTAACAACAGTTCCTCTTTCCTCAGTACGGATTTAAGTCAAACCGCTGAATTATAACTTCGCAGCTTGCTCAGCAAATCCACTACTTCAGCCTACAAGTCAAAGTTCCAATCGTGTAAACATTTTGTGAAGTTGTCTTTTCCTAAATAATCCCCCTTTCCACCGTCCCTACAGCATCTTTCGGCTTTTATTGCTCATTGTTACCCACTTATAATGATGTCGATTATTTTTTTTTTTTTTACCTAGCATCAAACCACTGATGCCCTGCCCTCGCAGCACCATAGATGTCGATTATTTTTTTTACCCAGCATCAACTGCTGATGCCATTTTTTTCATATCGCCTTAGATGTTGATTTGTATCATATAACCAGCATGATTTTTTTTCCATTCATCAATCATAGATGTTGATTCTTGTTTCAAATAACACCGTGTACATAATTATTTTCCCTTTACCAATGATCATGAATATTGTGCTTCATTACTTGTATGACTTTTTTAGTTGTAAGTTGTAGTTAGTTAGTTTTTTTTTTCATTTTGTATGCAGGCATTATTTCATTTACCTACATGCTTAGCTTGTTCAACTCAACATGACATTACCCCCCCCCCCCCACTTCTCTTTTTTTACCCCCTACCATAACTTTTATTTTTGAGGACAAAAATTTTCCAACCAGGAGGCAATTATCATAAGGTACATTTGACCCCTAATAAAACATGTTTTAATATAGAAATGTTCCCTATTTTCTATATTGTATCTTGTATGTTTGTGTAACTATTTCTGGAACAAAATGCACAAAAAGGTACTAATAACTTTTTGTCACTATAAAACCCATTTCGCCGCAAGGAAATATTTTCTATCACTTGATAATCTGCTTCGTAAATATTTACACTTACCAAGGCGATGAGCGAAATATCCATCTTGTTAAGGTTAAACAAATTTTACGTAACAAATCACTTTTCAAAGAGAAATTTCTTTTGATGTATGATCTACTCAATTACATGCTATGATATGAAATTAATATTTGTCAGAAATATTAACTTGTATGTTTTTTTTCCCAATCGTTTTATGTTCATAATCATTAACTTAATATTTTGTTATTTGATTTATTCTTCATTTTCTTACCAGTCAGTTATCACTATTCCCCGCTTTTCAATTCGGTCAGTGTTAAATTGTCTTCCGGAATCACGACGTGATTGGTTCTAAATTTAATCATGTTTTACACTTCCGCCGAAGAGGAAATGCGGGTTTTACAAATCTACTATTTCAAGTATGCGTGTTTTTTCAAGTTCAATCGATTTTCTAGCATTATGATGTAAGTGTTTAACATATTTAGTTTTACCTACGGCTTGTTTTATTTGAATTTAAGGGCTATATTTGACTTAAATTCAATTTACATTTTGATTCGACTTGTCAACATAGCCGAGGACATATGTACTCGCGCCAAGAATAGGTTTATAGCTTGTTACTAATTATAGTTGACTCTTCAGTAATTGTGGTCCTCATCATAGCTAAGCGATCTCTCCATTTTAATTAATTTCACCCATTTATTTAATATTTTTATTTATAATCATATTTTATGATAGTTACCTACTTATAAAACAAAGTTTTAATTTGTCAATATTCACTTAGCGTGTGTATATATTACAATTGTTTTAGGGTATGCAAAGACTCAATTTATTGTGGTCCTTGTTATGTTGCATCTCTATATATATTTTGTAAAGACTCGTTGTCTATATTCACTTAGCACGTGTATATTTTACAATTGTGTTAGAGTATGCAATGACTCATTTTATGTGGTCCTTTTTATGTTGCATCTCTATACATATTTTGTAAAGACTCATTGTTTAGAACTCTGTTTTATTTGTCATTGTTTTTATCATTTGTTTATAATGCACTTAATACTGGATCTTCCAAGAATAAACATCATTACCTTATATCGACTCAATTATTAATTACAAAAACCAACAACCACATCCCAAGCACGAAACATTTTCGTGACATATACCTGAAAGTAATTGATTCCAAGCAAGGGACGACAGCTATAGTTGCACTCCTTTAATAACAACATCGTATTTCTACATACATACTATTTAGCACATCTAGACGAAATTTACAACAGGAAAACCCTATTTAGATCATGGCAATTAATTTGATTTTGCGCATATGTGCATCAAAGAAAACATAAGTGAAACCGAAAGTACCGGGAAATAACTCGGATAATTTATGTTCAATCTTATAAGGAATTGTCCATCTGTTGCACAACGGTTGTTTTATAGTCCATAAATAGCATCACATGTTCAATTTCACCATTTATTGAATGTTGTATTTTGTATGTGTTCTTGTTTATATGATGTCGAAAGGCTAGGGAGAAAATCATAATGACACTGAATGTACTGAATGTATAACGCATGAGTGGCGGATGAACTCGTTTAGACAAGTTAATCGGGGAAATCGGGGATTAACAAAACTCTTGGTAATATATCCTTAGTACTGTGGATGAGTTTTGGTTACTTTGAAGGTACCTTATATTTAGAGTACCAAGATCAATTTTTAGTACTTTTCTTTAAATGTTATCCTCAGTTAGTTGTTTTGGAAGGGAAAACATGTTAAATCTTTAGGCCAACCAGAACTTTTCTTCTTCGGACGTAGCACGTATTTTCGGTAGGCTACCAATTTTCCATCACAGTCACATGTTCGGGCGATATTGCACCGGGTTTTAAAGAAGGTCTTACCTTTAGGCAGTCAGCGCTGCCCTTGGCTCTGCCGGGAAGGAAGGGTGGTTACATTCTGTTTTTATATGAATATGTTGAAAGAAGCACTTACCATTAAATGTAATTGCCATTTAAATGCATATCTGCTGTAACTATGCGGTGTTCCTAAGATTAATCATTATAATCAAAGCACCGAAGAACTGACGGGAGTTGTTTTTAACGATGATTATTTATTTTAAAATCAATGATATGTTATTTTGCATTACAAGTACGGGTAGTTTCTAATCTGTATATGAATGATACACATTTTTATAATATGAATTTTTGGATTTTTTTCGACACAAGAATGGTGATAAAACCCCATATGAATCATGTTAAGTAATATTTAAAGATAGAATTAATTCAATCAAACTATGTATCAGTGATAGAAATATTTCTGGAAAATTAATGGATCCAAGCAATATTGAACACTAGTCTCGTTCAGGCAAACGCTCGGTTGTCACCGTTAATATCCGACAAGCAAGAGAGACTCTCTGCTTGTCGGAAATTTACGGAGACAGCCGAGCGTCGAGTTGAATGAGTCTATATTGAACTCTGGCGTAAAAATACATACGACTACAAACAATATCTAAATTGTTCGTACCATTTAAAATCTGACTATTTTCAAAGTATTTATAAATAAGTTTCCTTGAAAAACAATGCTTTAGCATACATTTTATCGAATTTATAAGTTATTTTCAAGAGCGGCGATGATTTGTGCTTTGGTCCAAACACTGTTTCACTTTCGGTTTGTCAGAGTAACTGCATAGGAAAGTTGATTAAAATCAACTCCCAAAAATGATGTAAAACACTGCTCCAGGTAAATAAGGAATCATGTGGAAGATATACATCACTATCAGTGGTAGGAGTACACTTTTCATTCAATCCCCGTAGACTTTTAGTTCCGTCCGACTCTTTAAAAGCACGAGCGCAATTTAAAATATTTTCATCCTTCAGCTGGTCAATGTATTTTGTCAAAATGTATTAACGTATCTAAAATGAGAACAAAATGTCCCTCACTATTTAATGCACTCGTGTGTGCCTTGTTAAGATATGCAAAAGTCCAGTTGGCCTTCCAAATTATAAACTGATGTTGTTCACCTTTTGTGAATTAGATAAACATTTTATAATGTATTACGCTTTTCACATCACGTTCACATTGTTAAAAGTGTTCAGTGTTTCAAATATTGTTAAACAAACAAAAACGGGTTTCCGATTGTAACGCATCTAGTAAAGGGATGATCTATAATTGTTTAGCATTAACATTTTTGTACCTAGAAATATCATTTACTCTAGTGCTTCTATGAATACTATTACTACGGTACTTAGAGTTTGGACAAGCAATCAGAAACTGCCTATTAAAACATGCAGATGGAACGATATATCTAGAAATCAACGATTTTGTAAATCATGTAAAAGTAACATTGGCGATGAATATCACTACATGTATATTATCATGATATGTCCAGCCTTGGAAGAAAATAGAAAAGCCTATTTACCATTAATGTATTTTAGATGATCAAATGGTTTCATTTTTTAAAAATATTTTTCATGCAAAACATGAGTTGTAGTATATTAATAACTCATGTAATATTTTCTGAATTGTATATTTTTCTCTATGTTGTTTTTTACAATATGAGAATAAATGAATTGAAAAATTGAAATTGGTGTGACTAAACATGCAATTGATCTTCATTTGTGCGAATACCTTATTTTTTTTAAATTCTTTAATGAACACCAACAGTTGTTAACCATAATAAATTAGTACCGTTTCGAATTATGTTAAAATCACTTTATAATGCGGGGACTTTTAAATTAAAAAAAAACCTCAATAACTCATGCAGACGAATTTTTATCAATCCAAATCTCGAATCAAGTTTAAGGTATTTAACTTGATCATGCGCATTTAGGGAATAAGGAGGACATGGTTGTTGATTTTATTAACAACTGACGTAGTTTTCTTTTTAATCATTGACCGCTATAACAAATGTTCCAAACCGAAAGTACTTGGAAATATTTTAATTCAGATATGTTCAATATCATTAAAGAGAGTTGTCCATACCAAAACTGGACATCTGTGGCGAGGAAACGATGTCCAAATCCTGACCACTTTCATTGTTTGATAGACGAGTATGGGAGAATCGGATGGGTTTGCAGGGAGCCAATATGGGTTGAAAAGGGTATGTTATGTTAAAAAAAAATGGATGCAAGTTTATCGATATAAGCAGAAATCTTTAGTTATGATTTTTGGACAGCTTAACTCGTTGAATATCGTGCATACAACTGTTTCTTTCTGAAATTGATGTAAATGTTTATTTAAAGGTTTTTATGGCGTATCTATTTGTTCGAAAGTATTTCACAAGCGTTAAGACTAATCAATGATATACAATAATAAATTTGGCACAAAAGATTTTTAGTAAAATGTAGTCCTGATATTAAAGCCATACACGCAATAAAACACGAGTTTTTTTCCTACCGGTTTTCACCGGAGGGGACTATAGCTTTCCTGTCCGTCCGTCCGTCCGTCTGTCTGTCCGTCCGTCCGTCTGTCCCACTTCAGTTTTCCACACTTGTTTCTTTATGCGTTTGAGGAATAATATGAAATTTGCTGAACAGCTTCAAAATGTCAAACTTCAGATCAAGTTTACACTTTTGTAGCGTCTGGTTTACATATTTTCGAGAAAATTAATTTTCTATATTCCAATTTTTCAATGTTCGGGTTCGATATTCTGCATAACAGTGCATTGTTTTCACAATTTCAACAAATCGATAAGGGGACGTGTATTGCTTAGACTATACTCTCAGAATGATTGTTTTTTTTAAACGTGTATATAATCCATACATAGAATCACAACATCAATATTAGATGAAATTAAAAAAAATTAATATTTTGTGTATTTTTCCTTCAGAAATAAAATAATCTGGGCATGATTTAGTCAGAATACAATTGAATGTAATATTCATTCACAAGTTTTAAATGTTAAAAAGTATTTCAAAAATATGTTAAAGTTTTTTTGTTTCAAATTTATATATTTATATGGTAAGGGTTCTTTTTCACAGTTGCTCATGTGTATTTCTTTTCATTTGTAGATAGATGTCCTGTTTTTAACGTTGTTGCTAAGAAACTGGATACCACGTCTTGTTCACAAACTAGATGTCCGCCATACAGCTACCGGTCGAATAATATTGATGTTGGTATGTACACGTAGCCATGATACAAAATTCAATTTACTTTTTTCTCCTAAATGGTTCAACCAACCTCCCGTTAAGGAAAACATATCTCACACAAACTAATCATTGCTCTGCATAAAATTACATTTTTGCGTGGACCCTGAGGTCCACGCAGAAAATATATAAGCGAGGTCAAACCGGATGCTATGGGGAAAATTCAGTCTGCGCATGAGCTAGCCTGGTTCCTGTGCGTAATTGGTAGCTCAGGGAACCAGGCTAGCACAGGTTTATCTGAATCGGGATCGGGATTCCATGTCATATGCACATGTTATTTCAAAGGCGCTGTAATTGTAAAGTTGTCGGTAAACATTACAGAAACAAAGTATTCCTTTTAAAGAAATGATCGGCATGTGATATAAACTGTCAGTATTATGAAATAAGGTAATGTTATGCCGAAACTACAGCATGCATCAAATAGCATAATTTGCAATGTTTTGTTGTTTTCCGAATACACATGTAGCTGAACTTTACTTTTATAGAAGGCGAGGCTAGATCGAGTACTTTCCGATTAAAATTATTTAAGTATTTAAGTATGATTGAATAATTATGTGACTGTATATAATAGATGGTTGTATAAAAGTTTAAATCTCAAGAAAAATGCATCAAAATCACAAAGCTGTCACGGCATAATTAACAAAGTATTGCGAAGCGTAATGTGTGCGCAAATAGTAGAATTCGCCGAATGCCTGATACTATACATGCAATCTTCATTAATATAGATCAAAATATTTATTATTTTAGAAGTATGAACCCTTTTAAAAATTCTGAGATTAAAAGTCAACTATACATATACAGTGTACATAATACAAAGTACAAATTTAGTGGTTAAAAGCAGGGGGCTAGAGTCGGTGGAATCTGTGATAATTGTAAGGCTTTCACGTTTTCGTTGGAAACACATGCAAATGGTCCACGTTTTGCAGTCCTTTTTTAAAGGACAGCAACTTGTTTTTATATTGACTAAACCTCTCCATTTGTTTAATTGGGGATGGGGATCATGAGCAGAGGGGAAATAAAATCCGAAACGATCGTGCACGGGTCTTTGAATTTTTTTTTGATACACGGATAATGATCCTTTTATCACACATACATGTAGAAGGGAACGGTACGTAAAGATGTTGTTTACTTGGGGTTGGAGTTTGGATTGTTAAAAAGTTCAATGTCAGGTGTAAAATTTGTTCTAAACATAAAAGTATTTATAAATGAATGTTTATTGACACATTATTAACATTCATCTTCTTTATTATATTATGGAATTAGGCTTAATTAGGCTTATATGTATAGCAAAACTACGGAAGCCCGTTGGTGCCACTAAGAAAAATATTTTATCTGGCGGCCGCCAGATAATTATTTCGCGGCCGCCACTTATTATCTGGCGGCCGCCACATAATTATTTGGCGGCCGCCAGATAAAACCTGGCTTCCTGATGCGCGCGCTTGTTTTAATGGGAGCTTTTTAGGGAGTTGTGGATACACTCTAATTTATAAGTTTTATTAATCATTTCTGAAACTTGACATTAAATATCAATTGCAGAGCTTAGGGTTTTAAAAAACTGGTTGAGTTGAATGTATAGAAGACTGTTAAAATCTAGAATGATTTTTATGTTACTTTGTGCCTTGTATTATACATGTTTGTTGTAAAACATGGTATTTAAGAGTTGATTCTGAACTTTTAAAACTGAACTAAACACCCGTTCAGGAAATCTTAACATTAAAAAACTTCAACTTGAGAGGAATTTTATGTAACATGTATAAGTAAAGGAACGCACTGCCTTCTATATGTTTTAATTTTGGTATAAGAATTTACCAACGCAGATTAAAGTCAGCTTTATTGACCACGACAGCTAGTACTGGCAGTATTATCACGAGAGCAGATCCATCTATGACTGTGTTGTTAAACTCTTATTCCAAATCACATGAAAGGCAGTACAATAAAAGACCGTGTTCGGCCACAGTCTCTCTGGGTAAATCAAAGTACTGAGAGTACTGAAAGGCGGGGTCTTGAAAGTTTGAATTAGTAATTGTTCACGTTTTCCTCCATTATGTTCCAAAAATTATGAGTTTGAATTAGTTGTTTCAATCTATATGTAGTATGCTAAAGTTTGGCTTTTTGCAATTGCCTGATTATTTGTCATAGTTTTGCTAAATCCCGACCGGGACTGTTCTTCATAATTGTAGAAAATTGACACAACGGTATATTATGTGAAATAAGACCCCAAGAAAATTTTTGAAAAACTACAACTAACTGGGAAAATCAAAACAACTATATTTAGGTATATAATTGAAATCGTTATATTTATTGATTTTGTGATCAAAGGGAAAATCTATAAGTCGGACAGTATCTGTTATACAAGGTAAGGTGGCATATCTTTGTCCCTTGTGTGCAAGTTATTTTTCTATTAATTATGTCAACATGCAAGATAAAGATGTTGACATGCAAGATAGTTATGTCAACATGGAATAACTATGTTGACAAGCAAGAAATCTGCAATCAAATAAGAGTTATAAAAAAACTCAAATATCGCCAACATGTGACATCCAAGATGCTAGATACGCTACCTATTGATGTCAACATGCAACTTATTTATGTTAACATGCAACTTAGTTATGTTAAGATGCAAGATAAATATTTTGACATGCAACTTATTTATGTTAACATGCAACATCTTTACTTATAAGTTGCATGCCAACATATTTATCTCGCATGTAAACATAACTAAGTTGGATGTCAACATATTCATCTCGCATGTCAACATACGTAAGTTGCATGTTAACATAAATAAGTTGCATGTCGACATAAAGAAGTTGCATGTTGACATAAATAAGTTGCATGTCAGCATATTTATCAAGCATGTTAACATAAATAAGTTACATGTTGACATAAAAAGGTAGCATCTAGCATCTTGGATGTCACAGGTAGGCAATATTTGAGATTTTTTGAGATTTTGTATAATTCTAATCTGATTGCAATTTTCTTGCATGTCAACATAGTTGTGTTGCATGTTGACATAATTATCTTGCATGTCAACATAATATCTTGCATGTCGGACATATTTGAAAGAAAAATAAATTGCACACAAGGGGCAGAGATATGCCACCATAACAAGGTTGATGAAAACTCCGAAAACTCTCAAACTGTTGAATTACCGAACAAATTTAACATTTGTATACCGATAACAAACACAGGCATCTGACGTTAGAATTATTTCTTTTTTACAACTAGATTTTTCCAAGTACTATAACAATAAAAAAAAGTTTGATTTTTTAGACGTACTTATCTGTCATGATTTCCTTGCAGCGATTCATATGAAATTGATAGGTAAAAAATAAATTCGTTCGCCACTTACTATTATTTTGTGTAAACTCTTGCATAATTTACACGAATCACGATATAACCGTTTCTGAAATTTTATTAAAAATCATACTCCAAATCATCGAGTCATCTGCTTTTCAAATCGATAAAACTAGAAAATGGAGACCAAAAGTGAATGAATCACGTCATATTTTGGGGTAAACTTTTCCTGATTAGCTGTTATATATGATAATTGTAAATTGTTAATTTTAGCTATTAATTCAGATTTATTTGATTTTAAAATTTCTAAAATATGCAAAGTTTACGCTTTTAACAGTAAAATTAACAAATGTTGTAGGACATTGTTATTTCAGGGATCTTTTTCCTTTCAATACACTCTCGTTTATTAAACGCACAATTTAAAGCATGTCTGGGAAAAATGAACTTAATTTCGAAAGCGATTTAATTTCAAATTTTTCAAGGAGCTACAACACAGGATTTGTAATTCAGATTTTAGAACTACGATAAAAACTTACTTTTTATCTTTTTATAATTGAAATAAGTCCTATTCATTTACATGTACTACCACACGATAAATTAAAAGTTTAAAACATAACAACCATGCGTTATCTCTGAATTCATAGGTCATATATTGGTGCGAGATATTTATCAATGGGAGAAAGATCAGCTGAGTTTCTGATGAGAGGCATTAAGATATTGATAAAGAATTCTTTTAAATCATGAAGATGACTGGATTTGTCCGTTATAAAGTTTAGAAAATGTCTCATAACATTAAAACAAATTACATGATTGTATATTCCTACTAAGCCGGACAACATGAACATTAACATTTAAGTTGGCTCTTCAATCGATAAGATTGTATATATCAATTAATCTATTGGTCACCCAAAATGTATAATCTATATAGATTTTGCTTACAATGTATTGTTCAAAATCTATATTCAGTTTATTTAACTAAAGAGTCAATGAACGAGAAGGCAAATTCAGACTTGTTTTTATTTTCTATGTACAAATTGTTTTTTAGAGACGAACAGCAGTCATAACGCGTGGTAACTGGAAGCCAATGAAACACCTATTTAATATGTAGGACACCTGTGTATTTTAACCTCAGCTCGCGCATGAAGTTCGGTTATGGTGGCATATCTCTGCCTATTCTGTGCAAGTTATTTTTCTATCAAATATGCCGACATGCAAGATAAATATGTTGACATGCAAGATAGTTATGTCAACATGCAACATAACTATGTTGACATGCAAGAAATTGCAATCTGATCGCCCACCTGTGACATCCAATATACTAGATGCTATCTTTCTATGTCGACATGCAACTTATTTATGTTAACATGCAAGATAAATATGCTGACATGCAACTTATTTATGTCAACATGCAACTTATTTATGTCGATATGCAAGTTATTTATGTCGACATGCGAGATGAATATGTCAACATGCAACTTAGTTATGTTTGCATGCGAGATAAATATGTTGACATGCAACTTATAAGTTGCATGTCAACATAACTAAGTTGCATGTTAACTTTGTTCGGTTATTCAACAGTTTGGGAGTTTTCGGAGTTTCCATAAACCTTGTATAACAGATACTGTCCGACTTATAGATTTTCCCTTTGATCACAAAATAAATAAATATAACGATTTAAATTATATACCTAAATATAGTTGTTTTGATTTTCCCGGTTAGTTGTAGTTTTTTAAAAATTTTCTTGGGGTCTTATTTCACATAATATACCGTTGTGTCAATTTTCTACAATTATGAAGAACAGTCCCGGTGGGGGTTTAGCAAAATTATGACAAAGTATCAGGCAATTGCAAAAATCCGAACTTTAGCATACTATATATAGATTGAAACAACTAATTCAAACTCATAATTTTTTTAACATAATGGAGGAAAACGTGAACAATTACAAATTCAAACTTTCAAGACCCCGCCTTTCAGTACTCTCAGTACTTTGATTTACCCAGAGAGACTGTGGCCGATCACGGTCTTTTTATTGTACTGCCTTTCATGTGATTTGGAATAAAAATTTAACAACACAGTCATAGATGGATCTGCTCTCGTGATAATATTGCCTTTACTAGCTGTCGTTGTCAAAAAAACTGACTTTAATCTGCGTTGGTAAATTCTTATACCAAAATTAAAACATATAGAAGGCAGTGCGTTCCTTTCCTTATGTACATGTTTGTACATAAAATTCCTGTCAAGTTAAGGTTTTTTAAGGTTAAGATTTCCTGAACGGGTGTTAAGTTCAGTATTCAAATCCTAAGCTCTGCAATTGATATTTAATGTGAAGTTTCAGAAATAATTAATAAAACTAATAAATTAGAGTGTATCAAGAACTCCCTAAAAAGCTCCCATTAAAACATGCGCGCGCATCAGGATGCCAGGTTTTATCTGGCGGCCGCCAAATAATTATGTGGCGGCCGCCAGAAAATTATGTGGCGGCCGCCAGATAATAAGTGGCGGCCGCCAAATAATAATCTGGCGGACGCCTGATAAAATATTTTTCCTACGTAGCACCAACGGGCTTCCGTACAAAACTGACGAAGTTTTGACTAAATTTATCAGACTTTGTTCACAAGTACAATTATGATTAAATTTTTGTTTTACGCCAATATTCTTTTAATTACTTTATGTTGGTATTATCTGAAATACAGAAATATTGAAAAATGTTAAAACCATAAAAGGTCCATCATTTCAAAATTTTAATTATTGACTTCATATACATTTTACGCTAGCAGAATAATTAAGGTACGTATTCAGTAGTTTTACGTTCAAAAAGTTTAAATTAGTTATCTTCATTATTTTTTTTGTTAAATTAATTTAAAAATGGATAGGAAGTTGATAAACTCATCGAGGAATTCGAACTTTAAATTATTGAACAATTTTTACTGAAAACTTAATGCTTTGTATCTAATTAGTTACACTGCCATTGATTAACTGTATTTTATTTTTAAAATAGTTTGATTCTTTGTAATGTTTTTACAATGAAGAAAATCTGAATCACAACTTTTATGAAATTTTTAGGGATTTTTTTTTTCAATAACAAAAACATATTCAATGGTCATTAACGAAACCTTTTGAAAAATTGAAAAGAAATTTACAATTAATGATTTATTACATACACTAGATGGTTTTTCACTGTCATAATTCGAATATTTTTTTTAATTTGAGTAAACGTCATCCATAAAATTTTATCAATTATAACGTTAGATAGACAGGTAATGAAGTCTCTTTAATTATGTCTTGAGGAATTTTAGTATTCCGTAATATCAATATACTGTATTTAATCAGCCACGCGAGTAAACGCTAAAATGATCTTTATTTATGTTACAACGATTGTTTATCATTTTATATGGACATCTTTCATGCCATTTTTCAAAGACCAGTGCGCGCGGGAAAAAGAATGAGCTAAACCTACAGATTCATCTAGAAAAACATTTGGCAACATCCCATAATGCTCTGTAATGATTTCTCCCAAAGAGCTATGCCCAAAAAACTCATTGAGGCATTGAGGTTTAAAGACCCGTTTTGAGTACTGCACAAGCTTTGGGGAGGCCCAAGAGAAGTTTTTTAACAAGCTTCAATTACAAATGATTAAATAGATTTTGACCCATGCCTTCATGGTGATATCGCGCCATAATTCCCGCGATAGAGTTAGAGGTTAGATCTGTAATGCGTGTACCAGCTATTTAAGTAAAAAAACGAGATACCTGCCTCAGTTGATTCCTTTTTAATTTTTGTTATGTTTTTGATAGAGAGACAGATGTATGGGATTTCTCCCTTTTGAATCAATTTTCTTATCATGAAAAAAAAACCAATGACCATGCATGTATATCATTCTGAAGAAAATCATAAAACTAATAGACTTGCAGTTCAGCATAAATTAAGTGATATGTTACAGCGATGTACTGTACAACAATTTTAGATATAGATGCCATTTTTCATATGAAAGGTATAAGAAAAAAATAACTTTACTCGTTTCAAAATACATTGATGGCCCTGCATAGTGCATACATCATTCTGAGAAAAATACAAAGAACTTATAAACATGCTGTTAAACAAAAGTAAAGTGATATATTACAGGGATAGGATGTACTGCACAGAAGTTTTAGATATAAAAGATAAAAAAAATTCAATAGACTTACATTTTACCTCCTTTTTTTAACCTAGATTATAATATTCTAAAAAATGATAATAATGTCACTGCATTTTATAGCTAAAAATGAATATATTTCAGTCAATATTTTGTTTTAATGAACAAGACCTTTACATTTATTTTCAATGTTTTTAATATTAATTATATACATCACCTCCATTGTCAATTGTTACTTCCAGTAAGCATTTTGGGTTTTTTTGTATACAACTTAAAAAACTTGTATAAAAAATGCTGAATTTCAATTACATTAAGATAACTGTTTCCAAATATGTTATATGCATAAATTGTGTAAAAACATATGTTAGATTGGTCAGAAAAATGCAAAACAAGTGCACTTAATAAAATGTTTCTGGTACTCATTACGTATACAATTATTGTTGAAACAATTCATTCAGTAACATTTAAACTCCCCAACACCTTTTTTTATGTAACATAAATTAGAATGTTATGAATGATGTGTTGAGAACTAATTCTGCAGTGGTTGGGTACATTATTCTTCAAAAGATGGTGTGAGTTGGTTAAAAGGCAGAATGAGGTTCCATTATAATCCTCATGTATTCCATTCAAGAAATATTCATTAATGTCACGGTCTGGAAACTAAAATTATAGAATAAATATAAAGTGTAAAAAGAATGAATTTTCGCTACAAATGTGCATTCATTAAACATGTATTCAAACCAGTTATTCTAAGAATAAGCTTTAAAGTGGTACTGAAAATGTCATCTTTTCTAATGTTGTAAATTTAACATCAATTGCAACTAATTTTAATCTCAGCTTTCAGAATCTTTATCTTTCCATTTTAAATTTAAAGTCAAAAGACAGTTGCATGTACTTTCAGTGTCTTTAAAAGGCATAAAATGCATTCATGTCCTACAAAACACTGCACATTAGTAAAATGATTTTAACAAATGAAATGTGTACAATAATACTGATAAGTCACATGTGATATACTTTGTCAACATTATAACTTAAACATAAAAATCAGGAAACAAAGGTCATTCGAGTCAGCACACACGTGAAAAATGTTATGAATCAAAATATTTAACACAGAATCACCATGTAGAAAACAACTGCCTTGAACAATTTTGTTTTCCAGTGGACAGAAAGCTATCAAATATATTCATCAAATTCAGAAAGTTCAAACACATGTGTATCAAAGTAATGAAATCCAGCAAAGATTAAAAGTCACCGGCCGGTGTTACTTCAGAGTCATTTATATCCCAGAAGACAGAAAGATGTCAAATATATCAAATAAAAGGGAGAAACCTTTTGCAAGTAAAGAAAATTGTGTTTAAAATCCCAGTGCTAGCATTAATTACCAAATGATGTGAATACACAAAAAGATCAGCATTTGAGAGAACTTTGAAATCAGATTTGCTGAAAATATAAATCCAACATTTATGGCACACTAATACAGAGCCCAATTTAAAATTTCAAGCATCTGCAATTACTGTAATAGTTGTTGAGAAAATTTTGGCAAATTTTTTGTACGGATAAAACAGTATACCCCATATTTCCTTCCTAGTGGGGATATAATGATCTCTATGGCACATGGACATGGTTTATCAGTGGTTTATATAGTACTGATATAAATATTATATTTTTAGTAAGCTTCAAAAATACTACTAGTACTGTTTACTACATGTACATGTAATAGTCACCAGTCATTCATTTTTTCTTACTGCTTCAAAAAGTTCTCTACTGCACGGTTCTGTAATCAAAACCACTTGATTTGAAACTAATTCTTAGCGCTCGTCACATTATTGGGTCACAGGTATTCTGCAAAATCAAAAGGAATAAAATCTACAAGTTGTACACTTACACATTAATGAATGTGTAATATTTTGCATTGTATTCTTGTGTGAACACTAAACTACCCAATGTATATTTATGTACACATATATTTCATTGAAATTTCCTGTATTGCAAAATTTTTTGCAATTATATATTTCATTCTGTATTAAGTGTATCATCAAGTACTTTAAGAGTAAGGAAGATAGGATCAAGAGACTTGATTTTGCCGTGGAGCTATACACATCCATGTGAATTAAGTCATTTTCACTCTCATCGTTAATAGATAACTAAGACATAAATTTAACAGAGATTGTTACATGCATCAAAACTGCATTAACATGTCGAGGATTTTTCTGTATATCCAAAGGCAAAATTGACACAAACACAAAAAGCGTGTAAAAATAGAAAAAATATACAATATTTTTAACGTATGCCAGTCACAATTATGTGAAGAAACTGAGTATAATACACCTGCATGCACGTTTTATACCAAAATACGTCTTCCAAGGCACATTTCACAACGACCATTTATTATCGACATTTTTGTAACACGTATACATGTACTAGACTTAATGCATTGTAGGCTTTTAAAAGAGTTTTGAGAAGTTTAACAATGTCAGTATGTTCTTACAGGCGAATGACTACTCCTTCGCACGTTTAAGATTGTTGACAAAATCGAGGATTGCTGTCCAGACTGTTAACGAGATAAGGCTAATCACCCCAAACTTCGATTTTACATTAATAAACAATTGTTCTGCAACTTTAAATAAATTAAAAGCTTGTCGATAAAAGAAACATAAACTTTTACTTACTTTTTCCATTTGATATCCTCTGTCGATTTTCGCGAGTCTCGGGCTGGTCTCGTTAAAATTCCGAGAATTACGAAGTTTTGACTTTCTCGGTTTGTTTCATGTTTCCGTTAATATAAAAACCAGAAAGGTTCTGTTTATGCTAATAAGGTTGTAATGTGTGATGTATATACAAGCAAGAGCCATACTTTTCAGTCATATTGAACTAATTCTGAGCTTATGTTGGATACATTTACAGAACGTATAAGTTAGTATAAGTATATAGGTAGGAAATAAAAAATGTTCATTTTTAGCTCAATAAAACGAACAAAGGGAAATAGTTAAAACATGGAAAAAGTTAATAATACAGATATTGCATATTGTCAAAGCATCAATTGGAAAATTGGAAATTACACACCTACAACAAGGACCGGGGTAGGATACACCATATGTAATTAGATTGCAAAAGAAACAAATTTAAAAAAATTATGAACCAGGAAAAAAACTGTGTTTATCGTTTGTACTTTTGACAAAATAAAACACAAAGATTTTACAAACTGGTCAATTCTCTCAAAAAATATATAACGATTTTAAGGGAAAGCGAATCTATGTATTTTCTGAAAAAAAAAATAAACTTAAACATATTATCTCTCTCTCTCATTCTTTGATTTCAAAGAATGAGAATGCCCATACCCTAGTATGCAAATATATTCGAGTCATGTTAATGTTTTAATGCATCACACATTTTATGTGAATTTTATCAAATTTATGTGCGTGGTGTAATTTGTTTTATATTCGAACGAACGTAGTGAGAGAGAATATAATTCTTTTTAACTTTGGTAGAATATGTCTGCAGATATGTCATGGAAAGAGAAAGGTAGGTTGACTTGTTAATAATTTTTTGTTCCCACCTATACTTTAGAATCATTAGAATTCGTGGTGAAATTACAATCATTGTTAAAAATTAAAAAAAAATAAAAGACAGCTAATCCTTTTATTTTATCTTAGTTCTACAACACCCTTCACTACAAAAGCCACCGACACGAACAGTGTACTCGTCGCTTTGATTGTGTTGATACTTGTTGCCATTTTAGTCCTTGTGGCTGGAATACTGTTTTATAAATGTACGTATGCTAAAAAAACATGACCGCATGGGACTTCATTTACAATTAATTACTCACCTCAAACTATTAATTATTAATAATTTTTACATTTTTATAAATACTATAATTTTACCTGATCCGTCCAAATTGCTGGCAAATTAACGTTTATCTGCTTTATACTTTTTATTATGTTAAAATAATTTTTATTTATGGCCTTTTATCGTAACACCTGTTTGGTATACCCTTTTTTTTACTAACGTTGTTTGCAAACTATGAATATTTTTATTCTAAATGTTTATTTTGAGTGAAAATTGTACTTTGTTTTTTCAAACAATATTTAGATCGTCGTCGACAACGGAATGGTAAACGACAAGAAGAATCCAACAACGGTCTTATTCAAACACAAGAACCAAGTAGTTTCACGAAAATAGTTCTAACCACAATGACCTGACTACATAAACTCACAAATATAGCCAAACATTTTTAGCAAAATTGTAGTCTGTCCAAATATATTTTTGCCGCATATTTTCTTAAATTATTCGATATTTATAAATACCTATTGATTCAGGCGATGTTTATTCAATAGTATGAAAAAAATCCCAAGTTTCCCCTTTTAGAACGCCCCCTCTAGCTTGTTATGTTTCAATACAAAGCTAAAAAAAGATACAAGGATTTTGCATTGCCTCAGACATAATCAAGCCCGGATGAAAACGTTAAAAAATGTGCGAGGTATTCCAAGTGACTTCCGAATGGAGAAAAATATCAACCTTCCTAATTATAAATCTCCGTAGGAATTCTATTTTCCTTCCTGTGAATATTTACGAGGGAAAATGATAACAAGTGAATGAAGTTATCTTGGAAAGTTTCCCTTTCATTGATTTCAATTGCACTTCTTGCATAAGTATATGTATATGTGTATTTAAAAATTAGAATATTAAAAACCGTTCAAATGTGCAGCATAAATGTCTAGGGACAGACTATAGTCTATGGTTTGCTAAAGGATGGAAATATAAAGATTCTGATTTTTTTTGTAGTCTTATTAAACTATATAAAGAGCCTAATAAAAAATCTATCTACATATTTTATCGATGATATATTATATGAGTTACATTTGTACAAGAAATAAAAAAAAATTGAAGATCGGAATTTGTTCTTGAATAATGCTGGAAATACGCAGCTTATCATCAATATTCCGTCATACATACATAGAAGAATCTGCATCCACATTTGATAAAGTACTTGCAAATCTAGATAAAAGAAAAAAGAGTGAGAAATTAGCTATCTTAGATTCACTCAAGGGACAATATGAATTGTCAAGCGAAGTTAAGGAAAAACTGAGTAAATTGCAAAAGAATTTCCTAGTACATGCAGCATCTCTTTAGTGTATTTGTTTCCGTCTTTGGTTTAATGGATGTGAAACAATCAAGAGTGGAAAAATTAGAAAAAAAATGTTTTTAATATCCACTCTATACAATGAAGGATGATATGTATTTGATATAAAAGAAAAACAGTAAAAGAAAAAGTGTATTTTGGTATTATCATATATGTGTCGCAACGATTAAAAATGAATGCCCAAAATGTTGACAAACAAAATGGATTCTTTGAAGAAAAATTATGCTTCTAAATTCGAAGACAAGGAAGAAATATTGTAAAAGAATTGTTGTTTATTTTCTGTGGAGTGTCGAAAACAACACACTAAAAAGAACAAGTGCACTAATAGGCCCCAGTAAAAAGTTAAAAAAAAAATGAAGATTCAAATTAATCATTATTTTTTATCTCACATAATTTGTTCATATTCAAACTATTAAAGTCAACATGTTTTAGCGCTGAATTTAGTGTATATAAAAGGCACGAATCTTAACAACATAGTACGGGTCAGCCGATATGTGTGGTTTTGATTTGTAAATCGAGGAGGGGCATTCATTTCAAAACCTTTGTTTACTGTCAGCCTTACCGTGTACAAACTTGTAAAAAGATAAAAGACGCACAAGAAATGTGTACAACATGAGGCTAATGTAATTTCAAGGTGTTTCCTATAGCAAACAACAGCTATTACCTGCGTGACCTATGTTTGAACTCGCATATGGAATAGATTATTTTAAATGGTCACATAGGTTTTATCCAGGTAGTCTTGTCAAATGTGCTCACTGTAAAACACTGACACGTTTTCAATCGCTTTCTATCGACTTTGTATGGTCATGATGTTTGTTTGATCACTATAGTAATATGCAACTTCTGAGGTCGATTCGAGTTTTTTCCAGACGTAAACTAAAGCATAAATTCAGCGATTTAGTCAATCGATCTACCAACAGAATAATGTCGATTTGAATGTCTCCTCAATCTGATTCAAATAGACACAATTCACATACGTTCAGTACGATATTTCCGGATTAGATTATCTATAGGCATTTAAAAATCCTCATTTTCTACATAAAAACGGCACTGAAAAGGGCCTATTCTCTATAGCTTATTAAGTGCCCCTGTTCTTTGATTGGAATACAATGAAAAAAAGATTGGGTTTGTTAGGGCAGCAAAAAAGTACAAATGTTGTCGAAGACAACTGCAAAAAACCCTCAATTTCTTTAAAGATGTTATTTAAACCGTATCCTGAGATATAAATATTGGTACACAGAATGGTCTACATAATTTAAAACATCATACCTATTTTTCTGGACAAAACACATGAAAAACTAAAAATAATTTTCCTTATCATGTCACACGTTTTTGAGTAACTACATGTACCTACAAGTTATAAAAAAATCATCTCCACACTATGAAGATGAAAACAATATACAAACATTCTGCTCAACTGCAAATCTGATTATTTATTCTCTCAGTAGTTATTAGACGAAATGATATGATGTTACTGCTTTTGATATGACTTTTTATTGCTTAGCTTTTAAAATGTTCAACGTGAAGAAAAATAGATATTTTACGCTTATTAATACTTCTCATTATCTCAAGTAAAGTATCGTTACAAATTTACAAGAATCTCACCTTCGCGGCACTGTTAAATATCAGCGGATTTAAACGTTCATAAAACGATGCATCTTTTATTTCAAAATATTTATGTTAAGTTTTTTATCCTGATAAAAATGTGATACTAAAAGAAACAGTATAGTAAATGCTACTTTGTATGACACTTAGTGTGGTCTCCTGAATTGATAGTACGTGATATGTGTTGATAATTCTCCCGAATGGAGGTCACGAACAAATTTCAATATTACAAAGGCATACCCTTATTTGAATAAAAAAATTAGATATATATAAGATAAATATTAAAATAAATATCAAAGAAATGAGCTCCGGTTGGAATTTATATGACCTTTGCTTAATATTTTACGTATTTATTAATTCATTCTATAGATTTCATCAAAGCCGCAGCACTTTTTTATAAATTAAACTTTCCCTTAATTTATATCCAAAAGATTGAAATGATCTGTTTAGCGCATGCCTTTGTAAAAAGCGGATTTAGATATGCCTCCCAGTGTCAAAAACCTATGACTTGTACATTAAACACTCTAGAAAAGAAATAATACACGCTCTGAAAAATAATCAAATGCCGAATCAAAACAGGCTTAATATATGCCCCTGCGAGATGATCATGAACAATTCATGATTTTCCCTTGAATGATTCATGAATTATATTCATGAAATGTTCATGAAAAGTTCATGAGGATCCCATGAACTTATTATAGGACATTTTAAAGTCATGAATTTTTGTTCATGAGAAAATGTTGATGAATATTCATGAACATACTTTTTCATGAATAATTCATGAACAGTTATATTCATGAAGCTTCATCATTTGATGGATGTCCAATAATAAGTTCATCGGATCTTCATGAACTGTTCATGAATAAGTTTAATGAATCTTCATGAACTGTTCATGAATATCATTATGAATTTTATTTATGAATAATTCATAAATAAAATTCATGAACTATTCATGAAAATTCTTACCTTCTACATTTTGTATATAAAAAGGTCAAATATCCTAAAAAATCAAATACATAATACTTTATTATAATAAATTGAAGAATAATGAGACAATATCTTATGTATCACATAATTCTTATGTACTTATCACTTTAAATAATCAGCAAGTTTAATAAAGTTTGCAAAACAACAGGTAATGATATCAATACTAACTCATTAGCTTTAAAGGAATGTTACAATATTAGAATTGACATACCAATATGCAATGATTTGAAATATAAGCGACATCAGAATATGATAACTAGTTGATTACTATCAATATGTTCTTTATGAAATCTTCCTTTGTTGCATCTTCCTTGCCTTTGCTCATGTTGATTTCACTTGTATTCCATATATTGCAATGTGCATTTACTGCATGGTAGGTAAAATGCTCCATCCTTTAAATGATTATTTTCTACAAACCCAGAGTGTCTTGGTGACAATACTTCTTTGTGGCAATTCTTCGGGCTTCACATATAGTCCCTTCGGTGGCAGAAGAGTTGTACCTCTGTACTGTACAAAAATAATATGACAAATAGCAGTATAATTATGACATGTCGTTTAAAACATTTGGAACATCAACTAATCATTCAATCATCTCATTTAATTTTTATTTCAAATATTTTTATCAAGTAAGATAATGCTAAAATTGCACAAGAGCTTAAGGATGAGAGTGCTTACTCTAGAAAAAGTGATATCGTAGAAAAATAAAACAAGATGAAACAAGATGAAAAATTCAGGAGAAAACATAAATAGGCATTATGCCTGCTGTTCAATCCACTTCAATGTATCTATATACTTGAATAAAAAAATACTTCTTAAATTACGATGAAACTATAACTGTTTTCAAATTTGTAAATGATACTGGCCATTCTATTAGAAATTTACAATTACTTGCAATAGCATTTATTTATTACTTTCTTAAATTTATGTTCCATGATCACTATCTTTAGGGCTGTCCAATATTCTGGTTTCACTGCATAATTCTAGAGTAAAAAAATAAATTTGTATTGACTCAAATGACATTAGCATATAACTTTACCTTGTAATTGCACCGATTTAGGTATATCAAATGTGTAATTTATTATCAATTATGTAGTTAAAACTTATAAGTTAGTCAAAAAAGAATTTCACTACAAATTAAAAACCGCCATTTTGAAATGTTTGAAAAAAACGAATCTTACGTTTTGACTCCCTTGTTACATAAAAATTATTTCAATATATACATACTATATATATTACCTTTAATACCATTACTTTGAACTTCATCTGCTGCATTATCTTCTTGCATGTTCCATGCTTAATCAATCCATGGCTCATGTTGAAGATCCGTCTGCTTTCATTCAAAATCGTAATCAATGGGCGGAAGTGACGTAATAGAATCATAACAACTCGCTGACTGTGTATTCTGAGATTCTTTCATTTGGTTAAATATTTTTTTTAACATATGTTAATAATAATAAAAAATATCTTTAAATGAAACTAATTATAAAATGCTTAAGTTTTCATTATTTTATTTTCAGAGATTGAAGAAATGTACGTTTAATATCGTTCAGTTTACACAAGTTGTGTCTGTTAAATTTCCCCTCCGTTTTTGAACCCTCAAGGTTTTGGAACTTAAAAAATAATTTACACTCAATTAAATATTCTTTAATACTTTATTTCTATAATTTTGCATTAATGTTTTAAAGTAATATTTTCATTATTGCTTAACATTAAGTTAATTGACAAATTGAAGTTCAGTGTGTTTTGTAACGGAGGCGAATTGACATGACACCTCATAAACAATGGCGGACTCCTGGAAACTCGGAGTGTAGTAACGGTTGTTGTCTGAGTTTAAACAGCTAATCATAAATGCATTGTTGGAAGTTCAACGGAATATTTACGTAACGGATTTGTAACTTCTTAGAATGAATCGCTTTCAAATGTGTGCAACAGTTATGCCTTTTACAAAGACACCGCAAAGGTTCTAAACTCGACAGGTTCCAAATTTCAACCGAATGTGCTCAGAACATTTTCAATGTCGTTCTCCCAGGAACAGACGCATTTCGTCTTGTGTGTATTTATGCTTCTATGCTAGACTGACAACCGACCACGTCTTTAATAAACTTGATATACTACAAACAAGTTGGAAATCAACGTATATTAAATCTTTTTTTCCAAAGAAATATGCAAATTTTTAAATTATTTCACTTTTTCAGTTTAGTTTACAAGATTTTTAACAACATAAAACAGCCATAATGTAGCATCTGCAACGACTGCTTATTCACTGATAAATTATGTCATTTTTTTTAAAATATAAATTGAACAATGAAGAAATTAAGCGTCAAATTTAGGATCTAGTAATGACCATTTGATCATGATGTCTAAGACCTTCGTTGTTGTCAATGAATTTACATGTTTCTTAGAATTGAATCAATAATGAAACTATAATATATCATATCTTTCTTTTTCAAAATTAAAGATGCCACATTTATATAGGTGTTTGCATGAATATTCATAAATGTTCATGAAGACTGTGTTTTAATATTAATATTTTATGATGTATAATTTTTTTTTTTAAAGATCATGTTCTGAATACTAGAGTAAACTATGTTATTTATAAAAGTATTTGAAATAAATTATATATTTCGTAAATTAGAACTTCATGAAAATTCATGGATGTTCAATACCTAGAACTATTGAATACCAGGTATTTCCTGTATTCTTGTATATTCATAATTTGTTCATGAATTCTATTTTAAGAATATATTCATGAATAAAATTCATGAACCACCTTTATGAACCAGTTATGAACCAGTCATGAATACATCATGAAACTTCATGAACGGTTCATTTACTTCATCTCGCAGGGGTAGGATTTAATGGCATAATAATTGTTTTAAGATTATGCTCTGTTAATTTATAAAATGCATTTTTCCATGTCAAAAAATTGATTGATCCGCCGCTCTCTACACAAAATATACGTTTAAATTTACAGTATGACGTCACATCGACAAGTGCACCAAAATCAGTCAGTTGTTTATATTTATCGTTGTTGGACTTATTTGACAACAAACTTGCAGGCATGAGTAATTTTTAATGTAGTATAATGTGTTTGTCCCCATAATAATCGGAAATTACTTTATTTACTAACATTTTTGACTTGTTGTTTTGTATGATGTCATAGTTAACATTTCCCGTACTTTCTGGTCGGCGCGACCACAAAGTAAACCTTAACAGTGCTGCGTTTCGGGGTATCTGTTATGTTTTAGGGTGCATCTTATACCATGGCGTATGAAACCTTCACTAGTTGACGGCAACATGAACACTGATAAGGATGTTTCTAATTTTGATGACCATTTATGTCATGTGGTTGCACAACATTTCCCTTACCGACCCTGGATCTTCCAGGAGGACAACGCACCTTGACATGTGTCTACCAGAGGCAATGCTTGGAAAAGCATCAAAAATATAAACACATTGTCATGCCTAGCCCAAAGTCCAGATTAAAATATCATTGAAAATGTCTGGAAACATTGAAAATTCGAACATCGACGAATGTCTGAAAATAAAATGACAGCATTCCACGATGTATTTTAAGTGTAATATGCACAAAAAGTCAAATAGCCAATTATTGATTTATAATTAAGATATCAAATATCGGGGTTTGATTTAAGCAGACAAAGTTTGTTTAAATCTACGACGCCGCCATTTTGCGAACTCATTCATGGTCAACTACTGCATACTGAAATAACCCTTTTTACCAGAGGTAAAACAATCATATGGTGATAAACATCATTATTTTACACTGTTTACATTCAATCCCCGTACTCTTAGTTCCGTCCCACATTTGAAAGTCTTTAAAATACACGAAAGCAATTACGTACATGTACATCTTTCTCCTTCAGCTGGTCAACGTATTTTGTCGAACCCCCCCCCCCCTCTCTCTCTGTGTCTCTCTCTTTGTTTGTGTGTGTGTGCCCTAATACGCTTTTATGTAACTTTAAAATAAATGCACCATTTCAGATGGCCTTGTTTATAGACTAATGTTGTTTGCCTTTTGTGGATTCGATTAATTCTTCACAATGTTACATATCTATACTAAGCTTGTCACTGACATTCACAAGTGTGTTCGATATGACTATACAACCCGATGATCTTTATTTATGCAAATGCATTATGTGTAAGTTGTATTTTCAACGAGCGTTATTCTTTACTTATGAGTTTTTGGCGATAAACAATGTCACATGATATATGAACGAGTCTTGTACATTCTGTTTAGCTATTTTGATATTCATATCCTCTATTGCACAAGTATAAGGACTAGTCTTGCTCATCTTATTGATTGTTGCATTGGTTGCAATGAAAGTGTCACAATGCAGAACAATATTTATTGTTTGTGGGTCTACAAAATCATCGATAAAGCGCTAACTATTAAAATATAAAGCGATCAAAGCAATGGACACTAATTAAGTTGAATCAGTTTTTACTCTCCTGTAATAAATCAAAATCAAGGTCGATTTTTCCTGTGATTCAACGTATTAAAAGGGGCCGCTAACACGTGTTTAGGAATAACATCCTTTTCCCGCGGAGATGTAATTTTTGTATTAAAAGGGACCTGGACAAGATTTGAGCTCAAATGTTCCGAATTTTATTTTTTCATTTTGTTTGTCTATATGGTTTATATGGATGTTTTTAATGCTTTGTCAAAATTGGAAAGTAAAATATAGAGTTATTAACAAGTTACAAAGGTTACAGTTCTTTGTTTCTTCAACAAAGCTTGAGTTTTGCTATTGTTTACATATGCATTGTATTGGTATAAGTTTCCCTCTAATGTTGCTTTTTGTTGTTGATAAATTAAATCAGATTATCTTTATTCTGTCATTCAGATAGTTTCAACCATGTCCAATCAGAAAATCACGTATTGCAAACACATAGATTTTATTGGATGTCAAGGTAAAAACTACCATGGAAACAAATACTAGTATTTACAAATTAAGTACAGGCATATTGTTCCTGTTGGAAAATACCTTAAGAAAATTAACATTAAAACTTCTGATTGTTGTGGTTTTTGTATGGAAAATGTTGAAAAAATAATACATGTTTTCATTGCTTGTGATAAAGTACAAACACTCTGGAGTGATTTAAGTCTTCATATATACAGAAAAACCTCTGAAAGAGTTGGTTTTAATGTTTCGAATGTTATTCTTGGTGATCTACCAGTGTCAAACAATAACAGAGTTATAAACTTCATAATTCTATATGTTAAACAATATATTTTTATATCCTTAATGCAAAACAAAATGCCAAATTTTCTTGGATTACTCAGTCATTTAAGAATAAAATATCATGTAGAAAAATATGTTGCTATCCAAAATCAAAAGCTGCGCAATTTTGAAAAGTTGTGGCTTACATGGAAAAACATTTTTAGATTAGTTTATGATATTATGATTATTACTATTCGTATTATTATTTGTTATTTATTTTTTTGTTTTTTATTTTTGGTTTTTTTTTTTTTGGAAGCAAAGTAACCATTTACCACTAATATTGAAAAATGTATGTAAATATACTTGTGTGTGAGTGAGTATGCATGTGTATAAAATTTATAAAAACTGAATTTAATAATGTCAACATTAGTATTAGTATGTATGGAACAAAAACAATAAATCATAAA
Organism: Magallana hongkongensis; assembly: GCA_015776775.1. NCBI lineage: Eukaryota > Metazoa > Mollusca > Bivalvia > Ostreida > Ostreidae > Magallana > Magallana hongkongensis. Next base: position 32,374,277 of record CM027470.1, read on the forward strand.
AAAAAAAAAAAATTAAGTACAGGCACAAACGAATAAATGGTACATAAGACAATTCTAACACATTATCAATAAAACATTAACCAACATAGTGAAACGAACTGCGTTGCATAGAAAATTGTTTGAAACTGGGGCATAGATGGTTAAACATTGATACAACATAGTTAAACATTTAGAGCATAACAGTGATATATGTAAAGAAGGTTAAAATGTAGGAAATCATATTTGACAAATAGCGTAAACACAAATCATGGAAATATATGAGTATCTTGCTTGTAACTTGATTTCTAGCATTGAAATTTTGGTGAATCATTCAAAATACACAAATAAAACATTTGATACAGAAAAATTAAATACAACATTTTTTATCTCAAATTGTGTCTAGGTTCCTTTGTTGTCTTTTATATGGTAACCGTTATGGTCGAACGCATCAATGTAAATTTATTGATCGACACAGAGGCTGCGATAGTTAAATTTTTGGATTGAATTAGTCGTTAACGTTGAAGGATTCAACTGATTTAAAATTGATTACATATTTAAGATACCTTACAATTTACCTACTTTACCTATTATCAGATAGTTGAGAATGGAAGTAGACTATTTTTTCACAATAAAAGGGTGGATAGATAGATAGATAGATAGATAGATAGATAGATAGATAGATAGATAGATAGATAGATAGATAGATATATATATATATATATATATATATATATATATATATATATATATATATATATATATATATATATATAAGTGCCGTAGGACAACTGTTCATAAGTTGATGGTATGATGGATCGAAGACGTCGACTCATCAAAGCTTGCGCGGGGGAAGTATTACATTCTAATGGAGTGTTTAAGTATTCCAGGATACCCAAATAAGGGTCCTTACGGTCAGCTTTACATTTACCAAATATGTGTTTAACGGTTTGTACCGTTTTCGCGGCGAGACCATTAGATTGCGCGTGAGTCGGACTCGACGTCGCGTGAATAAATCCGTACTGTTTACTGAACTTCGCAGACTCATCGCAAGAATACTGGGGGCCGTTATCAGATACAAGTTTCTCTGGTATCCCATGATGGGAGAATGCGACTTTTATTTGTTGAATGACTGTACCTGCTAGAGTATTTCGAAGAGGGTATACCTCAAAGTGTCGACTGTAATAGTCAGCTACAGTAACAAAATCTTGTCCATCCCAACTAAACAAGTCAGTGGCTACTACTTGCCAGGGACGCTCAGGGACCTCATGGGGCATAAAAGGTTTCTTTGGGTTAGCGATGCGCTTTTCAAGACATGTATTACACATGAGGACCATTTCCTCAATGTCCGAGGACATTTTTGGCCAAAACAGAATATCGCGCGCTCTTTTGGTGCATTTTGTTACACCCATGTGACCGGTGTGTATGCGTTCAAGCATAGTCTGCCTTTGTCCCTTCGGAACAAAAATACGGTTGCCCTTAACTATCAGGTCATTAGCTACACTTACCTCGTCGCGAAAGTTCCAAAATTCCTTGACTAATGATGAAAAGTGGCGTTGATTGTCTGGCCAGCCATTCATAATGGTGAGCTTCAGCTTGAGACTGTGCGGATCAGCGGACATCATGGCACGCGTCTCATCTAGTCGCGTGTCGTTGATCGTAATGCTCGACATGGCACTGTGTACTAAGGCGTTCATGCTATCAGAGAGCTCTGGGTAAGTATCACTTAGAAATTTACGCGAAAGCGCATCAGCTACCGGTATGTCCTTGCCGGCTTTGTGAACAATATCGATGTTGTATCGATGTAGCTGTAAAAGCATTCGTTGCAATCTCGCGGGGGCTGCAGCTAACGGTTTCTTCATAATGAAGATGAGGGGTCTATGGTCTGTTTCAACCGTAAAGCGTCTGCCGTAAACATACTGATGGAAGCGCTTACACTCGAACAGAATTGCAAATATTTCCTTTTCTATTTGCGCGTAGTTAATTTCGCTTGAGGTCAGAGTTTTAGACGCGTATGCGACGGGTCTAGAGTCTTGTAGTAAAACTACGCCAAGTTCGTATTTAGATGCATCGACTTGCAGTGTGAGGGGTTTTTTAAGGATCATAGTACGCTGGTACCGCACCAGGGGATTTCGTCATGATCTCCTTTCTGACTTTCTGAAATGCACTAGCTTGTGGTTCATCCCATATGAACTCAGAAGTGTTGTGCAAGAGCTGCCGCATCGGATGCGTGATCTCGGATAGGTTTGGAGAAAATTTCGCTAGATAATTAATCATTCGAAGAACTGTCTCAAGCTCTTTGCGGTCACAAGGGTGTTCCATATCGCGAATAGCGGCGATTTTGCCGGGATCCGGCTAAGACCGTCTGCACACAGTATGTGTCCGAAATATGGAACTTCGGTTAGTCCAACAGCGAGTTTGTCGGAATTTAACTTGACCCCTTTTTCGCCAGATCGCGTCAAGACACTCGTCTATTTTGCGCTGAAATTCATCTTGGGCAGATCTGATGCCAAAGGGCATGCGCAAAAATCGGTATGTACCGAAAGGCGTGTTGAAAGTAGTCATATGTGAGGACTTTTCAGTTAATTCAATAGCCCAATAACCCGAACGCGCGTCAAGTTTAGAGAAGTATCGAGCGCCAGTTAAGTTCGGAATTATATTCTCTAAGGCTTTCATAGAGTAGTGAGGACGTAAAATTGCTTGATTGAGATCGCGAGGATCAAGGCATACTCGCAGTTTGCCAGAATCGAGTTTTTCAGTAATGGCAAGAGAGTTGACCCATTTAGTCCGCTCAGTGACCCTAGTGATAACTTTACTTTCCTCCATGCGCTCAAGTTCTATCTGCAGTTTCTCGCGTAACGCGAACGAGATTTTTCGCGGAGCATTTACTACGGGAGTTGCGTTTTCGTCTATGCGAATTTCGCATTCGCCCGGAAAAAGCCCGATGCTCTCGAGTACGTCCTTATACTCTGATAAAACAGATATATTGTCTAAATGTTTGCGCGTTGAAGACGTCGGCTTTGTCGGAGAGGGGGACTCGACTGCTATGACCAGCTTAATAAACTCTATATCAACGCATGATTTCAGACCCAGTTTGGGTATGGAATCAGTTTCTACAATGAAAAAGTCGATCTCCCTTACCCGATTGCCGTGCGTGCATCGGATTTTTTGCTCACCCAGGGTTTCTAACCGGGACTTGCTGTAATCATACAGATGTTTTGATGGCTGCTTCAGCCTACTTAGAGAACCAATACCCTTAAATAACCTTACGGGTAATATTTTGACCTGTGACCCAGTATCAAGTTTGAATTTAATGGGAACCCTCCCCGGGCCTAAGTTTAAGTATCTGAATGCCTGGTCTTTGGTTTCGTAAGGATTTTGCGCAGAGGTGTCTATGCTATCTATATAAAAATCATCATCACTTTCGACCCCACTTCCCTTGATCTGGTTGTGTGGTTAGCTCATTAACATTTAAGGTAGATCGGCACATAGCCGCAAAGTGATTCCACCTATTACAAGTGTCACATCTTTTGCCTTAAGCAGGACAAGTCTGTTGTTCATCATGTAATCTGCCACAGTTCCCGCATTTCTCATTCGCGCTCTTTGCGGATCTTTGCTAAAATCGCTTCTTGCGCTGTCCCCTGAACTTTTGTTGGGTGGATCCGGGATTTGCCTTCGGAGGGTTGTGGCGACTGGCTCCGTGTGCCGGTCCGGATGCAGGTCGTCTGTTAGCGTGGATGGCGTGTACCCCGGGCGAGTTGTTTCCCATGGACTTTAGTTGCTCCTGGGAGTATTCAAAATTCTGGCCGATCTCAATGGCTTTGTCAAGCGTAAGGTCTCTGCCTACGTTGATGAGCTTTTCCCTTATCTTAGGGGATGCTACGCCAAACACTATGCGGTCCCGGATCTTCTCGTCCGCATTTGTGTATGAGCAATCTTTGCTCAGAAGTTTAAGCTTGGTGACAAACTGATCGAAAGTCGTGTTGCCCTGAACTTCGCTGTTAAACTTATAACGGGCGAACACGGCGTTTAACTTTGGTTGCACTTGATTTTTAAAATGTTCATAAAGACTGTCTAATTTCTTACTGTCTTCAGCAGAAATATCCCATGAATTAAATATGTCCCTTCCCTTGTCTCCGACCCAGAGAAGTAAGTACGAACATTGTTCCTCCTCCTCTTTACTGTTGAGGGGGCCAACGAAAATCAGTTGAGCATGCTGCTGGAATTTCTTCCAGGCCTTCGGCAGGTTTGTAGACTCCCAGTCCATCACAGGTGGTGGTATTCCTTCCATCCCGATTCTGACACCATGTAATATTTTCAGGCGTTGGAAAATATATAATAAGAACGCCGAGTTCCTCAAACACGTGTGTCTTTATTGAAACACTCGGAAGTACTGTTTTACAAGATACGGGGTTCACATAAAACATCGAATGACCAATGTGACGTAACAGGGGCAATCTCAAATACAAACTCAATATTATTACACATATGTTGTAAGAAGCTTTTGTTATTAATGTTATTGCTGTTTATATACATCTCTGCTGTAACTATGCGGTGTTTATAAGATTAATCATTATAAAAATTATGTAAAATACTGATCCCAGTAAGTGAGCAATCATATGGAAGATATACATTAATATCAATGATACGAGTGCGCTTTACATCCAATCCCTGTAGCCTCTCAGTGCCTTCTCCCTCTTTAAAGCACAAGCACAATTTTAAAATATTTTCATCCTTCAGCTGGTCAATATATTTTGTCAAAATTTATCAATATATGTAAAAGGAGAACAAAATGTCCCTCAATTTTTAATGCGCTAAAATAAAAGTGCCTTTTTACGATATACAAAAGTCCAGTTGGCCTTCCCCATTATAAACTGAAGTTGTTTACCTTGTGTGAGTTCGATTAATCTTTCATAATGTTACTCCTCTGTACAGTCGGTTTAAGCATATCTTTTACAACATACACCATAGCAAAGCATAGCATTGAGATCTCATAGCATAGCATTGGAATCTCATACCATAGCATACAATCTCATAGAATCGCATTCGTCATTTCATATCATAGCATACCAAAGCATAGCATACAACATTATGTTAACTCGGTTTTAAATGTTGTTTTTTTTTAAATAAATGTTCACATAATAGATTTTTGGTAAACTTTGGCTTCTTATTATTTTATTTCGAAAAGTGTGGAACTCTCCTGTGTATGGAGGCGTTTTTGTTCAAATCTCATAGCATACCATAGCATAGCATACGATAACATTAAGCCCTTCATTTCAATTTCTCATAGCATAGCATACAAATCTCATAGCATAGCATACAAATCTCATAGCATACAATTAAAATCGCATAGCATAGCATACAATTGTAAAAGATATGCATGAAATGACTGTACTACACATCATGTTCACATTAGTAAGAGTGATTTTAAATATTGTTAAGCAAACTTTGATCAATTTCAACAAAAATGGGTTTCCCATTGTAACGTATCTAGTAAAGGAATGATCTATAATTGTTTAGGAATATCATTTTTTTTTACCTAGAAGTATAATAAACTCTAGTGCTTTTATGAAAACTATTATTACAGTACTTAGATTTAGAACAAGCAATCAGAAAATGCCAATTAAACATGCAGATGGAACAATATATCTAGAAATCAACGATTTTGTAAATCATGTAAAAGTAACATTTGCGATGAATATCACTGTATTATGATCTGTCCAGCCTTGGAAGAAAATAAAAAAATCCTATTTACCATCAATGTATTTTAGACGATCAAATGGTTTCATTTTTAAAAAATCATTTCCATGCAAAATATGAGCTGTTATATATTAATAACTTATGTAATATTAACAATATAATAAATAAGAGGTTCAACTCTCCAGGTTGGTGTAAACATTATAGACTCTTGCTTTTTGTATAAAATTTTTTCAGTTGTATTTTTCCTAAATGTTGTTTTTTACAAAATGAGAATAAATGAATCGAAAAATTGAAAATTGGTCTGGCTAAACATGCCTTTAATCTTCATTTGTGCAAATACCTTTTTTATAAAAATTCTTCAATGAACACCAACTGTTGTTAACTATAGTAAATTTGTATGAAGTTTATCATTTTCATTAGTCCTATATTAGTACCGTTTTGAATTATGTTAAAATCACTTTATAATGCAGAGACTTTTAAATTAAAAAAACTTAGTACCTCATGCAGACGAAGTTTTATCAACTTAAAACTCGAATCAAGACTAAGGTATTTAACTTGATCATGCGCATTTAGGCAATAAGGAAGACATGGTTGTTGATTTTTATTTAAAACCGACGTAGTTTTCTTTTTAAGTATTGACCGCTATAACAAAGTGTTCCAAACCGAAAGTACCTGGGAATATTTTGATTCAGATATGTTCAATGTCATTAAAGAGAGTTGTCCATACCAAAACTGGACATCCGTGGCGAGGGAACGATGTCCAAATCCTGACAACTTTCATTGTTTGATAGACGAGTATGGGAGAATCGGATGGGTTTGCAGGGAGCCAATATGGGTTGAAAAGGGTATGTTATGTTAACAAACATGGATGCAGGTTTATCGATATATGCAGAAATCATTAGATATGATTATTGGACTGCTTAATTCGTTGAATATCATGCATACAACTGTTTCTGAAATTGATGTGATTGTTTATTTAAAGGTTTTATGGCGTATCCATTTGTTCCAAAGTATTTCACAAGCGTTAAAACTAATCAATAATAAACAATAATAAATTTGGCACAAAAGATTTTAGTAAAATGTAGTCCTGGTATTAAAGCTATAAACGCAATAAAACACGAATTGTAGTGTTATAGATAAAATAAACAGTTGCTTGTAATGAAAAAAAAATGTCGATTCGTATAAAATAAACCTTTTCACAAAGTGTTGCAAAATAAACCCTTCAACAAAGAAGTCAGTGTTATTTGTAGTTAGAAAAATTCGATTTTTTCATGAATATTGATGAATGAAGAGCGAAACCAACCTCACTGGGCATGTCCAAGGAAAATCAAGTGATTGTTATTGTTCGTTAGCTGACATTTTGATAAGATTACTAGTATGTAAATGCTCCACAGTTGTTGATTTGAAATAGGATCATGTATTATATGTGCAATGCATTTGCCATTCACGATTACTTTTTTTTGGCATTTGCGAAATAAATAACAGTCTCACGATTAAAAATAGCCCTATGGGGAAAACACACTTGTCACTGTTCCTGGGAAGTATATTTATACGTTTCTGATGGATCATACACTTCGTTTTTAACTTGTTTTGTTCGTACGCCGTACTATTTTTTTAAACGTTTATATGAATATTTGAATGGCGATCGAATTTAACATTGTTATTATAACATAGATGTGACTTCTAAAGTAAATGAATCCAGTTTTTATCTTCATTCATAATTGATGAACCTATTAGCATGTACAGTTTTGACCTCGTAATTTCCTTGTTCACTTTCAAATTTTATTCAATACATGCCATTGAATCTTGTCTCGAATCTATCAAATCGTTGGTGTTGATAATCCATAAATAGAATCACAACATCAATATTAGATAATATTTTAAAAACAAGAGGCCAATGTGGCACATTGTTCACCTGAGCAATAGTAGGCATGATAAAATCAGCTTGATGGAGTCATAATATTACTTATTAGGTTAGTTACTGACTCACTACGGAAATATATTGGGTTGATCAATCTCATAGATGGCGAGGCGAAGCCTCATTTTCGTAGTGAGTCAGTAATTAACCTAATAAGTGATTTGTTTTCCCGAGGACTATCAAGCAACATATTCATTCACAAATAGCGGCAATCTACGCAAAGCCATGTACAAGATGCCTACACATGTAACACCTCGTCCAATTTAACTCATTTAAACTCGTCCAATTTAACTCATTTAAACTCTTCAAAATTATCAATAACGCCTTTCAAATACTGTGGAATCATTTAAATTCGTGGGGATCAATTTTCGTGGATTGCGGGATTTTTGCTTATTCGTGGGGATGTCATTTCGTGTATTAGTCGTTTTTTAGTATCAGTAAGATAACAAACTCTTTCAAAATGTGTTTTCGTCGAGGATGTAAATTCGTGTGGGAGGGCTACCCACGAATACCGCGATTGAGCCACTACGAATTTTAATGATTCCACAGTACGCTTTAAAAATCTTCGCTTCACCCATATTACTTACAATGTTTTGTGGCTATTCAATTTTAAACCTCTGCAGAGATTTGAGCAAATTTAGACGCTGCCATTTTGTTCTGCTCCAGACACAACAGTGTGACGTCAATATTCAAAGGGCAACTACTCTAATTAAAAAATAATTCCAAAGGGCCACTACTCTAAATATCTTAATGACTTACTGAACACGATTTCTGTATTAAATAATATAAAATATCGAGATGAGAAGGTTAGGCGGCGGCCAATGGCGGCCATATTGACTAATATTAATCCTCAAAGAACCTACATAGAGATATATGAGGCAATCACGTTCCATGTTTAATCCAATGAAAATGTGAATAATCAGTCCGAGGGAAAACAATACAAAATATTTTGACAATGTGGTATAATACATAAAGATCCTGTATAAAAAGTCCCGTTCTCCCTGGATATTTTTATATATCTAATCCTTTTTCTAACAGGATGATTTTATAGTCATACCACTTTCAGTATTGCACTTCTCAAAAAGACCTATAAACAATTGTTTATATATAGGATATAAATCTACATCAAACTGAAACCCCCTTGTAAGGTCCAATAATCGTCCAGGGGCCAAAGTGTAAGCAATTTTAAAGAATCAGCAATATGTAAGAATGCTTGCATATAAGTAAAATCGTATATAAATAATAACATTTCTTTTTTTAATAATAAAAATGTTTTTCGTTGTACAACTGGTTCCCCAGTGTGGCCCCAGCTGGCAGCCTACTTCTAAAGATTCTAATTGAACACAATTGAATCTACACTATATGAAGTTACTTTCTCTAAAGTTACAGATTTTCTAGGCAAATTGTTTTTAAGAAAAACATTTCAAGATACTTACATGTATATATATATTCGAATGAAAAAAATTGCCCCCCTCCCCCTCGTTGTAACCACATCCTACCATCTGAGATCATGATTTGAATAAACTTGAATTTTGACTACCTGACAATGATTCCACCCAAGTTTCGGCTTTTCTGGCCAAATGGTTCTTGGGAAGAAGATTTTTATAGAGTTATTCCATATATTCATTTGTTAAAATTAAACCTCATAATTTGGCCCCATCTTACCCCCCGAGAGTCGTGACTTTCACAACTTTGAATCTCCACTACCTGAGGACGCTACTGCACAAGTGTCGGCTTTCTTGGCCAAATGTTTCTGAAGAAGAAGATTTTAAAAGATTTACTATAAAGATTTCTCTGTTAAAATTTGACCCAAATTGTGGCCCCACTCATGATTTTCAGAACTTAAAATCTACACTAATTAAAAATGCTTCCACATAAGTTTCAGCTCTCCTGGCCTTATGGTTTCTGAGAAGAATATTTTTAAAGATTTACTCTATATATTCCTATGTAAAAATTCGACCCCCAATTGTGGTCCTACCCTTTCCGCGGGGTTCATGATTTTCAAAGCGTTAAATTTACACTACCTGAGGATGCTTCTACACTGTACATAAGTTTCAGCTCTCCTGGCTTTATAGTAATTTAGAAGAAGATTTTTAAAATTTTTAAGAAAATCTTCAATAATTTCTAATTATCTTCCCTTGTAAAAAGGCATGGTCCCTAATTTTCTAAATTTTCCTCCTTAGTCTTAGGATGCTTTGTGCCAAGTTTGGTTGACATTAGCCCAGTAATTCTTGAGAAGATGTTGAAAATGTGAAAAGTTTACAGACGGACAGACAGACGGACAAACAGACGGACGACAGACAAAATGTGATAAGAATAGTTCATGTGAGTTTTCAGCTCGGGTGAGCTAAAAATCTTTTGTGTATTTTCCGTTCAGAAATAAAATAATCTGGAAATGATTTAGTCGGAATACAATTGAATGTAATATAAATCTACAAAGTTTTAAATTTTAAAAGTATTTCAATAATCTGTTAAAGTTTTTTGTTTCAAATTTATATGGTAATGATCCTTTTTTACAGCTACTGTAGCTCATGGATATTTCGTTTCAATTGTAGATAGATGTCCTTTTTTTAACGTTGTTGCTAACAAACTGGATAGCACGTCTTGTTCACAAACTAGATGTCCGCCATACAGCTACCGGTCAAACGATGTTGATATTGGTATGTACACGTAGCCATGATACAAAATTCAATTTACTTTTTCTCCTGAATGGTTCAACCAACCTCCCGTTAAGGAAGATATATTTTAGAAGAACTAATCATTGTTCTGCATAAAATTCTATTTTATTTATATTGACTGAACCTTTTTGTTTAATCAATGGGGGATAAGGATCATGAGGAGAGGGGGAATAAAATCCGGAACTAGCATGCGTTGGTCGTAGAATTTTTTTTGATACAGTGATAACGATTCTTTATCACATATACATGTAGAAGGAAAAGGTACGTAAAGATGTTGTTTACTAGGGTTTGAGTTCGGGTTGTTACGAAGTTCAATGTGAAGTGTAAAACTCATCTAAACACAAAAGTATGTATAAATGAATGATTATCGACATAACATGCGTCTTCTTTACTATAATATGGAATTAGGCTCTAACAGAAAAATACGTATAGCAAAACTGAAGAAATTCGAACTATATGTTTCAGACTTTGCTCACAACTACAATTATAATTAAATTTTCCTTGTTCGCCAATATTCTATTAAATATTTGCGGTTGGTTTTATCTAAAAATACAAAAATATAAAAAAATGTTAAAACCATAACAGGCCCATCATTTCAAAATTTTGATCATTGACTTCACATACATTTTATGCTAGCAGAATAATTAAGGTACATAAGTAGTTTTATGTTAAAAAAGTTTCAGCTAGTTATCTTTATTCAGTTTTTTTGCTATATCAAATTAAAAATAAATAGGAATTTGATAAATTCATCGAGGAAATTCGGACTAAAAATATTTAAAACAATTGTTACAGAAAATTTAATGCTTTGTATCTATTTAGTTACACCTCCATTCAATAACTGTATTTCATTTTTGAAAAAAAAGTTTAATTCTTTGTAATGTTTTTACAGTAAAGAAAATCTGAATCATAATCTTTATATGAAATTGTTAGGGCTTTTTCATAATTTTTCAATAAAAAAAAAATATATATCAATTTTATCAATTATTACGTCCAGGAAATCTCTCTAATCATTTCTTGAGGAATTTTATTATTTCGTGGCATCAATATACTGTATTTAATCGGCCACGCGAAATACGCTAAAATGAACAAAACTGAATTTTACTTTTTTTACGACGATTGATAATCAATTTATATTGATATCTTCCAGGTAAAATCAATATGACGATACATTTATTAACAGCGAGCGAGGCAATCTCTAAGAACCAGTGCGCGCGGGAAAAGGAACGTGCTGAACCTACAGTAACATCAAGAATAAAAATTTGGCATCATCCCATAATGCTCTCTAATGTTTTCTCCCAATTTGAAAGTGCTATGCCAAAAGTGGCTAACATTTTACTCGTAATTCACGGTGCCTTGGGGATCAAAAACCCGCTATGAGTACCGCACAAGCTTTGGTGAGACCCAAGAGAAGTTTTTACATGCTTCCATTCCAAAAAGTTATAGATTTTAACGTTTGACTTCACAGTGATCTCGCGCTATATAATTCCTGCGATAAATTTAGATGTGGATCAAACATCTGTAATGCGTGTACCAGCTATTTAAGTATAAACTGAGATACATGCCTCATTTGATTTTTTTTTTTTTTTTTTTGGTTTTTATAAAGATATATATATATATATATATATATATATATATATATATATATATATATATATATATATATATATATATATATATATATATATATATAAAGATAAAGATATATAATATATATATATGAGCAAGAGCTATATGTTCTTTTCTGCCTAATTGATCCAATTTTAAGTTAATTTTTGATAAGTAAGTATAAATATATAGGTAGAAAAAAATTTAATAAATAAAAAAAAAACAAAGAGAAAACTTAATAATGCAGATATTGCATATTGTCAAACCATCAATTGGAAAAGGGGAAATTACACACCTACAAAAGGGACCGGGGGTAAGGATGCACCATATGTAATTAGATTAAAAAAATAAACAAATTAAAAAAAATGAACCAAGAAAAAAAAAGTCAGATAACAACAGGATACAAAAGAAAATTTTCTTAAGGAAGGATGGAAAACATAGGAATATTACTTTCGCATCGCAAATCTTACAATAAACTGTAATTGCCCTGCCCATACCTTGGTATGCAAATATCTTCGAGTCATGTTAATGTGTTAATGCATCACATATTATATTAAAAGTTTATTAAGATTATGTGCGTGATGGACATGCACTTTATTGTTGTATATTCGAACGGATGTAGGGAGGGAGAATATATTTTTTTTAACTTTGGTAGAGTACGCCTGCAGATACATGTATGTCATGGAAAGAGAAAGGTAAGTGGATTCTTTAATAACTTTACGTTTCCACCTACATACAATCATGTCAATCGGATTGAGACACTTAATTTGCAAAAAGGCATGTTTGCAGATTCAGAAAATTTTCTAAAAATTTCATAATTCTATTTGAATTAAAATTATATTATTCGTTTTGTTTTTGATTTGCATATTTATATGACACAATTGGTTAAAGAACACAGTTGCTCGTAACATATTTAATGTTTACAAATACTTATGCTTAGTGATTGTAAAGGAATACAATCATTGTGAACAAAAAAATAAAAGACTTGACAATCTATTCTTTTATTTTATCTTAGTTCTACAACTCCCTTCACTACAAAGGCCACCGACACGAACAGTATACTCATCGCTGTGATTGTGTTGCTACTTGTTGCCATTGTAGTCCTTGTGGCTGGTATACTGTTTTATAAATGTACGTATGCTAAAAAATTATGAACGCATAAGACTTCATTTACAATTAGTTACTCACCTCAAACTATTAATTATTAATAATTTTTATATTTTTATAAGTACTAAAATTTTACCTGATCCATTGGAATAGCTGGCAAATTAACGTTTAACTGCTCTATCCTTTTTATTACGTTAAAACTTTTTTGTGACCTTTTATCTTAACAACTGTATGGTATACAGTGTTTTTACTTACTTTGTTCGCAAACTATGAATATTTTATTCTAAAAGTTTTGTTTTGAGTAAAACTTAAACTTTGTTATTTCAAACAATATTTAGATCGTCTTCGACAACGGAATGGTAAACGACAAGAAGAATCCAACAAGGAATGTATGCAAACACTAAATGATGTTAAAGAACCGAGCACGTTCGCACAAAACGTTCTTACCGCATTAATCTGATTTCTTGAGCTCAGAAATATAGTGAAACATTTCTAGCGAAATGTTTAGTCTATCTTCTGCTAAAGGATGGATAAGATCGTGATTTTATTTGTAGTATTAATTAACTATATTTGGGACCTAATAAACAAATTATGTACCCTTTTTATCGATGATATAATACATGAGTTACCTTAAGTTTGTGCATGAAAATCAAAGACTGAAACAATTGAAGATCGGAAAAAGTTCTTGAATTATGCTGGAAATACGCAGCTTATCATGACCATTCCGTCATACATATATAGATGAATCTGCATTCAATTTTGATAAAGTGCTTGCAAATCTAGATAAAAGAAAAAAGAGTGAGAAATTAGCTTTCATAGAATCTCTCAAGGCACAATATGAGTTGTCCTGCGAAGCTTAGGAGAAACTGAGTGAATTGCAAAACGATTTCCTAGTAGCATCTCTTGAGTGTATTGGTTTTCCGTCTTTGGTTTAATGGATGTGCAACCAATCAAGAGTGGGAAAATTAGAAAAAAAATGTTTTTAAAATCCACTCCAAACCATTAAGGATGCAATGTATTCGATATATAAAACAAAAGCAGTAAAAGAAAGAGAGTATTTTGGTATTATCATATACGTGTTGTAACAATTGAAAAATGACTGCCTAAAATGTTGATAAAAATGGATTCTTTGAAGAAAAAGTATGCTCTTAAATTCGAAGACAAGGACAAAACATTGTAATGGGTGGTTATTATCTACTGAGTGTCGAAAACAACACACTAAAAAGAACAAGTACACTTATGGGCCCCAGTAAAAAGTTTAAAAAATAAAGATACTTATTGAGCATAATTTTTTAAATCTCACATCATCTCTTTATATTTAAACCATTAGAATCAACAAGTTAAATCGCTGAATTTTGTGTATATAAAAAGCACGAATCTTAACAACATAGTAGGGGGTCAGCCGACATTTGTGGTTTAAAATAATAAATCTAGGATTGGCATTCATTTCACAGTCTTTGTTTACTGTCATCCTAACCGTGTACAAACTTGAGCAATAGATAAAAGACGCATTATACATTTAGAAAAAACAAGAAATTTGTACAACATTAGACTGGTATATAAAATATGAAAACTGCATGACAATTCAAGGTTTTCCCTATAGCAAGTAACAGCTAGTATCTGCTTGACCTATGTTTGAACCCATAAATGGAATAAAAAATGTTAAATGGTCACGTGGGTTTTATCCAGGTAGTCTTGTCAAATGTGCTCATTGTAAAATACTGACACGTTTTAAATCGCTTTCTATCTCTATCGACTTTGTATGATCACGAATGTTTTGATCACTATAGTGATATGCAACTTCAAAGTTCAATTCAATTTTTTTTAAGACGTAAAATAATGCATAAAGTAAATTTCAGCAAACGCGTTAATCGATACACCAACAGAATAATGTCGATTTAAATGTCTCTTCCATCTAATTCAAATAGATTTGGTATGATATTGTGGGATTTAGATTATCTATAGGCATTTAAAAATCTTCAATTGTTTAAAATATATGCTAATTTTGGTGAAGTTGAGCGTGTAAGTAAATTAAAAGTATCCATCAATGCTTAAATATTACGGGAAAAAAGAAATTTGTTGAAATTTTCTACATAAAAACGGCACTGAAAAAGGGCTCATTCTCTATAGCTTAAGTGCTCTTGTTCTTTGATCTGAATATTATGGAAAAAAGTTGTAATTGTTAGGGCAGCAAAAAAGTACATATTTTCTTGAAGACAACTGCAAAAGCAATAACTTTAAAAATATAATTTAAACCGTATCCTGTGATATGTATACTTTGTACACAAAATCGCCATGGTTTACATAATTTAGAACATGCTTATTTTATTAGTCAAAACACCTTAAAAAACCAACAGTAATTTTTTTTTATTATGTCATGTATGTAAGTAACTACATGTACCTACAATTTGTAAAAAAAATATCTCTGCACTATAAAGATGAAAACAACACACAAACAATCTGCTTAATTGCAAATCTGATTATTTATTTTCTTGCGCATCATTAGACGAAATTAAATGATATTACTGCCTTTGATATGACTTTTTATTGCTTAACTTTCAAAATTTTCTACGTGAAGAAAAATAACCTCCGAGTAATAAACTGACTGAAAACTTCTTTTGGCTCTTTTGGCATGGCTAAAAGCAACTTGGAGATTTAAAGAAATGTTATTAATAATTCATGTAAAAAATGAAACAAAACAAAATACCAAAATTTAATAAAAAAACAAATATGGATCTCGTAAATGTAAGTTATTGATGATATTATTTTAAACTTATTAATACTACTCATTATTTAAAGTAAAGTATCGTTACAAATTGTAGATTATCTCAGTTTTTAATACATATCCCGTCTTTTTAAAAAAGGATACTAACTCGATACTCTGGAAAACTTCTTATAAAAAGTTAATTTGCTTATAATAACAATTCTTAATATAACAGAGTATAACCTAGAAAAAAAGGTACTCTAAAGGAATTTATTTCTGGAGAATAACCAACTATTGCAACAAATAGTGTGCACGTGCTGTCTTGGTTTTACTTTGACTTAGTAAACCGATTGTTCTGACATTATTTCTCATTTGATGTATGTAACTGCCACATGTACAGTAAGCGTTTATAATAACGAATATGCGATATTTTTTTTCTTTCATTATATAATTAATAGATGCTTCAAATAAAAAAAACAACACAATTTTTCAGTGGGGTAAGTAATATATTAGTACTTAATATAGTATATTAAAGTATAGTATATAGTAAAGTATATTAGTAATATAAATCAACATTCAGGCATAACGACGACGTATTATCAATTAACAATTGTTATTTCCATCCTTATGCCGACTTGATATATCCGAGTGAACTTGAAATAAAAGATACCGCTGAGTCTGCGTCATCTGTTTCATATTTGGATATTTTCCTGGAAATGGATATTGATGGTATTCTAACAACAAACTTGTTGATAAACGCGATGACTTCAATTTTCTATACTCAATTTTCCTTACTTATGTAGCAATATACCTTCATCACCTGCTTATGTTTTTTTTGTCGCTCTGTTAATTCGATACGCAAGGGCATGCTCTTCGTATGAACAGTTTCTAAGGCAAAGCAAGCTACTGACAAACAAGTTGATAAAACAGGACTATCAACAGTCTAGTTTAAAGTAATCTTTTCGTAAGTTCTATGGTCGATACAACGAGTTAGCAAATACAATCTTCCACTGGGTCGCATGGTGACTGACGTTTGTCATACTAATTGCTAGACCATAATCAATCACCTAATTGTCTACGGACTTTTCCAGGTTTTTTTTTCAACTACGACAAAGAGCACACGGCGGGTGTGACCGGTCAGCAGAGGATGCTCACTCCTCCTATGCACCTGATCCTACCTCTATCTTTTGGGAGGTCCTTTTTGCTTTGAATATGTATTTCGTTTTATGGATATTTGAGATGGTTGACGGTTTGTTATTGTCATTTTTTTATTGTACATCAATACTTATCATATAGAGGAATATGATTTGTGAAAAATATTATCGTTCTTAGAATGGATATTCTTCTAAATCCCATATAATTTTTGGAAAATATTTTAGTAAAGGTGCGTCTATTTTATTTAAAATTTGACAAATGAGAGATGAAAAGTATTTGAAAATGTTTCCTAAAAATATATTTATATTTTAACGAGGAAAACTACGCTGCAAAATCGAATTTTGCTAAAATAAATAAAAAATGATGGAAATAATCGTATTATGTTTATTCTAAACATAAAACATCGTTTTTATTGTTGTTACCTCATATATCATCAATTTGAGGTTTACAATGACAACAGTCAAACATTTTGAAGCGTTTGTCTGTGTTGATATGGAACTAAATCTTCGTATGTAGAAAGACAATACGGTTACATGTATCTTGAAGAATACATTTGAAAACAATATTCCAAAAGAACGTCAAAGATATGATTTATGATAGAAAGTAGAGTTCCTCCACCAATTTGGCAATAGGAACAATGTGAAGAATTAACCTTGCATATATAAATCAAATAATGTTGAACACATCAGTTCCATATTAAAGGAAAACAAATAGGTCTTCGTAGAATCCTTTGTTTAACAAGATATGTTTGTTAAACATTAATGCCCCCCTCCCTTGGAAACATCCACAAAGAAAATGAACATAAACTGCAAATAACTCGTATTTTTCTAAGTTCAAGGGTTATAAATCTGTCGAAAATTGCTCTATCATACCCAAAATCAAACTTGACCTAGATATTATTTAGATAAATCTGTATATCAAATTTCATATCCATACGTGCACCCTCTGCGAAGAAAATGAGCAAATAACTGGAATGTTTCTATGTCCAAGAGGCATAACTCTGTCGAAAATTGCTCGATCGTACCCAATATTGAACTTGACCTAGATATGATCATGAAAAACCTATATACCAAATTTTATTTCAATATGTTTATCCTCTCCTAAGAAAATGAGCGGAAACTGCAAATAACTGGAATTTATCTACGTCCACGGGCTATAACTCTGTCGAAAATTGCTCGATTGTACCCAATATCAAACTTGACCTAGATAATATCATGATAAACCTGTATACTAAATTTCTTTTTAATATGTTCATCCTTTGCGAAGAAAATGAGCGGAAACTGCTGGTGGACCGACCGACAGACCGACCGACAGACAGCAGCAAAGCAATATGCCCTCCCTTATTCGAAGGGGGGCATAATAATGTGATTGCTGTTGATAAAAAAATATATATAAATGCATTTCTATTGTAAATAGTGTATCTAGGATAAATCAATATAATGAATATGAAATACGGTCTAAAGTAAATTACACCCCACCTCAAAACGGAGGAAAAATTCGGAACTTCTGTTTTAATTTGTGTGTAATTAACCTTGACTAATGAACAGTAACTCCAGGTGTTGAATGAGTTCGCAAAATGGCGGCGGCAGCCTTTGTAATTAATGTCCGCTTGGAAAGTTGAGGGTTGACCTGTACCGTACATAATAAACGTATCAAACTTAATTTTATCCGAATAATAGGTTTTTCATTTTTTTGAAATTTTATCTTAATTTTCTTGTTCACTTCCCTTTGGTAAACATATTTATTGTATATAAACAATGTCACCACAAGGGAAATTGACAAAGGAGCAAACGATATAAAAAAAAATCCTTATCAATTAACGCGTTTTCAAGTTTAAAAATTCAATACTTCACATATATAAACAGCAGAACAATTTAGAATTTTTTGAAAAGGTGAACGAAAGAGGAACCATAGAAAACTAGCACAGTAGTTGGGGTAAGAAGAAACAACACCTCGAGCTTAACGAGTTTTATTTATTCAAGTGAAAGACGACAGAAGACAAACATTAAAATATCTGACAAGTAAATTTAACAACATAACAGGATGTCATGCGTTTAATAGAACTGTAAGATGAAGACTTTGTTATGATGGATGTAGAAGGCGTGTGGTTTCCAGCGAATTATCATCTCTCAAGTAAACCAAAAGCGACGGAAACGATTTTGTAGACAAAAATTAAAATTGGTCTAGACCCATCAATGAGGAAATGAAAATTCTTGGTAACAAAAATAAAATATACGTCCGGAGGAAGCCTGACAAGCGTCTGCTACCAGATGGCTGGTTGATTTCGGAGACTGGGAGCTTACATTCTCATACCATGGCGTATAAAACCTTCACCAGTTGACGGCAACTAAACATTTCAAGTATGGTTTTTTTTTCTAATTTTGATGACCATTTATTTCATGTGGTTTCACAACATTTCCCTTACAGACCCTGGATCTTCCGTGAGGACAACGTACCTTGACATGTGTCTACCAGAGCCAATGCTTGGAAAAGCATCAAAAATATAAACACATTGTCATGCCTAGCCCAAAGTCCAGATCTAAATAACATTGAAAATGTCTGGAAACTTTGAAAATTCGCATACATCGACGAATATCTGAAAAAAAATGTATAAGACTTGAAACGTATTGCGCTGGAAACGTGAACTGCAGTACCCTTTCACTATAATCGAAGCTTATATGACAGTATTCCACGGATATTTCAAAAGTAATACGTACAAAGGACTGTGATGAAGTTGAATTCAGTTTATTTCATTTTTGTATGTGTTTGTGTAAATAGTTATAATTTTGGACCAAGTTGTGTTCCATATTTTTCAATTGAGAGTGTTCGGTATTAGGGCTATTTTTAGCATAACATGTTTTGTGAGTTAGAGTTGTGGCTGTTTATCAAGTGTGCGGCCACGTTGTTGAATTTGTCTTACAGTTTGTAAATTTTGGCGAATTCCAGAAGGTAGTCTGGTTCATTAGAATTATTAATCATAATACAAATTAATGTCTACTCATCCAATGTTAACAGTTCATTAGTCACTATTCACATCTGGCCACTGTTTGCTTTCTACTAGCATTACGAGATCGTGATTTGGTCTAATGTAAAATTTTGATCTTCCTGCTCTAATAGTTCGCACAAAAACTTTTCTCACGATTTAATCGTCACTTGGAAATATGCAGTCGATAATATCAGTTGGCCAGTTGTTCTAGTGCTCTTCAGGGTCTTTTAACATCATCACATCGTCTTCTTTTCTACGTCTACTTTCTGGAATAGATAGATACTGCCTTCGCAACTGATTTCAGAAATATCTGCAAGGATTTGAACACGTTTCCATTGTGCTCTGTTAATGTCTTCTTGACTAAGTGAATCAGACATGACTGGTAGGAAATCAATTTTCCCAGTGAGAATTATTGATGGTGTAAGAAGCATTGGCTCATTTGGATCCAAACACTACTGGCTCTAAAAACCCCTGTCCGTATGAAAATCCCCTGTCTTTCCCTGTCACCCCCTGTCTTTTCATTGTCGTCCACTCTACACCCCCTGTGTGCCACTGTACAGAGCCCCTGTGTGCCACTGTAAGCCCCTGTTACCCCTTGTACACCCCTGTCATCCCTCTTGATGTAAGCTACTGTATACCCCTGTGCATCCCCTGTACGTTTTTTAAATGCTCGCTAATCAAATAGATATCCTTTAAATAATTCGGATTTTTAAAAAATTATAATTAGCATTCATGTTTTAGACAGTGCTTGTTTTTCTTTGCATTTCATAGAGTGCAATATTATTGCAAACGTGAATAATTTTGACTAAACATTGACACCGATCAAGATAATTCTATATTTGTATACCGATAAACCGCTTATTTTATAACATGGATTTAAAAATATAACCGTGTTCTGTAATTTGTAAAAAGAACAAAAAAAGAAAAACAAGTGGAGGAGTGTGTGAAATCTGTAGTGTTCTGTGCCATGTAACCTGCCTGAGCTAAAGCACATAATAACACAACATGATCAGCACGTGCAGATAACCACACACCGATCGAAATGATGAAATGATGACCTATATTTTGACTGTTTTGTCCAGTGTAATGATGCATAGAATTAAATAAGTCTTTAAGAAGTTCATGTAAATCGTTGGTATTTGTTATCAGCCTTTTTTGTGTATAATTTGAGAGAGAGAGAGAGAGAGAGAGAGAGAGAGAGAGAGAGAGAGAGAGAGAGAGATGATTTTTGTCTGAAGGGGGGGGATTAGACCTATTCATTGACACTTTTAACTTCTATCAGTGTGCATTTTCCAGTTTAGTTATTTATATGCATAACTGTATAGCATTGTCCTCATGTAATTAGAGCAATGATACGGTTATTGAATGATTTAATGCATGATTGTATACAAATGCCGGTGACGGGGTAACATATTTACACACATGCATTATTTTAAACAATGTTCCGTGTTTCGGATTAGAAACATACATTTATTTAAATTTGATTTGATTTGAAAAATGAAAAATATAAAAGAGTAATATACAGTTTTAATTCATACCACTGTGTCAAATAATGTTCTGAATTTAAAGCTCTTCAATCTTTTAATGATTGAAATTCTGAGAACTGAAAAATCAAAATTTTCAATTTCTTGTTTCTTTACTTGACAGACTTGGAAAAAAGTCATAAAGGGTGTTTAAACAACATATTGCATTATTGTGTATCATTACCGAGAATCCAGACCTGAAGACGTGTGTGTGTGTATACAAGTACACATGTGTCTGTCACCTCATTGTTCCCAATCTCGCTACCGTGCACTGCAAATTGTCAAGAAGGGCTGTATACAGTATATAGCAATTATGTAATCACTGACCGACCATTCAGATCTGAGGAAGTGTGTGTATATATACGTGTGCACGTGTGTCTATCATCTCTTTTTTCCTATATCGCTACCGTGCACTGCAAATTGTCAAGAAGGGCTGTGTACAGTACCTATTATATAATCACTGACCGAGTGAAAAAAATGACAACATCCTCTCCTTTGAAAACTGTAGCTTCAATCAGCTAGTTGTTAATCATGTGTCAAGTTTTTTGATCAATAGATCTGGTGTAAAATAAAATATTGATGAATTTAAAATCAATTTGACAGCTCTAAGTTAATCTTAATAATTAGGATTGTATGTTTACTTATTAGTTAATTCCCGGGTAAACTATTTGTAACTTTCAAGTATTTTACCCTCGATGTCTCGAATATTCGGATATCTCGAAGTTTTTCAACAGCCCCACCTAGTTCGAGATAACGAAGTTTGACTGTAAATAATTCACTCTATGTGTATTTTTTATGTCTGTTTTTCAAACATAAGGGAGTAGCGATGTTTCTGAGCTCTAAAGGAATACATGCCCTAAGGGCTTTCACACCTAATTCAAAAAATAATCCCCGCCCTCACCTGAGGTTTACCACCCGGTGAATCTCAAATCTTTAGTTGTAAGCATGATTATTAAAGTATCAATAAATTATTAACTAAAACACGCCATTTCTAAAATTACGATAACAGTGTGTCTTGTGATTCGGCGCTGTTAAGTGCAAATATTGACTTATAGTTCAAAATATAACATATGTGATTTCAATAGTTGAATTAAGAAAATAATATTGAAAAAACCCCCAGTCAAAAGTCGTACAGGGGATGTCAGGGGCATGCACAGGGGTATTCAGTGGCTTACAGGGGCGTACAGGGGGTGACAGGGGCTTACAGTGGCACACAGGGGATGCGTACAGGGGCGCACAGGGGATGACAGGGTATACAGGGGGTGTACAGGAGATGACAGTGAAAACACAGGGGATGACAGGGGAAAACAGGGGATTTTCATACGAACAAAGGCTTTTAGAGCCAGTAGTGAAAGGTATTGGTGATATAGGTCTAGAGTTTATGCTGGCCCAAACTTAACATAAAAATGTTGCTAATGTCTCATTTGTTAGGGGTTTACCACTAATTATAAATTCCAAAACCATTGTTGAGTCGAGAGTTTTCCTTGCCATTCCTATGATTCGCTCCCAGACACCTTCCATATGGGTGGAATGTGGGACATTGGAAATCTGGGTGATGTAGAATTTGTCCAGGAACTGTTGTACTGGTCCCTCTTCTACTTTTATCGTGTTCACTCTCATTTCCTCAGCAGCTCCAACGAATGTGGTGCCACGGTCAGATAGTATTTTCTTCACCGGGCTACGGAGTAATAGAAATCTACATTGTACGCAGAGCATTCATAAAACATGAACTCGATATCTCTTAAATAACTTTTATGTGAGCCGCTTTGGATGTTAAACAGGTAAACATCCGTTCTTATCTCTTGCTGTGCTGTTTGCGGCTCCCCCTCTAGTTCTGCGAGTAGATACTTCCCATGGTACGAAGACATCAATCCCATCAGATGTGAAAGCTGGACCTGGTGTGATCCTGTCCTCTGGCAAGTCTGCCATCATCTGTGTTTCAAGGCCACGGCTAAGATTTCGACAAGTCACGCAAGTGTGAATGAAAAATCAAATAATGCGCTTGCCATTTAGGATCTAATAACCAGCCGTACGAACTGCACCTTCAGTGAATAATCTCCCCTGATGTTTGGCTTCCTAATGAAAATGACGAATCAAAAGAACAGAGATATGAATGTTGCTTGGAAGAATAATTGGATTGGTTTCCGTTGAAAGGTGAAATTCCAGCAGCTTTGTTCAATCTTACACCAACACACAATAGTCCATTTTCATCTAAGAACGGTGCAAGTGTTGATATACTTGTGTCTTTTGTCAAAGTTTTTTCCAGACTTTAAACTATTGATCTCTTTGGAGAAGATTTCTGGTAGAATCTGTTTCAGGACAAAGGACTCTGTTTCACGTATTTCTTTATAACTGGTAAGTTGCATAGGTTTCTGGTCATGACAAACTTTTAACCTGCGGCAAACTCGCGTGTGACAAGCAATGACCATAATGAGACAACTCCAACGATCAAATCGATGATATTTCTTGGTAATGGCATCATATCCCGTTGTTGTAATGGTAACGTCAGTTTTGAAAATATTACAGGTCTATCAATTGGAGGGACTTCTCTGTCACTATCAGGTTCAACAAGTGGAAACTGTGTAGGTTTCGTTTCGGTCACATCACACAACCTTTGTGGACCAGTAATCCACGGTAACCGCATGATGTTGATCACATTATAGTTGCATCTTGTACAAGAATCTGCAGGATTCTTTTCACTGGAAATGAAGTTCCATTGATTGGCATTGGATATTCGTAGTATACAATCAACTCGTAAGCTTATTACGTAGGTGTAAAATCTTCGTTCGAGTCCTCCTAGCAATGTAGCTTAACACAACTCTACTATCTGTTTTGCAATTGTTTGCAATTGGATGTCTAGTTGTATAGATATGATCTCTGCCAGTGCTGTTGTTAAGACAGATCCACATCACTCTAGGCGAGGAATGGTGTGGCCTTTAAGAGGTGTTATTTTGCTTTTTCCCATGAAAGATCGAACGCTTGTTTATCCGTCATTTACAGTTTTCTTTTCTGAATCATCTGAGAATATGTGAACTTCCGTTTTCTGGGCTGAACTAATAGAAGTTTGAGACATCATACGGGGAATGGCGATATCACTAAGAGAGTGAAGAGACGATTGTCACTCGTTAAACTTTTGAAGATTATTGACAGATAATGGTTCATCCCCGTCAACTCCTTCAGGTGTGCATTCTCTGAGAAGTATTTTATCGCTGATGGTGATATAAACCTAACGGGTCGAATAGACTGTTGACAGTTAAGAGCAGACCGGACGAGTAAAGGGCCTCTCTTCAGTAGGGACTGTATCGTCTATCAGTCTCCAACAAAGTCCAAGAGAACTATGTATCATGTCATCTATATTTCTTTCAGCTGTTCTCCATGATCACTGACATCAAAAGCCTCCATCACAGCTTGTTTGCTGGACGTGATTTTTGGAAGACGAATATGACCTTGCTATTTCATGGTTGACCGAGTATGTTTCATCAGGCTGATATCACCCGATTCATTTAGAAAGAGATTAATTTATAACACGTCATACATGTACACATAGAAATTATGATGTACGAAGTTTGTCCCATCTGGATCAGCATTTTTGACAGTCTTAAGGAGTCCATACGATGCAATAGCAGGCGACGGACTATTGTCGAATACATGTGAAGTCATTATGTATTCTTTATCATGATGTCATCTGGGTTGCTGTCTTTTTACCAACCCCCCCCCCCCCAAAAAAAAAAAACAAAAAAAAAAACGTAGGTTATTACGGTGGTCTTCGTCAACACGAAATCGGTAAAACGCCTGCTCAATATCTGCTACAATTGCCATCTCGTCCTTCCTGAAGCAAAACAAGATCCCAAGAATACTGTTGATCATATCTGAACCATACATGAGTATTTAATTAAGGAAAATTCAACCATACCTGGCTGACGAATCAAAAACGCCTCTTATTTAATCTGGTCTCTTTTGCCAAACAAAGGTAGGTACCAACTAGAGCCGAGCTCGTTGCAAAGCAACGAGTAGGTCTTCCGTCGCATCTTCGTGTCGCGAAAGGATTTTCCATCAGTCTGATTAAAACCACCTCCTTCTCACACTTGTCAGAGCCTGACAGACCCTGTATTGATAAAAGGTCATCTTTACACGACCTTTTTTTCTTACCAATTAGAGCTTTAGAAAAGTGATTGGAACTCTTCAAATGGAGACAAACAAATTAATTCATGCCTGTTTTCTATGTAACTTTTAGACTAAGTATTAAAAAAAGTTGCACCACTCATGAAACAGATAAAGGCATATCTTCGGTAAATAGAAGTATAATTAGATTGTATGCAAATGTGGAGGTCAAGTGAAAATGATCTGTTATTGATTCAGGTCTATCAGACCCTGACGAGTGTAAAAAGAAGGTAAATGGTTTTAATGAGACTGGATTATCAATAGTTCAAAGAATCGAAAACGAGACTCAATTTCAAAGTATTATCTTTATACCAGGCAAGTTCTTTGTTTAATTTACTTCACGTTTAGGATAATTTTAAAAAGAACATCATATATGTACATGTATATTATCAATTTAATTATAATAAAAGTGTGTGTGTGTGTGTGTGGCGGTGGGGGGGGGGGGGTGCCCCTAAAATCAATTTTCTAAACGTTACCTTAAGGGAAATTTTGGTTGCGAGAAAGGGGGCGAGGACAGTGCTCCCACTGGACCATCTAAAAGATACTGTTAGCAAGCTCACACATGATACCCACGTTAAGAAAAAAATCATAACTCACGTATTTCTTTATTAGAGAATAATGGATGTTTCTTTTTCTTTTAGTGATTCAGACAAGACAGGGTATATTTACAGGTCACAAGCAATTTTTATGTCAAACTTTTATTCATTTCAATTAATACAAGATGTGACACAGACAGGAATAAGGCATTGTTTAATATGACTTTGAACTTACGCAACTGACCCTGGATAAGGTTCATGACACATCACTGGTCATAAGGAATCCTCTATTTATATGAAATAGAAACTCCCAATGTTTCTCTTTAAATGACTTAGGGACAAATCATATTACACTCTCAGGTCATAAGCAATCTTTGTGCGAAGTAAGAAATTCCAAAGTGGACCGGAAACAAATTTTGCACTTTTCCTGCCAGTGACCTTTTCCTTGTCTTAATGACCTTGGGTTAAGGTCATGACGCTTTGTCAGGTAATAAGTAATATTTTCATTAAGTAAGAACTTCCAATGTTTCTCCATCAGAAAGATATAGACCGGACACGAATTTTGCACAGACAGACGGACGGACGGACAAGATGATTTTTATTCCCCCCTCCCCCAATTAATTTTCGTGGGGTATAAAAATCCTTTTCGCCCGTTTTGTGCGGCACAAAAACTACCTATATTTTTCAATTATTTCTTTCATATCACATATAAATATTCATGTAAATGTATGATATGTATGCACATTTGAGTTCTTCTCATCATCGTCGGAAAGGATAGGAAACCCTTGGGTTCTAATGATGTCTTTTCATTGGCATTTGTCAATTTGCATCACTAAATTATTTCCAAGTGGTAAGGTATCAAAGCTTTTGAGAAGTTAGATATTGAATTTCTATAGATCTAAATTTTAGGTTAAGAAAAACAACACTTTTTATATAGTGAATCAAAATCTAAAATAGCTTTATGTACTTGTACACATAAATAAGAAGATGTAGCGAAAGCCATAAAGACTTTATTTCTTCTGTTCTAGAGTTGTTCAGAGTTAACAAGCTACAAGTTAACAATCTCCCATTTTGACAAGCCATATATAAAACACAATATTCAGCTGAGTTTTAAGTCAATTAATTTGCATTACAACCTCATACTACACAACTTTAATGATTTTTTCTATCAATGTGCATATAACAGTTAGTATAATCCCCAAGAACACTTATCTATGGCATTTAAGTGCATACATTTTTGGGAGGCAAAAAAGTCGCAAAATTATAGTCTGCATGTCAATTGAACTATTGTCTTTCAAAGAAATAACAAACTGTCGACACTTGCAGTACTCTGATGATTTCTATGACGACCGACTTCATTGCATAATGTAGTTGTATATCATTACTTCTAATCCTGAGAACAAATTTTATTTAAAACTTTTAACTTATAATATCAGAGACATAAATAACTTATTAAGTTATTTATGTCTCTGATAATTATAGAAGTTTAGCGTGTTTTTAACCACATTCTCAGATTACGATATCACACCTTTAGTGTGACGATGATTGACATCCAATATTTAGATACTTATTGTTTAACAATTGACCACTGCAGTGAAAGCACCTTTCCATATGTTACTCAATTATATTACAATTGCTGATCTGCAGCCCGGGGGTAATATTTTGAACTCATGTGCGCTGAAGCGACACGAGATTTTTGGTCGCACGTGGAGCGGATTGAATTAGCGTAGACTATCAGAATAAACACACGGGTGGGAAAGTGACACACATTGAGGAGTACACATGTTAAGTAGTCGCCAAAAATTGATTTTCGCCACATTTTGAAAAAAATAAAGCCCTTGCACTGTGATCATGTAACCGATAAAATCTAAACAAAACGTGTTTAAAAACTCATGTGAACATTCTTAAAATAATCACTGAATCCCTCAATCCGGACAATTCTTTTATTGTGTCATCCACTATCGCATGTGTTAATTCGATATTTGATTTTTTTTTATCCTGCCATGAACGCTTGGAGAGTGTTTTATTTTTTTAATTCTGCTTCCAATTTTGATCTCTCTCTCTCTCTCTCTCTCTCTCTCTCTCTCTCTCGTTTTTGTACCGGTTTCTCTCGCAACCCTATGAAAACGTCAACTATTTTCTACGATATCTGTAAAACCTCTCAGCAGTATTTAGCGGAAATATACGTGGGTGAATAAAATTTTTTAGGTTGAAACACAAGTCAATCTTACATGTACCGGTCAAAATCTCGAATAAACAAATAGTTTAGATCGTACAAAATATCAATAAACATGCATGTGTGATAACGTACATGTAGAAGAACACGAAGCTACCGCAGATCACTTGTCAAATCGCGCAGGATCTTCTTGGCTATGTGCCAAGGGTGATCATCCTTTTTTACTTTGTGGTTTTTCGTTGTTTATCTAAAACATTATTTATTTAGTATAATTTTTAGAGCATTTTAGACTTAAAAATTCACCATTGATTTACATCTGACGATGTTTCTGATTTGGAATAATATATCGCTTTTATCAATTTTTAGAACGACTCCTAAATTTATATTCCATATGTTTAATAAAATAAATTGAAGATGAACAAACTTTTAGAACATAAAATAAAAACAGTTCTTGTATATAAACTCAAACAAGTGTGTCATGTTATTTGATAACCGCTGACCTCTAGGTAGAGCAGCGACCGATCTCCTCGGCCGCGGATGAGGGATCGGATAACTTACGTAAAGGTAAAACACACATAGAGAGCTCAGAACCCAGGAAGGTTTAAAATGTTTGCAGTATGACGACTAAACTCTAATAAATACAAGTTTTTTTTCCCTTAAATCCCACAGTTTATCTATCTGTCTGATACTGCTTCAGCTTGAGAATCGCATTGTTTTTATGAATTAACAGAGCGATTTCTTTATTGACACTTTATCGTTAAATTCAAATTAAGAAGTGTAAGCTTTAATGTGTAGTTAATACTAAAACGATTCTTTTGATTGCGGTTAAATAAAATCACAATTGACAGACGCGACTCTTGTGTATTAGATACCCGCTAACCGCTAGGTAGTCCAGCTGCGATCATGGCGACCGATTTTCTCGGCCGCGGGCGAGGGATGAGTTACGTAATGACGCACACAACTAAGAATTGAGGTCGATTTGAAATGCTTGCAGCAAAATGACCCAAATCTATTTCATGGAAGTTATTTTTTTTTTTTAATCCTTTTTATGTATCTCACTAGATAAGAAAGGGAACGTTTATATTTACTCGCTTTTTTTTTTCTTAACGGTTCTCCACTTTAAGAACTAAACAGAGGTGACTCCAAAAAAGGCTGTAAGAAAAACATGTACACATATACTTTAAAGACACTTTTTCTAATGAATTAAAGTATCCCGTATATGCTGGTACACTTCCAGCTGTTAATTTATGTCCGTTATACGCACGAAGACTATTCACTAACTTGCCAAATGAAAACAGGTACATGTTAGCAAGACAAGCTTTTTACACTCATATTATGCATAACCGGTACAAACTAATTTTGAAACGACATTGATAACACCATAATAAACAACTTTTCTATCGACAGCTATAACAAAATATTAACCATTTTTGAGTTATAAAGCGAAGACTTTTAAGGGCTCTAGACCCCTAATTTAAAAGGCCAGCCCTTTTTCAATGGTGTCAAGTGAAAGCCCTAGATATTTTGCACATATTTTGTTCTGTATGTGTTCAGAGAAAATTTTAAACTAAAGAGCTACGAGACAAAAACACAACCAAAAATCAGCATTTTTGAAGCACAAAATTCAAATTAATTTTTTGAAACTTTAAAGGGGGAAAATTGTAAAAATAAAACTCGGAGGACAACGTTCAAAGTATCTATTTTCAAGATTTGTGACTTTGTAACACATGCTATGGGCGGTTTCAGAGCCTTTGCGTGCACAGGAATGCCTATATTTTCTTGAAAAAGGGGAATAACTCGGTACCGGAAGTGTTGATTTCAACGATTTTCCCTAAATAATGAGAAATAGTAACTAGCAATTAGCCCTGAAAATTTGAACTTTATAGGACAACAGACAAGCAAGATATTCGAGTTTTAAAAAGCGTCTAGAAGAAAAAAAAGAATAAAAAGAATTACCAACAGAATCAGTATAAGGTCTTCCGTTGAAAACGGAAGACCTTAATAACCTGTGCTTGATGAAGGTGGCACAACCTTTGCCGCTCCACTCTTTAGAACTTTCTCCATGAACTTCACAAACTGCTTTTTCTTTTCTACATCCCTCTGTAGACTGTCGTATAGAATCTGAGCTCCATGTAATGCCTGAGGTCTGTTGTAAGGAAGATCAGGTTGGTTCTCTCGACATGAAAAAGGTGCAGTCCATATGTCATCCTTGTCTTTAGTGAATGATTTATCAATCAACTGGAGGAATAGTCTGTTTTCTACCGATAAACCAGTACAATCATCTACAGGGGTCTTTATAAAGACATCTCAACCATAGAGTTAAAAGTCATGCTCACCAATTATATAGCTAGACACAAACGTTTGTTCTTTCACATCAATGTGGTTCTGACACGGTTAACTACACGTTACTGAAAATAGACACTTTGTTGACATTCACGGAAGTTCTTCTATGAAGTCTACCGAGACAAACATCACCAATTCCAATTATAGCCCAACCAAGACTAAGTATTTAAGCGAATGGTTGTCCTCGAAGTCCGATGATCTGCTCTTCAATGTGATGGTCCTATATCAAGTCTCTTCCAATAAGTAGCTGCATTTATGAATTTACCTCAAACTCAGGTATATTAGATGCAAGAGTAGGTGAGGGTAGCTCTTAGCAACTTCTGATATAGGAGTTTCAGAGATTTCATTGGGGATGTCATCACATTACATCAAAAGAGGAGGTCCATTGTCACAGCTGTGTCCAATGATTACATTACATATGCTTGACGACCATTTTGGGTTGTTTTTCCCATACATGTTGTCCCAAATTAATGAATGGGCAAGGACATAATACCATATATCAGGTTTTTCCCGCGTCAAGTTTTTTCTGCGAATCAGAACCTAAAACGGTATATAAAATTTACGCAAATCAAATTTTCACTTTTTCAAAGTCGTAGTGAAAATATAATTTATGATTGTTTAAACTTGTGAAGTAAGAGGGAAAAAAGTATTTAAATTGTCACTCTTAGTTATGAAAAATTCGGACAATAAAACCATTCACACGTTATTTTTAATGTGAAATAATTACTGATAATTATATTTAGAGATGCAAACAGTCGTAGATCAAAAGATAATGTACCGTTACATATACAAGTAGCTGAGGTATAATTAGACATCGGTTTACGGAAGGAAAGTGACTTTTTTAATTAGCTTGTCATTGGATGATTACATAAACAACGAGGCTTACATATCTGTTATCTGGCGCTTGTTGTCCGATCCGGCAATTTCTACTTCTAACTAAACTAACTGAACATAGTCCACCGTACTGTAACTTACCTATTTAGGAAAAAGAGGACTCTGTTAATTAAAAGGAACAAAACTGTATGAAATTTACCCTTTTTTTATTTTCCGTGATTCGGCAATCGTTGCGAACAAAGCGGAAATTGGATACACGCGGAAAAACCCGTTTTACGGTATTCAAGGCGTCAAATAGTTCTGGAGACGCAAAAGACTGTTTGCATTGGTCATCCGCAATTGCGTAAACACGATACATTTTATTAGGATAGTATGTTTGAAATACATCCATAAGGAAAGTTTGCTGCATGATCTGTAATAGCGAGCGCAGCGAGGCGGCGCGAAGCGCCGCTCGCGTAGCGAGCTCCATAGACAACGTGTACGAACGGAGGAAATTCGAGTTGAAATCTGCACATTGTTCAAAGAAAATTTTGTGGACCCGCGTGAAAAAGTTCTACTATCTCAGCGATCCTTTGCGGAACATAGCAACATGGCGGAACAGGAAGCGTTTCTAAGGAAAATTCTTACCTGTAAATCGCATACATCATTTTCATTTAACAATAAAAAATCCTTTTAAAAACATCAAAGTAAACAACACATATGCTTACGTAAAAAACTGTACCTATGACGTCATTTCCTACCCCGAATTTGTCCGACAATTTACGAAAACTGTCGAGCGCAAAAAGTTACATAAGTATGACGTCACAGTGATCTCGCGTTTCATATTCCCGCGATACATTTAGAGGTGGATCAAGCATCTTTACTGAATGTAACGTGTAGGAAGTACTCAGTAGGGAGTCACCGTTAATACTGATACTGCGCTCGCTATTAACGGTGACTCTTTGGCTGATTAGTTTTGTTTTGATGATTTTATTTTGCTCAGTAAATACACATGCAAGTTCCATGCTAAATTTATTGTCATATTGATCCAATCATTGTATAACGTTAGGTAGGTGACAAAAAATCATTAAAAAAGAAAAGTCTAATCGTTATTAGATCTACGTGTAGCCACGTCATTTTGTAATGCATAAATAAAAGAAAAAATTAAACTGTTAAAATATCTACATGTATGGTCAAACCTTTCAATAATATTGGATATCACACACTAAAAAGAGAGGGAGGGCACATATGTCTACAACGCTTATAAAGCGTACAAAAATTAAAAAGATTAAAAACAAAATTGATGTCACAGAGGAAAACACCGGTAACAACAAGGAACAAAATGAGAAATAACACAGACACACAATTTATTGATTTTAATGATCATTATTAAAAGGTAAAGAAGAGATAAAAAATAAAAAAAAAAACGGCTTTGTGTTTATCAAAATATTTTAATAAGTCTGTTTAACATTTTATTAATGCTCAGTTGTAGTTTTTTGTTTAAGTGTATAAGCCTAGGAAGGGACCATTGGAATAAAAGTTTGATATCTTCCGGTTCCTTGCGGTGGTAAACGTTTTCGAGACAAAGCAAAATATTTTTGGTTTGGTTAAGTCCACGGCCGGGTTGCATTTTTCAATGATGACAGATGTGTGGCTCCTTCTGCGCTCGCCCCAACGGTCACACCGTAAAACATATTAGTTGCCACAGAATGTAGTACACTTGACACTAGTGTTTGTTGAAGCTTCCATAGGTATAGGCGATATGTTGTCTGTCTCTGACTTCATGGTTTGTAGAGCTGAGTTATGCATTTTTCCCCCGTTAAATATGTCTGGGCTTGCTGATGAAACCTTGTTTATATGCAAGGCTGTCGTATGATAAATAGTCCCACACGCGGTATATTGAATTTTGACTTGACAGTCCTTTGCTGTATGACTAGTTGAGTTGCAACATCTAGTACACATGTTTTTATTTTGCAAGTTGTTGCGTTTAAAGAATAGTTTTGCATGGAAGGTTCTACACTTATGGATGCTATGATTTGCCTTATGATATGGGCAGCAGATGTTGTTGTTGTTGTTTGTTGACACCTTTCTGGAGTATATTGGTCTCTTGAGAGCTGGTTGTCGACTGTTGGTGAAAACAAAAGCTAGATCATTTCTGGTTTCACCAATTTCGGGTACAAATATCACAAAAAATGAAAATGGTTGAAGCGGTACTTTGTTTTTTTTTTTTGTAATTGGAGGATTTGGCAATCCACTTTTCCTGCAGGTGAAATGGTTATTTTATCATAAAGGAAATTCTATATAAATTGGTTAAAATACATGCATTAGATAGAAAACATATGTTTATTTATGTTCATGGAGTAATGTGTTAATAAATCCAGTGATGAGCCTGTCGATGCCGGGTCAGAAATCTAAATAAAACGCAACTACTGACCAATGTGCGTCAGATCATTAGTATGCACTTGATCGCATTTACTTAGTAGGAGGAGAAGGTTGAAGCGCATTGTCCGTGCGCATAAAATGGGGGTGCGGGAAACACAGCTCTCCAGTAGTCATCTGGAAGCTGTCTTTCTGCCTCCTCTTTTTATACAGGTAAGATAAATTATAACGCTTGTGCATTGTGGCAACGCACTTTGAAAAAATTACGCACTTTGAAATGTTTTTTCAAAGTGCGTTAAATTTTGGACAAAATCAACGCACTTTGAATTTTTTTTTCAAAGTGCGTTAAATTTTGGACCAAGTTAACCCACTTTGAAATTTTTTTTCAAAGTGCGTTATGAAGGTACATCAACATTTTTTAGTATCGACACTCTTAACGCACTTTGAAAACATATTTTTATATCACAAATTCTGGAACTGAATATCTAATTTTTTGATTTTATGATGATTTGTTAACACTTGTGAATCTAGAATGAGGATGGGGGTGGGGGTTAACCAAAGATACATGTCAAAAACCAGTGCGTCATTTAATTGATCACAGGAAGAAAGTCCCCTACCCCTCATTTTTCCTTCCAAAACATGATATTCAGCAACTTTGGGTAAACATTTAAGATCGGAAAAAGAAATATGCTCTGTATAAGTACATGCAGTGTTATTGAAAAAACGTGCTGGCCGAACAATAATTTCTCCATTGGTATGTTAAAGAATCTATGTGTTTCAACAGTTACTGTAACCCTCTTTTCGTATTCTAATCAAATAAATCACTTCAATAAAAGGATATTAACATTAACGAACATTAAATAATTATAAAATTAAAAACAAGCATTAGGATGTAGGTTAATTGTCTCGCACTGATCTAAAAGATCATATTGTTTTTGATAAACAAAACTAAGGTATCCTTTTTTCACATCATATTTGGAATAGGCCAGTTGAAATTTATTATACATTGATCTCCATTTTTCATATATATAAATCATATTCGTTCGGGCATAGCCCAATATACCAGATAAAAGGTAAATTTGCTGCATACTAAAAAAAAAAAGGAAAATGCAATTGCTACGCGATGAAGTTTATGTCATATTGAATAATTCAAACCTCCCGAATTTTTTTTTCTGTGTAAATTATTGTCTTATGAGAAAAGAAAAAAAATTTCTCATCTAGAAACTGTTTATCAAGTTACCTGAGAATGCAATAAGTTCTTTTTTGTTAAATATATCACATTAAGCTTAACAAGGTTTAAACAATAATTTATTTTACGTGTATATAAAACTATCAACAATTTTCACTAAACCATGAACATTTTTTTTCAAAGTGCGTTAATATCGACGATATCAACGAACTTTGAAAAAAAAAAATTTTTTGTCAAAGTGCGTTGACCTAGTCCCAAAATTAATATACAATATATATATTTCAAAGTGCGTAATTTTTCAAAGTGCGTTTGAACAGTGCATTCTTATAAGTACAGTTAATAGATTCAGAGGGTTCAACTAATATTTTTAATTTTCAGAGATTTTTGTAATAAATATTTATGTTAGTAGTCATCTGGAAGCTGTGTTTCTGCCTCCTCTTTTTATACAGACTGGGACACGGACTACTCCCCATGTAGAGGAGGACACATTCCGGAAACATCTTGGCTAGGGCACCCGCCAGGTGTGGCATGTTGGAACAAAGATATCGAGGATCTAAATAAATTAAATATCATAACACTCCATATAACCCCTACAAAAAGTACTTGAGGCGTTATGATATAGTGGTGGACATTATGATAATTTGTTGATGATGGGATTCACTCCAATACACAAGATAGAATACGATAGGCTTGTAAAATGTTGAATTGACCATCAATGATTCTATCTTAATGAGAATGTTTAACAAGTCATACAGGCGTTCGTTTTCAGTTGATGTCACAGTACGGAAGTTTTCGAGTTGGTGACATATTGAAACGATCATTTTTGGTCTTAAGTACAACTCATCCAGTCCTTTCCGGATGATTTCAAGCGCTTTCCTAGGCCTTCCAGGATTTGCATTGCGAATTCCAATTGCTGTAAGTTTTATGTAGCATAACCCGGTTATTTACTGGCAAAAATCTCAATTCATCATTATTAATATTGATATTTAAAAAAAAAGCAAACTGTATGTCAGGAAACAGACATAAAAAACATTCATTGTAAACTTCGTTATTTTACATGCTAAGGAATTCCTAATTGAGTTGGAAAGCTTTTCAACTTTTCATTGTACGTGGGAACCAAAGAATCACACCCCCTGCCATATCCTACAAGACTATAGAGTTGATGTAGTTTCCTTTTCAGTAAAAAACATCAGATATGTCAGTGACCAGTTTCTTTTTGCAATACAGCAGCGCCTGCCTAGAAAAACAGGAGCTCATTTCTACTTAGAAATACCCTTATCAACTCATCGACAACTTTTTGGCACAGACAATACAAATTTTCTTTTCAAAAAAGAAGATTTTCACAGATTTCTTTTTGTGTCAAACACCTGGGATGGGTTTATCTATCAAAACATGATGAGGCGAGACACATACACTTTCCAATAATTGTCAAACCCCAATTTAAGGGGAGCAAGGTACAATATAATATTATAAATGATAAATTTGTAAAAGCTCCAAGAAAAACATGGCCAATTAAATATTGGAAAATTGCAATAAGTACTGGGAGAATTATACTAAAAACATACAAATAAAAAATACAAAAATAGGGGGGGGGGGTGTTTTTAAATGAACATGGAGTTGAAGGTACCAGAAATTGATTTAACTATGGATTGTGGTTTCAAAAAAGGCCTACAACTAAAATTCAAGAAAAATATTGGATATACATGTATATTGCTTTTGAAAAGAGGCCCTGTACTACAAATATCAGAAACAGTAGACAAACAAAATTGTTCTAATGCACATGTAATTAATTCTAAACTGAAACCAAATGTTTTATGAAGAGAAAATGTAAGAAATTTTGAAAGAAAGGTTTCAAATCATTGTTTCTAAAACAAAAAAAAAATCAAACAAGTTAAGGGGAGAAAAATAAAGGAAATCATTGATCAAAGCCTAAGATTTAATGTATTTGAGAATGAAATTCTGAACAGGGATGAGTTGAGGGTTGAAGAAGAAAAAAAAAACATAAAATCAGACTTCCTGAGCTTTACAAAGATCTCAGCTGCTCAAGCAAAATTAAATTCAATAACTGAATAATGTGAACAGCATGAAAATTTACTTCTTGAGCTTCAGAATGCAAATGAGTCCCTAAACAATTAATTAAAACTTTGAAAGGCCCTTTTCAAAATAGGAGGAAAAAATTAGGGGACTCTGCTAAATTTTATGGAAATACCTGATCAGACGTTAGAAAAATTCTTCTGAACTAAGATATAGTCCCCAAATTATGCAGTTAAATATTGCAGCTGATGGGGCAAAAATGTCTCGTATGTCCAACTTTCTCATTTTATGTCTAGTCGTTTTTTAATAAGGGTGATGATGAGAATTGTTGATGTACTTATTGAAAATATTATTGAAAATGCAATGAATTTTGATCAGCAGGAAAAACCAGGGGCAAAATTGAAAGTAAAAAGGCATATAACAGCAATAGTTGAGGTAATTCAAAATTGTGGGGTATCCTTTTCAGTATGGAAAAGTACAACAAGGGATGGCAAGGGAAATTCTTTCTCCAAAAGTCTGGAGTGGACTAGCCATGCAGATATGAAAAAACCTCTACATAATTGAAGTAGCAAACTACTTGTTTGTAAGGGAGTCAATCTAAATGCCAGAGAAAAAAAATCAGTCAGTTGTGAGAAGATTTGCACTATATATACAATCATAAACACATGGTCCCCATCCAGTTATGATGAACCAGTTCTGTGATTTAGCAAAACAATGGGTTATTAACTTAATTCCTGAGCCATATTCTTGAGGGTTTTGACATTAAAACTGTAACACCTTACATGCGCATAATAGTTTATCATGTGCCAAAACTTCTGAAGACCTTTAGTGGTATTAAACAATTTACTGGTCAGGGCGTTAAAACAAGGAATGATGATATCAAAATGATAAACCACCGAAAATCAAACAAACATGACCCCACAGCCGAATCCTTCAGGGTTACGATTAAGAAAAAATAAAATTAGATCATAGCAAATGAAGCGTGTATAAAAATACAACATGAATTTTTGAAATGAAAAAAAAATTCATGATTACAAAATCAAATGAACTGACATAAAAAATATACTAGAATGTATAATCATGTGTCAAGTAAAAACACAAATTAAATACACGTATTTTCATTAAATTTATGTAATAAATTAATATAAACAACTATATGTATTAAAATGCTGTGGCATCACTTTTAATCATAATGAATTTACCTAATATGTTATTTCTGCCAAAACATTAAAAGTGATCGAAAAAACTATATTATTTAATTTCATTTATATGTATTTAAAGATGCAAACACATTCAAAGTTAGTATTATTTAAAAAAAATAAATAATAATGCCATTATACGATGACCTTTAAAAAAAACCATACTGAATAAAGCACATCCCAGTTATGAAAATACGCAGACCAGTAGTTGCTAAGGCTAAACAAAGTACGTGTATTGTGTAAAAATGTCGAACTTATCAATTTCAAATTAAAAAGGAACCGACTAAAATTCTTTTATTTAAACCAAAATTTCAGACACATAAAGTTAGCACTAAAATTTTCTTGGTCATATGAGGAACTACTTCATATGGTAATAGCAGGTTTTATAACATGATTTGAAAATCGCTTCTTGAGCTCGTTCATCACTGTAGCAGGCTTTATTCCTACTAAGCCCTGCTTCAATTTTACAGAGGAAAAAGGAACCACCTTGTCTTCGCAATTTCTAAGCAAAACAGTCAAAATCCGATCGGGGATGGACTAAAGTACAATGTACAAAACTAATTTTATTGTAAATAAAATCATTTTTGGCAACAAATTTTGTAACAATATACTTGTGTGTGTTTTATCAATATCTCTTTGTAAGTCAAGCTTGTAAAATAATGTTTGTGTGCATGTAAGGGGGATGCTCTTTAACAACCATGGTCAAAATACTTTGTCATGTTACAGATGGTAATTTGCATTTAAACACACCAGGGTCACTGGGTGGTAGGTTTCAAGATTGTTAAACATAATAGATCAATAAACATGTCCAGCATCCAATCATCTTTTGTAATAAATTATTGTCTTATCAGAACCTTGCACATGTAAATTCTCTCATTCTTATTTTCTCTGATTTTGCTGCTGGATGTAAATTTTTCCATGAACTTTGTTTTATCTTATCCTTTGTGATCTCCACCAGACCCAACCTACAAATATGATATCTTGGATCGTAGGAGGAATTGCAATACGTAGAAGGTATAGGCCACCTATATCATCTACCTAAATTACATTTGTAACAATGGTTTATCTAGTTATAATTGTGTTTCACTCTTGTATTCATCGTTTAGAGACATTTCAATTTCAAAATCGTAGGTCTGGTTGGTACAATTTAGATTTCGATGGTACAGATGCAAAGCTAAATGAGGAACAATTTTTCCGAATTGCCCATTTTTGAAAACACTTCTTTTAATTTTTTTTCCTGTATATTTCTATTGTTCTGAAAACCGTCATAGCGATTCCATTATGGCCGCTATGCAAATTAGTAAAGTGTACACCATTTCTCAATATGGGTCACTTTTCTTCAAGTAGAGTGTGCCCATTTTTATGAAAATGACATTTATTTTTCAAGCAAAAGGGTCATTATTCCTCGGGGGTCATTATTCTACTAAACACCGGCAGCATTAGTAATTTTTATTGGTAGCAGGTCGTATTGATGCCATGACGTCATTATCAAGACTTGCCAACCCTTTATCATAGAAGGACATCTAGTTACAAGATAAACGATTAAAATTATCTTGCGTAATGGGTATAACTCTTCTTTATGTGGCATCATCAACAGGTCTTTGTGCCGTGAGTCTAATAGGAAAAAAGCAAAGCATACATTAGCTATGGAAATCAAGTTTGAGTTTTAAATAACAGAGCAATAACACTATTTTGCTTAACAATATCCTCTAATAAGTGATTCATTATCCTACCAATAATTTGAAAAGGCGGGAAAATAATGGGCATTAATGTTATTATGATATCAACATGATATACATCAGGATCAAAAGTCTAGGAAACAAATCTCTCTAATTGTTTGTTAATACAAAATGCGTAAAATCTACATATAATGAACAAAAATATTGTGTGCAAATTCTCAAGAATTGAATGTTTTGTGTTTTAAAACCCATCCAGTAAAATCGGCGAATTTTCTAGAAAGTGCATCAGCCTATATATTTTACCATCCTGGTGGGGTGAAGTAACAATATCACGTTTTATACACCAGTTCCCGATTCTGACAGTCTGATACAAATCATCAAGCTGTTTAGAAGATTATCAAACATGAAATAAGTGTCAATTGTTTAATAAAATCTTTTATCATATGACTTTTGGTTTAGGTCTAATATTTATACAAATGTTTATTTTGCTTCTACTGTTAAATCAATGGTAAATTCATTGTATAACGCGATCACATTTTTTTTTAATGAAAAGCGTATGTTCAGTAGCACATGCAGACGAATTTGTAAATACCCAATCGAGACCATGGTATTTAACTCGCTTATGCGCACTCATGCAAAAAGGAATGAATCATTGATTCTATTGATATGCTGAGGTCGCGACTGAATTACTGGCCTGCTTGAACAAGCCGT
Organism: Magallana hongkongensis; assembly: GCA_015776775.1. Taxonomy (NCBI): domain Eukaryota; kingdom Metazoa; phylum Mollusca; class Bivalvia; order Ostreida; family Ostreidae; genus Magallana; species Magallana hongkongensis. The sequence goes on from CM027470.1 coordinate 32,414,849, forward strand.
TCAAATCGAAAGTACATGGAAATAACTCAGATATGTTCAATGTGATAAAGAAGAGTTGTCCATACCAAAACTGGACATCTGTGGCAAAAAAACATTGTCCAAATCCAGTCAACTTCCATTGTTTGAAAGACGAGTTTGGGAGAATCGTATGGTTATGCAACGAGCCAATATAGGTTGAAAAAGGTAAAGCATTGATGTAATTCTGTCGATTGAAGCAGAGGTTTCTAGATCGACAAATTCTTTAGATATCGTGTGACTTACTTTGTCTCAAATGGGTTATCAATTCTAGTATACTGGTGTACGTCACGTATTCATTTATTAGAAAGTATTTTACTTGCGTTAAGAATGAGAATTGGAAATGTTTAAAATTTACTTTCTTTTTCGGAGTTAAAAACACTAGCAATTCGCATAAATTATAAATATAGTGAAAAGTATTTTTGTTGTGAGATAACTTCAATTGAACAAAAAATACAAAGGCGTTTAAATCAATGCTCTCAAACTATCACAGAATTACCTTTAATAACAAAGGAATCAGTGTAAATGTAATAAGGAATGGATAGCCTTGAAAAAAAGCGAACCAAACCCAATGCGCATTGCCGACGGAAATAAGCTGTTTGTTGTTAGATGTAGCTTGATAGAGATTTCTTTTCTTTTCATAATATGTAGATGAATGTCCTGTTTTTAACGATGGTGCTAAAAAAATGAATACCACGTCTTGTTTGCAAACCAGATGTCCACAATACACTTACCTGTCTAATGACATTGATGTTGGTAAGTATATGAAGCATTATGCTTGACACTTATTTAATTCACTTTTAATCCTTCATAGTACAACCCACTTACCCTCACAAAAGATTCACAAAAATAGTTTTGACACATGAATGAGGGTATTCTTTTTAAATATACAGTACACAAAGTGCTAGGAATGGTAAGGACTATTTTTTCTTTGGAATCTTTATAAATATATAAAATTCGACTGTATAATAAAGACTTACATTATTCTTTTTAATAGTCTAAGAGTAGTTGCGGAAAGGGATTATGTGCAAAAACAATTTACCTCATTTTTATTGAGTATAGAATAATTTTATTTAAAGAATTCCGAAAATTGAAAAACATGCGATATGTCTTTTAAAGACAAAGAACGGAAGTCAAGGTATTTTCCCAATATTGTCTTCGTAATTCCTTCATCACATATGGTAGGTCAAAGAACTAATCCATCATTTTTATCAGTCGGATGAATAGACAAATAAACAAGAGGCCAACGGGGCGAGATAGCTCACCTGAGCAAAAATGGCTTTATAAGGGCGTTTAGAGGATATTGTGCCATATGACCACTCGGTAGAATAACAAAAAATAAATACCGTAAATTATCTATATTTTACACTTATTTTTGCATACAATTAATCCTTGATATTGTGCCTTTATGAAATACCGGAAATAAGAAGATCCTATGCAAGATATACAACTAAAAATTTCGGTACGGGTACACTGTACATCCTTTTCCCTTTAATTTAGTTCTGTCCCCCTTTATAAAGCAAACAAAATAAATCATCCTATAGTTACATTTTCTTTCCCAACTACATATTAGTTATTGTATTTTATTTTTAAAAATTCCTTTATGGGAAAGAAGAAAATTGTACCTCAATGCGCTCAAAATAAAAACATTCAAAAATGTTATTGGTCTTCCCCATTATAAACGACTGTTGTTTACCTGGCGTGAACCTGGTGTGACGTTTTATAACCTTACTCACTTGGTTGATGAACACACTCGAATTAAAACTGTTGTCACGTGATATGTAAAAGAGCTATTGTAATCAATGTATTGGCAGGGATATCACTCTATTTTACTAAGGCCCGCCCATTATTTTCATCTTAATTAAAAAACAAATGGCTACAAACGAATATGATTTTCTGCTGTAATATTTACTCCAGAATAGCAATAATGCATTTATCCCCGTAGCAGTAATGAGTCAGAACTATGGAAACTGTTTCAAAGACGTCGTTTCATTTACTCGTGTCTTTAAAAAAACTATCAAAATTGGTGTAGATTTCATATAATTAATCGTATAAGGGCCCCAGAAAGTAGTTACAGGTTATCATACTTTTAATTTTTCTGTAATAGTACTTAACGTTTAGCTAGAGATTTCTAATGACCAACCAAAATTTCAGCGTCAATCGTAGATTAATAAGCAAGATACAGAGGTCACATTTCTTCTAGATTCGAGTCCTTTTTTTGTTCACAAGCGTTTATTACATTCAACTAAGATTTTTAAACTTGATACATGTATTTCATATTTAGCATTTAAAATGTAAATGAACAAAAAGCTGTGTGTAAACATAGACTGGTGATCAAAGCTCTCTACCTTGCTTGAAGCTAGACATTCAAATAAGGTAATTATAAGTAAATAGAAAATTGTAAACAATTAAAACAAAGGAATTGCACAAAAAGAAAGAAAGAACACATCTTTTTTTCATCAGAAAAAAAAAATATAACTATAAATATTTAGCAGCGCAAATAATATCCGTTAACGTTTTGACTGAAAATACTAAGCATATGAAAAAAAAAATCGCTGCATTCAATTTGATCAACGATTACGTAGAGATCGTACCGAATTATCAAAAGAATGAAAAGTATTCTTAAATGTTGTTAGTGCTAGTGCATCAGATTTTGCTCATTTAGCGCAGCTGAGCAATCAGCTGTCTGTTTTTACGGAGTAAATGTTTGATTTGATACGTGAACATTCCAAATACAGGCAATATAAACTCCTCAGGTGTAAAGGCATAGTTAACAAAAATGAAACAAAAGTCAAAACAACTAAAACCACCATTACAAATGAAATGTCAACGCTTTGAAATATTTAACCTTAATTTACTTCACAAAATTGGCACATATATAAAGTTTGCATGTTTCAGATATTCCCTTCGCACGTAAACTGTTACAAAACACGCAAATTCATCGTTGTCAGTTTTACCCGTTTATTATGTGTTCAACATAGCTGCTTCAAACAATGAACCTCGTTTTCGCTACATTATATTATATAAATTATAAACTGCATTCTCTCATTAAGGTTTTCCGCTGGGAGCGGAAAACCTTACTATTATTCTAAAAAAAATTCAAATTTCTTATTATTTTTTTTTCTTCTAGACGCCAACTTTGATCCTTAATATCTCGCTCGTTTGTTCACCGATTGTTTTGAAATTTTCAGGACTGATAACATGCCGCGTGATGTTGTCGTTGCATATTTTAGTTGAGGAAAATCCCTATCCGGTTTTGAGTTATTCCCCTTTTAGTAAAATTTAACGACTTCTTTTGTCCAGGAGGTTTAGCTTAAACGATGACTGGCAGAGTCTCAAAGATGGGCTGGTTTGAAAGCTTATACATTGAATTTGTGCGAGATATATTTTATTTATTATTTAAATGCAAATAAAAGGGGTGGTATAGATGTTGAAACAAAGGTAAGAAAAAAAATCAAAAAAATTCGCGTATTTTCCGTGTTAGTTTTCTACCTGATAAAAATTTGTTATAACATGTATTTTAAAAGTTCTAGGTCTTACACAGACCTTTCATTCGGTATACCGAAAAAGGGGCTGGCCCCTATAATTAGGGAGTAAGAGGCGTCCAAAGTTTCGTGTCAATAACTTAAAAAGGAATAAAAATTTGTAATGCATTATTGAAGCAAAGTTGTAAAGAAATTAATTTTGAATCCTCCCATAGTATTCAATTTAATGTTTTCGTAATTTATAGTCAGTATTTGCAGAAACAATTGTTGTCAGTTCGGTCCATTTTTGTGGGGGTGCGCACGTTTATGAGGTTATGAAAGGGCTTCTTGTAATGCACTAACTGATACATGTAGCGCGCAAAAATAATTCAACATAAAATTCCCAAATGTTTTTATTCATATGTACATTTTCATTTCATAAAGATGAACCTCTTTGACCTTATTTTTGTTGTTTGTTTCATAACTGTGCCCCTGTCTATATTTAGATGCATTGCGAGACTCAGGTAACCGATCGATAGGAGAGTCGCTAGCTGTATTCGGGCCGTCGCCTAGACGACAGTGCATGTGCTTGTAGAGCTGGACTTACACGTTTAACGCCCCACTGTGTTACTGTAACAGTGACATTTTGAATTGTTTCAGTACTGGGAGATGTGTTAATAAAATGGTTCCAATTAATGCATGGTAATTAAACTCAACTTTTCTACAATACGTATACATGGCCGTCTTATAAAGCACAATGTGTATTACTGACATGACAAATTTACGCTGGCAATTTAAACGAACGCGGGATTGCTCCCGATAGAACATTTCTTTTAAAGCAAAAAAAAAAAAATACTGATTTGCGATGGATATAATATAATTATCATCGTGGAGATGATTTTAAAAAGTGAACTTTATATTCGTAAACGATAATATTTGAATCCAAAGCCGCTAGTTTTAAGTTACGGTTATTGGGGATATTAATTATGACTTGCCCCGCGTTTCACGTTTTTTACTTGCAAAACATCTACAAACGAAAATACCAAACAACCTTCAGCAGCAACGTATAAATTATTTATTCCATACACAATTCTAAAGAGGTAATTAAATAAATTTTATAAATGCTTTATACTTGTACTCGCTATCTTCCATGGAAAAAAGTGGCATGGAAAAAATGTTGTTCAATGTTCATCAACTACGCTGTAGCCTTAGCAATCGAAAATAATTAACAAACTGTATATTGATAGATTGACATATCAACAAACATTCAGACCCGCAATGTGTTTTTTTTTACAAGTTCTATAAAATGTAGACTCAATGACTGAATTCTTTACCGCTTTCCGTCTGGGTTATTTTGAATCACGTGTGTACGTTATGTGTAGCCATATAGATGAACACTTTAAGTGTTTAATTTTAAAAGAAATTGTGTACATGCAGAGCAATGCAATACTAGGACAATTAAATTCCAACAATGTATATGGTAAGGCCGGTCGGACTGATACTGGTTCTGCTTGTTCTAGAAATAGCGAATGTAAGACGAAGTATTTGGGTGTTATATTTTAAACAAATATAAGTATTGCTTTCTTAAAAGCTTGCATAACTCAACAAAGTATTTTATTGGAAGCATTCTTAGTTACCTTAGCTGAATGTATGTACCGCTAGGTCTGTATCCCGGAAAAATTGACTACCATCCGAAATTTTTCATACAAGGTATACAGACTTGCAGCTAACATTATCTTTAAAAATACATTTTAGAATTTGCCGCTGTTTATAAATTCATTAAAAAGACGCGCAGAATCAAGTGGTAATATGTCGTTTGATGTGGGATTTATGACGTCTATCTATATTGTTTTCATTAAAATTATTTCATTATTTCAAGCTTGTGGGTGGAATGAAATCAGTTTCACATGTTATATTACATAAAGTTGTCCTTTCCCCACTTTTTCTCGCAGCAACTATTTTTTTAAAACATAAAAAGATGGAGTCCCCCCCCCCCCCCCCCCATTCTGGTAGCATGTAAAAAAAATGGTATGAAAATCATGAAATTATGAGTGAAATTTTGGAAAATTCAAAATTCTTTTTTTTTCTTTTTTTGCTTGTCAAGATTTGTTGGATGAGTTTGCCCCCCCCCCCCAAAAAAAAATAAAAAATAAAATAAAAAACGAAGCTACGTGCCTGGAAATTACTCATTTCTTTATTCCCCTCTTTAATAAACAAAACAAACCAACAAACATAACCGATCCAGATAAAATTTAATTACATGTATCAAAAATAAACTTAAAAAACAAACTACACATTTATCCTTCACCCACAATATTGCCTTTTCGATATTTGTCATCGTTGTAGACCCGTGTAACAATCTGTTAAGTAGGTGCTTGCACGACAAAGAACCCCTTGCTGATCTACATTTTTCATTAACGCATACAAAGAAAAAATATATTTTGATTTATATTTGAATTTTTTTTTATGTAAAAAAAGAGAAGAAATTGGTTCCCAGTCTCTCTTTATGCCTGTTTGTTAGCGGTTAATCCAAGTTCATTTTGAATATCCTTTTTAGTTTTAACTGCTTTGAAAGGTAATATTGGTTTTCTGGTAATTATGAACATGAATAATTAAATAAAAATGGTTAAAATTACAGTAAAATTACCGGCATCGGTCTTCTTCATGCGCGGATCTAGGAGGGGAAGGGTTCCAGCCCCCCCCCCCCCCCCCAGCGAAATTTCTTTCAATTACGTGTACATTATAAACTTACCAGATATGCCTCGGACATCCCTTGGCAAACTCAAATAACCGTCTGACTTTTCAACCCCCACCCCGGAAAAATTTTCTGATCCGCGCATGTTCCCCCTCCTCGAAATACAAAATTATTCTTCAAAACCCCCTGTAAAATTTCCAGGATCTCCGGATATAAACTAAGAGATTCATTGGCGCTTGCGTTCGATTAAAATGCGTATAAAACTTTTGCCAATGGTCTTTTTACCTTCGTACCGGGCATAACCACAGTCCCACTCTGTGAATAAAATGCGGCGAATCAAACTAGAGACAACGTGTTAAGATCTGTATTTGCTTATAAACATGTAGTATCATATGCATCGTGCAAAATGCACTGTTCAATTATAAAAAAATGTTTGGACTTTACTTGTAAAATTCAATATCTGTTTCGTAATTTTTTCTCACAGTTTATTTCTTACAAAGTTACTCTTTTATTTAGTGATTGACACTTTTCAGACTTAATATGTGATTTCAAAGAGACAGAGTGTCATGTATCAAGGACTGTTAATCTCTTAAAACAACATTGTGCAATTATCAGATATTCATTTCTTGGACATCAAAGACTCATTGAGTTTATTTAATTATTCAATATCTGTGAACCTTTTACTCAGCGTACTTATATCATTACCTGTCAATTTATACTCATTGTTAAGATTCTTATAAATAGTTATGTACGATTGTCAATGCGCTGTCTGGAATACGGCGGCCAGCCCCGGCCACGTCCGACTCTCCCAGAGTCTTGAGTCCGGAGGCCACTACTGGCCATATCCGACTTGTTTGTAACATGTCTGTCTGTTAAATTGTTATAATGTTGCCATTGTTGAGTCTCATCCAATTTATGTGGAATCCTGCATCAATTGCCTGTTTATTTCTCTGGAACAGTATACTTGTGGACCTTCGGGAATACGGCACACCTACCCTTCGTTTTTACCTTACGGCCCACGGCGCGCCACAACCTTATACCTTATACCCTTTACGCCAACATTCCCTCACCCGGTTTGTACTGCACACGACCGATGCAGATCCAGACGAATTTTCTAGCACCTTAAAATCTACGCGGTCACAGAAATATAATAATTTGTTTCTCAGTGTTTATACATCTAATATTGTACTATGGTCAGCTATCAATATTTTGTAATACGTCACAAGTATGACGCATCTACGACGGAAAACCTAATCGTTGCTTGCAACGAGCTCGTCTCTAGTTATTATTATTTTTGTAAATAACTCAAATTTAACACATAATTAGCCCATAGTTTTTAATTTTTTTTTTGCTTTCCACAAGGATTATTTATGCTAAATTACGTTGAACTTGAATCAGTAGTTCTTGAGAAGAAGATATTTAAAAATGCATGAATTTTTCTACAGTTTATAGGTTTTCTCTACTCTGAATGAAGATCGGTCTTTCATTTTTGCAATGATATTCATCTCCATAAACATGTTTTGTGTCAAGTTTGGTTGAAATTGGCCAGATGGCTTTAGATATGAAGTTCAAAATGTAAAAGTTTACAGACGGACTGACGGACAGACGTCGACGGACAAAATGTGATTAGAAAAGCTCACTTGAGTAAAAGGAACTTCAATAATAAAAAGTTTTGAGTGAGTTAATGTTTTCCGTATTATCAATATACCTTATTTTATCGACCACGTGAGTAAACGTTAACAGCAAAATAGAGATGTAAATATGTTTATATTTATGCAAATACTCTGCAATGAAACAATTAAAGCATCTTTTATCAAATTTATATAGTTGTTAAAATTAAGACCAATCAACATGTTTATTCATGCACGGGTAACCTGTTTGAAATTCCGAATATTACCAACATGGGTGTACAGTTATTAATGACAATAAATAGAAGCAAATAGTGAATTAATATCACCTTGCAAATCTTACGCGAAACTCTACTTGCACCGCTTATGTCCTTAGTTATAAATCTTTCACACATGTTAAGGTAAACATTTACTAATAATTAAAAAAAAGTCACCGATGATAATGAAAAACCATCTATTGTGTGTTAAAAAACTATGATTTAAGTGATATTTTTCACTTTCAAAAAAGTAGGTATATGACCTACTTTTTGAGTTTATGCTAAATTACGTTGAACTTGAATCAGTAGTTCTTGAGAAGAAGATATTTAAAAATGCATGAATTTTTCTACAGTTTATAGGTTTTCTCTACTCTGAATGAAGATCGGTCTTTCATTTTTGCAATGAATATTCATCTCCATAAACATGTTTTGTGTCAAGTTTGGTTGAAATTGGCCAGATGGCTTTAGATATGAAGTTCAAAATGTAAAAGTTTACAGACGGACTGACGGACAGACGTCGACGGACAAAATGTGATTAGAAAGGCTCACTTGAGTAAAAGGAACTTCAATAATAAAAAGTTTTGAGTGAGTTAATGTTTTCCGTATTATCAATATACCTTATTTTATCGACCACGTGAGTAAACGTTAACAGCAAAATAGAGATGTAAATATGTTTATATTTATGCAAATACTCTGCAATGAAACAATTAAAGCATCTTTTATCAAATTTATATAGTTGTTAAAATTAAGACCAATCAACATGTTTATTCATGCACGGGTAACCTGTTTGAAATTCCGAATATTACCAACATGGGTGTACAGTTATTAATGACAATAAATAGAAGCAAATAGTGAATTAATATCACCTTGCAAATCTTACGCGAAACTCTACTTGCACCGCTTATGTCCTTAGTTATAAATCTTTCACACATTTACTAATAATTAAAAAAAAGTCACCGATGATAATGAAAAACCATCTATTGTGTGTTAAAAAACTATGATTTAAGTGATATTTTTCACTTTCAAAAAAGTAGGTATATGACCTACTTTTTGAGTTAATGGCCATTAATTTTTTTTTGGAAATTAAAAACAAAATTCCCAAAAAAGACTTATACAGTGATTAAGATTATTTTAATTGTGAAAATAATTCAAATTACTAAACTATTTTTAAAACGAATTACAGTTTATAAATAGCAATGACACTAAACAAACACAAAGCATTTTGTTTTCATTCACAATATTTATAAATATACCAGTCCGAATTTCCTCTATCAATTTTAAATTCCTACACTTTTTTGATTTAATTTAACAAAAAAAATGAATAATCATAATACTAAAAAGTTTATAGCATTAAACTAAGAACATTGATCTCACTTTGCAGTCATAAAACTTAAATGAGGTCAATGATCAACATTTTGAGATATGGTGTCTTTTTTAAAGCATTTTTCAATATTTTTGTAGTGTGTGTAATTCGATTATTAAACCGAAAAAATGAGATAAAACCAACAGAAAATATGCAAAATTATGTTAACTAATACAATCTTTACATGAATATTACAGTACTACCAAATACATTTCAGTGAAAAACAAAATCTGAAACTTTTAGTCCGAATTTCCTCTGTTTTGCTAAAAGTCCAACTTTGTTTGAGCCTAATTCCATAATATAGTAAGAAAATCGAATAATATGTCATTAATAATTCATTTCATGAATACTTTTAGTGTTTAGAACAAATTTAAATCTTGACATTGAACTTTATAACAATCCGAATTTGAGTACTCAAACCCTGAATAGCAACTTCCTGAATGTGATTGTTAAAAATTATTCATTTTACTTTGATAGAATATGCCTGCAAATTTCTCATGGATAAAGAAAGGTAAACGATCTTATGATATTTTTAAGTTTCCACATCATACAAACAATTACTTAAATTTAATTGAGTGAATGCACTTACCAAAAAGTTTTTGGTAAATACTAGTAACAAAGTTTCCTTAAAGAATAATTAGTTTGGTTTTTTTTTTTAATTTGAATTCGTCTTTTTCGGTAAAATCTAGGACTGTCACATATTTATTAGTTTTAAGATTGTTTTACAGGACATGTACACATAATCAATATTTGTATCTTTAAAAAGTGCTAGTGCTAGAAATGGAAACATTTCTTGTTTTTGTAACTTTATTTTCAAAGATTTATATATTTTATCCTTTTTAATTTTTTTTATTTCAGTTGTACAATGCCCTTTACAGCAAATGCCACTGAATCTAGCAAAAATAGCACTGCTATCATCGCGATTTCAACAGTGTTGACACTTATTATAGTCGTTTTGGCTGGAATACTGTTTTATAATTGTACGTATGTTCAAATTATGCACGTATGGAACTGTTTTTTCAGCACCTTCTAACATTAATCATCAATAGGTTTTTATTTTTTCGTAAATACTGAATATGAAATATGATTAATTAAATGTAAGCCGTCGTCATTGCTGGTAAATTGATTTAGATTTGTCTATTTATATTATGTTAAACAGAAATGATTTTAATTGAAAACCTGTTTAGAAACACTTGCCATGTATAATGTTTTTTCTCCATTTTCCGAAAATTATATAAGTATACTCTAAATGCTATGCTTCGAGCGAATCTTGTACTTTGACATTTCAAATAATATTTACTATTAGGTCGTCGACAACCTTCAAAAAATAATGGTAAACAAGAAGAAGAGTCCCTAGATCTTATGCAAGACAATACTAAAGAAACAGCGAGAAAAGAAGAAAAACCAGCTTGTTTGTTTGATCAAGCTAAAATGTTTCTAATCCAAAACAAAATGGTTGTGATAACTGGAGTTCCGGGATCTGGTAAAACGTATCTTGCGAAATCTTTGGTTAATGAACTGCAAAAGAATGGTTACAAAATGAAAAGTGTTTTGATTTGTAATCTCGATCAACTACAACAGGTACACAGCGGAAATGTGGATCAACTACAACGGGGACCAGGAGAACAAGAGAAAATCTATATAATCGATGATATATTCCATGAGTTGCAAAAGCATGATACATTTGCAGAAACTCTTACAGCTCTTAATGAATTTTTGAGTCATGCTGGAGAAACGTATTTTATAATCACAATTCCATCATGTACATGGATGAATAACTGTGAATACTTTGATTCCATGTTCTACAAGGTGCAAGTAAATTTAGATGAAAGAGACAAAAGCGAGAAATTAGCTATCTTACAATCCCTCCAGACGCAATATGATTTACCTAAAGACCAACTGGCGAACCTGAATGAATTGAAAAATGAAATACTATTTTCATCGTTTGCGTGTATTGGTTTTCCAGCTTTGGTTTCATTGATGTTAAAACAAACAAATGTAGAACAATTAGAAAACTGTCTTTGTGATCCACTCAAAACGATAAGGGATGAAATTTCATTGATTAAAACCGGGACAATAGAAGATAAAGGAAAGTTTTTGGTATTATCTTACATGTGTTTAAAAGATGGAAAAATTGATGTTCAAAATGTTGATGACAATCTATTTGATTTTTTGAGGAATAAGTATGCTCCTAAATTCGATGACAAGAACTTAGCGGAATATTGTAATGGCATGGTTGGTCATTATCTGTTAAGTGACACAGAAGGCTGCTATGAATTTGATTTGAATATTATTAAAAAGACTGTGTGTGATAGTGTGGAAGAAGACAATTGCAAAAACGAATACATAAAACATTTGTATTCGATAATTTAGTAAATGCTCTCTTTTAAATTATAAAATGAAAATAGCCAGAAAAAAAGCAATCACTTTCATTCTCATGCCATATGATTCACTCTATTTACAATCTATTCTAAATGCCTATCGTCAATATGAAGACAGAATCATTACACAAATATTGTATCAGGTTAACATCGTGGTCGAAAAAAAACCCTGCGTTTTTTTATTCTGCAGCTTATTGCGGTTGATTGAATTCCCGAAAACAATACTTTGTAATGTTTTTTATCTTTTTTATTTTGCATCTTGCATGATATAATTGAAATTGAGTTTTACTCCTTTATCGTGTTATAGGCACTCATGAGTAAAATGTATAAACACTCTAATCCATCCCCTACACTTAGACATTTTCAGACAGCACTCACCACAATGGATTAGTCACGCCCTACCGCACCGTGCTTGGGTACTAACCAGTGCACCTGTCAAGTGACATTGTATTAATGGTTTTCCATTGAAGTTCCTTATAGTTTTTATATCTTTATAGATTATCTGAATGGAAGAATGTGTGCAAAATAAGTTAATAAAATGTTTTGTATTATTCCTGTTTTTTATCATCTATTTAACGAAGTTATTAAAAACAGATTGTCTCCTACATGCCTTGTTAAATTTAGTCAAAACTGGAAGTACAGGTAAACAAAAAACGAATAAGGCTAGCTAATCGCTAATAGCTAAGAATGCATGAAAATAAAATAATAATTTTTTTTTGCAAAATCCCTGTGGTTTATTTGATTAAAGCTGACATTTAAAAGAACATTGGATTTAAATTACAGTTGTATCCCCCTGTATTTCTAGCGTGCTTAGCTATATGAGTTGAAGCGATAAAAACGTTTGATTTAGTACAAGGAAAGCGATTGATCAACATTCTATATCATCAATAAGTATATTATCAGCAAGAATGAGAAAACCCCAATTCGGGAAAGATTTAACGTAAGGTAAAGCATTTCCCGATGACATCAGAATATATGTCATCACAAGTTAGTGTATACTTATTTAAACAATAAATGCGCATGTTCAATCGGAATTGAATTATTCTCCTCTGGTAATAAACCCCGTTTTCAAGAATGGTCCCACTTGATTTCATATTGTTCACGACCGATTCTCTGAAGTTTGCTTGGCGTATAATATCCCCGATTTAGATTATTCCCATATGTTCTGATTATTTACTCATTGATGATATAAAATCTTTATCAATCACTTTGCTGATACTAATTCGCAGTATTCGTCTATGTAACTGACATGAAGAAGGCCAGATAAAATAAAGCGCCATAAATTTGAAACAATTTTATCATTGTCTTTCTTTGATAACAATTAATAGTACGCTATCGTCAGGCCTAATTTCAAAATAATGTGACATAGCATCTGTATTTAACTTGCACCATGACAGAAAAACCTAAGGAAGAAGCTTAAGTTACAAACAAATTTAAAGGATGCTTTATTGTTCTCTAATAACTTTTATTAAATACCAAATAGTTTCGAGAATAATAACAATAGACATAATTTCTTTTGTAAGTATGAGACAACAAATTTTCTTAATTATTTGTTTTATCCATAATTTTGCCTTTCTTCAAAGATGTAATTTTTGCAAAACATTAAATGCGGGGCATATATTTATAAGATTTCGATATGAAAGTCACGCTGTATTATAATTGCATCGTTTAGTAAATTCAAAATTCTGAATATTAATTATTCATTAGTATTTACTTTTTTATGTTAAAAAAATCTGCTTGTCCTCATAGACCATAATGTAATCTTCATTTATTAATTACTGCTTAGTTAACAATATTTTTGAAAATTTCTCTCGGTAAATCCTTTTTCTACTCTAAAATGCTTAAAATTTATAAATTAGGTCTAATACGGATCGGATATCTTAAAATTCACATACGTTTTCTATGGCTACTCGGAAATAAGTATTGTCAAGCTGTATGAACAATTTTTGTTTTAAATGTTATAAATCAATGCTTGAGTGGATATTCTATCAATTGACTTTAAAATCAATAGAATTTGTCCTGCTATCTTGCCAAAGACGAGGTTTGCCAATAAGTTGTAATGGACACGCACGAACTTGGCATAAACACGCAGATTAGCGATGCTGTTATCATATTCTTCCCAAATTGCTCAAGAGGATGAAAAAATAGTTTTGCAGTTTTGCCAACACCTTTTGAATTTTATTTACCTTTTAAAACTACCTCGGGGAGGATTTTTTCATTTGGTATTGCATTGCTGATTAAGTGGGCAATGTAGCCTATCGTCTCTTTGATAGTTTGTACTGTAAATATTGCATAAATGTTACCAGTTTTATCGTTTTTTTAAAATACTTTTTTTGATGTATTAAATAAGACTTGAGTGAACTTTTGCAGGATGGTGACGGAGAAATAAAGATTTATTCCCTAAACAAAAAGTATGTTCCCCGATTGCATGCCATGAAATTTCACTCATTCTCCAGAACATTCATGCAATAAATTGTTCATTTAGTTTGAGCGACATTCTTTAGTACATTTACGTCGAGCTCTATTAGTTTTATTTATAACTATAGAAGGTACAAGCGTCGTTAATGTTTGACTATGTAACTCTCTCCTTTTCTGTTTTAAAATCGAATCACTGATGTTGATTTTTTTACTGATGTAAGTAGACTTACGTCGTATGATTAACTTGGCTTTATCATACAAAGAGGTTTTTGAAGAGGTGGAATATGATATTAATTCCACGGGAATATCTGTACCAATCAGATAACATATCATATCTATTTATATTTATATAAATAACCTTATTGAGGTATAATTAATATCTTTGTAATGTTATTTGCACATCTCATAATTAATGTGTTATAAATCAGTGAACTTGTGACATTTGACACGTGTTTAAACCTTATTACTTAATTCCATCGCAGTTCTTCTACAACAATGGTACCATCTACATCTTCTTCGAATGATGGGAACAACATTAGTCTGTATGTGATCATCCCCATAGCTGTCGTCCTGTTTGTTGTTTTGGTCATTGTGATTGGTTTGATACTATACACACGTACGTTTTTATATACATTTATATATACATATTTTATATAAAAGAATTCAGAGTTCATTCATCAGAGTCATAAAGTTTATATATATATATATATATATATATATATATATATATATATATATATATATATATATATATATATATATATATATATATATATATATACACACACAGTCAGTTCAAGGATATCTTTTACAACATACACCATAGCATAGCATATCAATGAAATTTCATAGCATAGCAATGAAATCTCATAGCATAGCATTGGAATCTCATAGCATAGAATACAATCTCATAGAATCGCATTCGTCATATCATACCATAGCATACCATAGCATAGCATACAACATTATTTTAACTCGGTTTTAACTGTTTTAATTGAAAAAATAAATGCTTACATAATAGATTTGTGGTAAACTTTGGCTTCTTATTATTTCACTTCGAAATGTGTGGAACTCTTCTGTGTATGGAGGCGTTTTTGTTCAAATCTCATAGCATACCATAGCATAACATAGCATAGCATACCATATCATTAAGCCCTTCATTTCAATTTCTCATAGCAAAGCATACAAATCTCATAGCATACCATACAAATCTCATAGCATATCATTAAAAATCGCATACCATAGCATAGCATAAAATTGTAAAAGATATGCATGAAATGACTGTATATATATATATATATATATATATATATATATATATATATATATATATATATATATATATATATATATATATATATTCCTGGCTCTTCAGGCAGTTATGTACAAATGACTAATATGTAACGTAGTAACGTCAATAAGCAAAAGTTCACTGTGACGTCATAATAACGTTAAAGTAGCAGAAAGTTAGAGTCACAGAGCAAAAAGGCGCTAACATAAAAATAATCGCAAATATAACAAATGATTCAATTATATCACATGCATATAATAAATTTTTCACTTAGAGCGATTAAGTTTTGGTTTAAATAATTTAATAAAGTGGTCTTCCTTGGCTAAGCGCAGTATTTCATTTTCATTTGGAAGTTTATAAAATGTGAATAATGTAAATTTTCCCTGGCCGCATTCAGCAAAATGTTCACAACATGGAGTATTACGAACACTCGGGTCTTTAATATGTTGCTTGTGGACACGAACACGTTTAGTTTCCCGGTCTGTTCAATATAAAATTCTTTGCATGTTGGGCAAATAGCACAATAAATAACATTTTCCGTTTTACAGTTCATCGACGAATTGGCGCGAATTTCCATCCCAGATTTTAGTAGAATTGTATTTCCTTCTTCTATTTAGGCACATGTACCACATCCCGGGTCGCCGCATTTTCACGGATGGAATTTCCTCCCGCATTGTAAATCGACTGTGCCGATTTATTTTTTGTTGTATTTGGAAATTATTTTTCATCGGTACACGAATCCAGGATGTCCCAAACCCGGTGTAAAACAGTAGCGGAATTTAACGGAATAGAGCGGATTTTGGAAGAAATTTCAGAGAAAATTTCTACTCTTTGTAGTAAGTATGACAATTTTACTTCAGCAACTAGAGACGAGCTCGTTGCAAGCAACGATTAGGTTTTCCGTCGTAGCTGCGTCATACTTGTGACGTATTACAAAAAATTGATAGCTGACCATAGTACAATATTAGATGTGTAAACACTGAGAAACAAAGTATTATACATATCTGTGACCGCGTAAATTTTACAGTGATAGAGAATTCGTCTGGATCTGCATCGGTCGTGTGCAGTACGAACCGGGTGAGGGAATGTTGGCGTAACGTGTATAAGGTATAATGTTGTGGCGCGCTGTGGGCCGTAAGCTAAAACGAAGGGTAGGTTTGCCGTATTCCCGAAGGTACACCAGTATACAGTTCCAGAGAAATAAACAGGCAATTGATGCAAGATTCCACATTTTTGGACGAGACTCAACGATGGCAACATTATAACAATTTAACAGACAGACATGTTACAAACAATTCGGATATGGCCAGTAGTGGCCCCCGGACTCAAGACTCTGGGAGAGTCGGACGTGGCCAGGGCTGGTCGCCGTATTCCAGACTGCGCATTGACAATTGTACATAACTATTTATAAGAATCTTAACAATGAGTATAAATTGACAGGTAATGATATAAGTAAGCTGAGTGAAAGGTTCACAGATATAAAATAATTAAATAAACTCAGTGAGTCTTTAATGTCCAAGAAATGAAAATCTGATAATTGCACAATGATGTTTTAAGAGATTAACAGTCCTTGAGACATGACACTCTGTCTCTTTGAAATCACATATAAAGTCTGAAAAGTGTCAATCACTAAATAAAAAAGTAACTTTGTAAGATATAAACTGTGAGAAAAAATTACGAATTTTACAAGTAAAGTCAAAAAAAATTTATAATTGAACAGTGCATTTTGCACGATGATACTACATGTTTATAAGCAAATACAGATCTTAACACGTTGTCTCTAGTTTGATTCGCCGCATTTTATTCACAGAGTGGGACTGTGGTTATACCCGGTACGAAGGTAAAAAGACCATTGGCAAACGTTTTACACGCATTTTTATCGAACGCAAGCGCCAATGAATCTCTTAGTATATATGCGGAGATCCTGGAAATTTTACAAGGGGTTTTGAAGAATTATTTTGTATTTCGATGAGGGGGAACATGCGCGGATCAGAAAATTTTTCCGGGAGGGGGGGTTGAAAGGTCAGACGGTTATTTGAGTTTATCAAGGGATGTCCGAGGCATATTTGGTAAGTTTATAATGTACACGTAATTGAAAGAAATTTCGCTGGGGGGGGGGGGGGGGGGTGAGTATTGCGTCCGCGTACGAAAATAATGGCAATTTTCAAGAAATTCGGATGGACGATCTGTGTCCTAGGTCGTCCATCCGATTCTTTTTCTGACTAAAAGCTACAGACCTGCAGTTAGAGATTGTCAAACTCTTATTGATTATGTCAATTTGTTTGTCTCAAAGAATCATTTTTTAAATCAATAAAGTTTTACCTTAAAAAAAAAAAGAAATCGGGCACAATTTTCAATGTTAGCATTTTAAAATTTTATGGTCAAATAGAATATCAAGAAACAACTCTTCATTGCTTTATCCGAAATATTTTACAATTTTATGGTCAAATAGAGTATCAAGAAACAACTCTTCATTGCTTTATCTGAAATATTGCATGAAAAAAAATTACATTGCATTTTTTAAATTACAATAGGATATTCAAAATGAACTTGGATTAACCGCTAACAAACAGGCATAAAGAGAGACTGAGAACCAATTTCTTCTCTTTTTTTTTTTACATCAAAAGAAATTCAAAAATAAATCAAAATATATTTTTTCTTTGTATGCGTTAATGAAAATGTAGATCAGCAAGGGGTTCTTTGTCGTGCAAGCACCTACTTACATATATAATGTAACAGATTGTTACACGGGTCTACAACGATGACAAAAATCAAAAAGGCAATATTGTGGGTGAAGGATGACTGTGTAGTTTGTTTTTGAAGTTTATTTTTGATACATGTAATTATATTTATCTGGATCGGTTATGTTTGTTAGTTTGTTTTGTTTATTAAAGAGGGGAATAAAGAAATGAGTAATATCCAAGCACGTAGCATCGTTTTTGAAAGTGGGGGGGGGGGAGGGGGGCAAACTCATCCAACAAATCTTGACAAGCAAAAAAAGAATTATTTTTTTAAAGAATTTTCCAAAATTTTCAAAATTTCACTCATAATATCATGATTTTCATACCATTTTTTTTACATGCTACAAAAAGGGGGGGGGGGGGGCAACTTCATGATAATTCAATTTTTTATGTAAATTTTAAAAAAATAGTTGCTGCGAGAAAAAGTGGGGAGAGGACATCTTTATGTCATATAACATGTGAAACTGATTTCATTCCACCCACAAGCTTGAAATAATGAAATAATTTTAATGAAAACAATATAAATAGACGTCATAAATCCCATATCAAACGACATACTACCAATTGATTCTGTGCGTCTTTTTAATGAATTTATAAACAGCGGCAAATTCTAAAATGTATTTTAAAAGGTAATGTTAGCTGCAAGTCTGTAGACCTTGTATGAAAAATTTCGGATGGTAGTCAATTTTTCCGGGATACAGACCGAGCGGTACATATGCAGTTAAGGTAACTAAGAATGATTCCAATAAAATACTTTGTTGAGTAATGCAAGCTTTTTAAGAAAGCAATACTAATATTTGTTTAAAATATAACACCCAAATACTTCGTCTTACATTCGCTATTTGAAGAACAAGCAGAACCAGTATCAGTCTGACCGGCCTCACCATATACATTGTTGGAATTTAATTGTCCTAGCATTGCATTGCTCTGCATGTACACATTTTCTTATAAAAATTAAACACTTAATGTGTTCATCTATATGGCTACACATAACGTACATGTACACGCGTGATTCAAAATACCCAACACGGAAAACGGTTAAGAATTCAGTCATTGAATCTACATTTTATAGAACTTGTAAAAAAACACATTGCGGGTCTGAATGTTTGTTGATATGTCAATCTATCAATATACAGTTTGTTAATTATTTTCGATTGCTCAGACTACAGCGTATTTGATGAACATTGAACAACATTTTTTCCATGCCACTTTTTCCCATGGAAGATAGCGAATGTATACAAGTATAAAGCATTTATAAAATTTATTTAATTACCTCTTTAGAATTATGTATGGAATAAATAATCTATACGTTGCTACTGAAGGTTGTTTGGTATTTTCGTTTGTAGATGTTTTGCATGTGAAAAACCTGAAACGCGGGGCAAGTCATAATTAATATCCCTGATAACCGTAACTTAAAACTAGCGGCTTTGGATTCAAATATTATCGTATACGAATATTAAGTTCACCTTTAAAAACCATCTCCACGATGATAATTATATTATATCCATCGCAAATCAGTATTTCTTTTTTTGCTTTAAAAGAATTGTTCTATCGGGAGCAATCCCGCGTTCGTTTAACTTGCCAGCGTACATTTGTCATGTCAGTAATACACATCGTGCTTTATAAGACGGCCGTGTATACGTATTGTAGAAAAGTTGAGTTTAATTACCATGCATTGGAACCATTTTTTTAACACATCTCCCAGTACTGAAACAATTCAAAATGTCTCTGTTACAGTAACACAGTGGGGCGACGCGTTAAACGTGTACGCCCAGCTCTACAAGCACATGCACTATCGTCTAGGCGACGGCCTGAATACAGCTAGCGACTCTCCTATCGATCGGTTACCTGAGTCTCGTAATGCATCTAAATATAGACAGGGGCACAGTTATGAAACAAACAACAAAAATAAGGTCAAAGAGGTTCATCTATATGAAATGAAAATGTACATATGAATAATAACATTTGGGAATTTTATGTGGAATTATTTTTGCGCACTACATGTATCAGTTAGTGCATTACAAGAAGCCCTTTCATAACCTCATAAACGTGCGCACCCCCACAAAAATGGACCGAACTGACAACAATTGTTTCTGCAAATACTGACTATAAATTACGAAAACATTAAATTGAATACTATAGAAGGATTCAAAATTAATTTCTTTACAACTTTGCTTCAATAATGCATTAGAAATTTTTATTCCTTTTTAAGTTATTGACAAGAAACTTTGGACGCCTCTAACTCCCTAATTATAAGGGCCAGCCCTTTTTTCGGCATACCGAATGAAAGGTCTGAGTAAGACCAAGAACTTTTAAAATACATGTTATAACAAATTTTTATCAGGTAGAAAACTAACACGGAAAATACGCGAATTATTTTGATTTTTTTTCTTACCTTTGTTTCAACATCTATACCACCCCTTTTATTTGCATTTAAATAATAAATAAAATATATCTCGCACAAATTCAATGTATTAGCTTCCAAACCAGCCCATCTTTGAGACTCTGCCAGTCATCGTTAAAGCTAAACCCCCTGGACAAAAGAAGTCGTAAAATTTTACTAAAAGGGGAATAACTCAAAACCGGATAGGGATTTTCCTCAACTAAAATAAGCAACGACAACATCGCATGTTATCAGTCCTGAAAATTTCAAAACAATCGGTGAACAAACGAGCGAGATATTAAGGATCAAAGTTGGCGTCTAGAAGAAAAAAAAAATAATAAGAAATTTGAAAATTTTTCAGAATAATAGTAAGGTTTTCCGCTCCCAGCGGAAAACCTTAATTAGGGACATGGAGGAATTAAACCGCATATTCCGTGAAGAAGTCCAAATGTTACTCTCTACAAGAGTAACCAACAGCGATAGAAATGACGTGTTATCTTGCAGCGATAACTACAGGACCAATGTTCAAGAAATAGTTAAACATTGGAGGGAGATTAAAAGAAGAGAGAACTGCATACAGTGTGGTACAAACTTCTTAATCAGCGGAAATAAGCATATTGGAATGCAATTAAGAATGAAAACCTTGCAGACACGTATGAAAATTGGAAAAACAGAGAACAAACAATATTTCCTAGAAAATTCAGGATCAAATCTATTGATTCAGAATCTACCGAGGAAATTCAAATTAGAGCAAATCTAGCGTTACAGCGTTTTGAAACGGAGATCGCACTGCTTCGATTAAGAGTTTCGAAATTCAAGAACAAATTTGAAAATTGTGGTGAAGCTAGAGCCGATGAAATAAGCAAAACATGCAGTGGTTTAATTGCGGAAAAACTAAAAATTGTGGAAATCAAAAGTCTCAGGGGAAGAAGCAAAATCACAACAAATCCTGGGGACCAAAAAGGTATGGTTTGATGAATACGAAAAAAACTATGGCAATGAAATAACGAAGGCATCAAATATTTCAAAGCCAAACAACCGTTCCTTTAAGAATAACTCCACCAGAAAGCAGACATACATCGCCCCCAGAAAAACATTTAACATATCCAACTCTAGATTTAGATCAAGGACATCTCAGCGATAAGAGTCATATGCAAATGCAGTAAAACATGGTAAACATCCACAACGAGGAAACTACCAGCACCGACAACCTCACAACCAAGGATCTGTCCAAAGGGAAATTAATGATTTGTCAAACAAACAAAGATTCAATAATGCTAGACCCAGCACGTATGAACGAAGACAAAATGGTGGACAAAAGCATCATCATACGCATAACGAATCGACCAGAAGAGAAAACCAAACACGTAATCCTAATTCCAGTGTGAATTTTTTAGGCCAATGCCGAGCCCAGAGAACACGGAAGATACAGGTCACGTTCCGTTTAAAAAATTATTGATAAATGAGCCAACGGGTCCTTAAATTATAAATTTATCTGGAAGGGATTTAAATGAGACCGAACAGGATTATTAAAACATGGCTTGAAATTTACTCCAACTCCTAAAAAGGACAACGTCGACTTAATAGCTGATACGGACGAATTTTGCCGTAAATTGCGCCTAAAGGAATTCTTTCAAAACTCAGCAGATGAGGATGAATCATTTGTTCGTAATAAAAAAGGCTTTAGACCCCCTCATAAGAGGGACAAACATCTTGAAGAATACATCACGTGTCTTAAATCATCTGCAGTCTCAAACAATGGAGAAACAAGAATAAATAATAATTTACCCGTATCTCAACAACATGCTATCAACAACTTACAACGGGATTCATCAATAATTATAAAAGAAGCCAACAAAGGAGGCGCTGTAGTTATTATGGATAAACTCCATTATAGAGAACTGGTGTTGAACAATCTAACTAATTCAAGTTTTTATCGTAAATTATCAACAAACGAGGATTGACACACAATGCTGAGAGTGGAGAAAACTCATTAAAAAACATGCCGAAAACCGGACTAAAAATGAAATTGATTACTTTACAAATTTTGAGATAAAATCCAGTAACTTCTATGGATTGCCCAAAATTCACAAATCTAAGGAAATCCAAGACGCGGTAAAAAAAATTGTGCTACGTTAGTAAAGGGGTATTTAGAGAATACACTTTGTGAAAGAACATCAGAAGTGTTTGATTCCGAACTTAGTACCTATATAGGATCCAATTGGAAACACTATCTTGACGACTGTTTCATTTTCTGGACTAAAGGGGAAGACGACTTAGAGAAATTTCATTCTTTACAAAATACTTTAACGAGGCCTAGTACAGAACGAGTACGCACGCTTTCGCGCAGCGTTTCATTTGTATTGTGACGTCATCTTTTTGCTTGGTTGACGCCATGGCGTGATAGTTTCAACTGCAGATATTCAGTGAAAATTGTTGAAAATATCTCGTTTGATGCGTAAAAATAATGTTATATTGTGGAATAAACATAAATGTCTCGAAGTATAAGCTATATTTGGGCTCGGGTCGAAAACGTGAAGAGGGTTCAGCAAGCCTAGCCTTCTGTCACGTTTTCTTAACCCGCCTAAATATAGCTAAATTCATATATTTCAGACAGTAACCATGTAATTTTTATCAATGACCCTTAATATGTGATGTTATATATTTTTTTATTACTTAAATATGTCTGAATGTTTTAATAATACTATTTAGATCACCTTTTCCGCTTTTGTCAAATAAAAAATAGCCATTATCTGACGAATCTGGGAAATTGGGCATACAAAAATCAACTTTGATAAGACCCCTGGAACAAACCAGGAGGTAAAAGGGTTGGTTTTTTTTTTTGACCATTAGATGCCTTTTAGCAATAACTTTAATATGTAGAACAGAAAAAGAAATCTCTAGGGCAGAAGTTTTGAAAAAATGTAAAAAATATGCAAAATTGATACATTTCAAGCAAAATCCCGTAGGGTCCTATGTTAAAGATTAACACACTTTGAGATGACCCCCTAAACAAACGGTGTGGTAAATGTCTTATTTTTAAATCTTAAAATAATAATTATATATTCAGTAGAAATTCATGTAAAAAGTTTCATCTAAAAATCTAGGGCAGAACAAATTAGACCCGGCCTCGTTAAATGAATCAATGCAATTTACGATGGAGAAGAGTGACAAGGAACATCCATTTTTAGATCTACGTATTATAAAAAATGGGTCATGTATAACAATGGATATATACTGTAAGCCAACGGACACACACCAATATCTGGATTTTAGATCATGCCACCCTTCCCACACAAAACGCAATATTCCGTTTAACTTAGCACTTTGTACAATTATCACAGACAAAACCTTACGATCTAAACGTCTGGAAGAATTAAAAATATTTCTGCAACGACTGAGATACCCGAAAAATTTAATCAACGCTGGAGTAAAAAGAGCGACACAAATTCTATTACATGTTCTACGTAATCCTCGTCGGTCTTCTAATACTCGTAACAACGACGGGAAACAGAAATATTCTAACAGACGCAAAACGACTTTACCCATATTAGAACAGTCAGAAAATATGAAGAAATTATTACAATCCGAGGACATAATCAGTAGCCGACGACAAGAACCGAATCTTAAACACATATTGACCAAGGTCCCATTTACAATGCGGGAGGAAATTCCATCCGTGAAAAAATGCAGCGACCCGAGATGTGGTACATGTGCCTACATAGAAGAAGGAAATACAATTCTACTAAAATCTGGAATGGAAATTCGCGCCAATTCGTCGATGAACTGTAAATCGGAAAATGTTATTTATTGTGCTATTTGCCCAACATGCAAAGAATTTTATATTGGACAGACCGGGAAACTTAATACGCGTGTTCGTGTCCACAAGCAACAGATTAAAGACCCGAGTGTTCGTAATACTCCATGTTGTGAACATTTTGCTGAATGCGGCCAGGAAAAATTTACATTATTCCCATTCTATAAACTTCCAAATGACAATGAAATACTGCGCTTAGCCAAGGAAGACCAATTTTTTAAATTATTTAAACCAAAACTTAATCGCACTCAGTGAAAAATTTATTATATGCATGTGGTATAATTGAATCATTTGTAATATTTGCGATTATTTTTATGTTAGCGCCTTTTTGCTCTGTGACTCTATCTTTCCGCTACTTTAACGTTATTATGACGTCACAGTGAACTTTTGCTTATTGACGTTACTACGTTACATATTAGTCATTTGTACATAAATGCCTGAAGAGCCAGGAATGGCGAAAACGTTTGTGGTTAATAGGATCAATTTGTGATTTTATTCTGGATATTTATTATATTTAAATTATATTTATATATATATTGTTCGTGTCGTTGGTTATTTTTAGTGCTTTTATATATATATATATATATATATATATATATATATATATATATATATATATATATATATATATATATATATATATGAAATATGTATTGTATTAATCACTGGAGTTCAGGGATCTGGTAAAACATTTTTAGCGAAATCTTTAGTAAACGATCTAGAGAAAGGAAGCGATTTGAAATGCATTTGGATTTCAAATATCGTGGAAATAAACCAAGGTGAGTTAAAAGAAGAAGCAGATATCTATGTTTTTGACGGATTATTTTACGAGCTACAAGAAGAACGAAAATTTAAAGACACTATGCAATATTTAAACAAAATCATTAATAGGAATCAATCATCTTATCATATTCTCACCTGTCCATCATACATCTGGAAAAAATATACTAGTTTGAATGATCTAGAGGCGATGTTAAGTGCTGTTCGTGTGGATCTAGACAAAATAAGCAAGAGTGAGAAACGAAAAATCACAATGTCTCTCATGAAAAGATACAATGAAACAGGAAAAGAAGCAGAACAAAATTGTAAATTAGAGGGTTATTTACTTAAACACGTATCTACATGTATTGGTTTTCCAGCATTGATTTCTTTGGTATGCAAATATCAAGCAATGATAGTGTTGACGAGCTCCTGAGAAATCCACTGCAGTCGATAACTAATAAAGTTGCTACGTTAAAAAACGCTTCAAAAGCAGAAGAAATGGCAAAATATTTAATACTAGTATATTTGAGTTTTAAGGGTGGAAGGATGAACATTAATGATTTTGATTCAGAACTGCTTAATTCTCTTAAGAGAAGATATTGCTTAGGATTCGAGGACCGAAACCTAAAAGAATATGCAAGAAATATGAAAGATTTTTTGCTTGAGAATAAAGGGGGTAACTATGAATTTGATTTAAACATTACGAAAAAAATAGTACTTGTAAGTGTAGCAAGAGATGACTCATTGTTTTTTCAATACCATTGCAAACACGTTTGTGCAGAATATATCATACCAAAAGAAATATGCCCTTCTGATATTGATACCGTATATGTGGAATGTTACTTTAGGATTTGAAAGGTTTCTTTTACCGTGCATTTTACTGCATTTAATTAGAACAATTAATTTGAAAAGGGAGGTTACGAATAAGTATGTGAACAAGTGGAACGTGAATTTAGCTTTGTGTTTCTTTCCTTAAACAAATTTTAATGCTTAGCGGAGAGCTTTAAGTATTGTTTCCCGATGTCATCAAAAACAAAGAAAGCTATGCCAAAAGACATGCGAAAATATCGGGAGGACAGGGAGTGATGAAAAGAGCAAAGGAGTCAAAAGATGACAGGAACGCACCGTTGCTAAAGGGACAAGTGATTAGAACATATTTTATCGTGTAAACTACGCAAGAGGATAAGAAACATGTTTTTAAACAAATACAAGTACGATCCAGTAAGGTATAAAGAAAAACAATCTTATACAGTGAAAGGACATCGACACGTGTTTGAACAAGACGTCTAGCGTAATTACTAAATCAAAGTACTGAAGTACTGACGGGAGTTGATTTTATCGATTATCATTTATTCAAAATCAACGATATGTGATTTTGCATGGCAAGTAGTATCAGTAATCGAAATATTTCTGAGAATTCGTATGGATCCAGGCAAGATTGAACTCTTGTCTTGTTCAACCAAACGCTCGGCTGTCTCCGTTTATCTCCGACAAACAAGAGAGTTTCTGTTTTGTCGGATATTAACGGAGACAGCCAAGCGTCTGATTGAACGAGACTACATTGAACTCTAGCGTAGGAATACATACGACTTTAAAAAATATCTAAATTGTTTGTACAATTTAAAATCTTATTATTTTCATGGTATTAATAAATAAGTTTTCTTGAAAAACAATGCTTCAGAATACATAGCATCGAATTTATCGATTATTTTCAAGAACTAAGTGCATAGGAGGGTTGATTAAAATCATCTCCCAAAATGCATAAAAAATGATTTGGCATTCCTGTATAAAAAAGTATCTTGTTATTTATTATTTAATATATGTTCTTGCACGATCATTCTATATGTCGATTTAGTTTATTTGTTCTGTGTTTTACAGAATAATTACTTTTAATTACATGATATAATAACAATACAACTGATACAACTGAACTGTTATAAGGTTAGTTTATTTTAGTTTATGTCAAAAAATGCATGTATGTAAAAAGGTTAGCAAAATAGTCTAAGAAATATATTTATTTATTTCGAATTGACAGCATCCATGTAGTTTTATTGAATCAGATCTTCCATTAATCTGTTGGAATTCCCCTGGGTATCGATTGCACTCCATGGTTAGCAGAGCTATTTTTATATTCAGATGAAGCAGAATTTATTCAAAAATTGTACGTGAAAAAAAAGATAACTTGTTGTGGCCTTCAATTCGACATTAAGGTGTATCGACCACGTATTATCAATTAACAGTTGTTAATTTTATTCTAACGGTGACTCGATATACCCCAGTGAACTTGATATTAAAGATACCACATATTCTAAGTCATTTGTTTCATATTTAAATATTTAACTAGAAAACGATATTATAGTCACATAACAACAAAACTGATAAACGTGATGACCTCAAGTTTTCTATCGTCAACTTTCCTGACTTATGTAGTAATACACCCTCATCACTTGCATATGAAGGTTTTGTCTCTCAGCTGATTCGATAAGCAAGGACATGCCCTAGAACAAGTTCTAAAACGGGCCAAGCCATTGACATACAAGTTGAAAAAAAACAAGATTATTATCAAACTCGACTGAAGGCATCATTTTGCAAGCTCTAGTTAGCTCGACTTTGTTAACAAATACAACCTGCCTCTACCTCAAATGCTGGTTTTTCCTCACCTGAGCCAAAAGCTACTAAGCTTTTATAATAACTTTTTGACCGGCGTCCATGTGTTTGTCTGTCCGTGTTTTTGTATTTGAACTTTTTACATTTTCGACTTCTTCTTAGAACCACTGGGCCACTTTCAACAAAACAAAGTATTATTAAGTAAAGGGGATTAAAGATTGTTAAAATGAAGGGCCACACCCTCTTTCAATGGGAAAATAATAAAAAACTAGTGAAAATTGTTGTGTTTTTAGTACATCTTCTTTAAATCGATTGGCCAGAAAATCTGAAACTAATGTGGAACATTCCACAGATAGGATAAATTCAAGTTTGGCTCAAATGATTATTTCCGGGAATAAGGTTGGGCAACAATTAAGAGGGTGGGGGTCACATTTTAATATATATTTGATATATGAATACAGGCGACTCTCAATAGTTCATAGTCCAAAGGACCGAAGAAAAACTCAGGTATCAAAAGTTCGATTTTCAAGACTTCGGACTTTTCCGGGTTGACCGACGGGTTTTAAATTTAGTCTGTCCGGATGTTATGGTTAAGCCATGTCTTTTAATGCTAACCTTACGCTTGTGCTAAACACGTTTCACTACTGTTAAATGCTCAAAAACTAAATAAAAACAAATTTTGAATGAAGTTTTTATATTTCTCTTTTATGCATCTTATAATGACCTTATTCCTCAGTAGTACTGAACTGCGAGACGTCTTGTCGTAAACTAGATAACTGATTAATATCGTCTGTAAGAGTCCCCTGCTAGCTGTAAGAATTTGTGACTTAAAGCAGTTATTGTTATAATGATAATGGTGCTGATATGCATGATTTCTATAGTTTTATAATTCATCAAGCTTTGATTTAAAATAATCTTTTTATCTCAATTAATTTCTCATTTTTACCATGTTAATTGCGTCCCCAAATTATCGCAAGATGGGCGGTGTTATTTAAGAAATAAAGTTCGAGTAGGCATGAATGTTGCAGTATAGCCTCCTCGGCCGAGAAATGTTGTTTTGAAATATAAAAGCCGAGGCGTTAGTCGAGGCTTTTATATTTCAAACAACAATCCGAGACCAATGAGGTTATCCTGCAACATTCACGAAAACAAGAACTTTATTTCTATTCTACTAACAGCAAATAGAAAGACGATCTATGTCATGTTGACGACCGTTTCGTGTAACTCCAACGGTTTTGTTATTAATGTTTACATGTGTAAAAGGAATCACATGCAGACGACATACTTTTTCTTTGGATTTTTAATACTATTCACTTATTTATAAAATATCTTTGAATCATATTTCTAATATTTCAATTGCAATTTAATACGATTATTACTACTACACGCTATATATTTAAGTAAAAACACGCAGTAAAAATGTGCAAGGGAGGTCCCTGGAACAGCCGCATTGATCTCTTAAAAATAAACATTTGAAGCAATACGCATCGTTTTGACTGGAACTAACACGTGAAATTTACATGGTTTTAAAACTTTATACGGTTTGAAGTTGAACTTTCATGATCAGTGCGAGACAAATAGGTATTTCTGATCTGATAATTTACTGATGACGTTTGTAGTATTTTGGAGAATAATGCCCGCGGCATCTCTTTGGTCTCGGCAATAACTGAAGGAGAATGTGGATTAGGTAACAGTATGTTCAATCATAGATCAAATATCACCACGCAGGACAAGTGTCGCCTCTATATAAATGACCATGTATATGTGCTAATTACGTAACGTTTTCAAACGTTTTCCTGTTTAAAAACTGAAAATACTGACTTTAAAGTCATCTTTTAAAAAATCGATAGATTATGAACAACGAGCTGCAGTTTGACTTCGAGAGATCAAGAGTCAAAATCATATATTTTAGGAATAGGGTAGGCCACATTGAAGAATTCAATTTTACCAAGAAAACATTTAAAATTATTCAGAAAAACTCAAATGTTATATTGTATGGGCTTACTATCATTTGACATATTGATAATAATTCTTTAAAACTGTTAGACCGACCCATGGAAAAATCTATGACGTCACAAGATTGATTGAGGTTTATATCCCATTTAATCTAGATCTTCGTGTGAATTGCATTGCTTAATATGTGATATGACTTTAAAATCATCCTGTGACAAAAAGGGTTCAATGATTAACATATTATCAAGGGTAAAATTGATTTTTTAAAATACAGGATCTGTTATAATACATTTTCCAGAAATTGTAAAACACATTGTATTTTTCTGCTTGCTAAGAGTATTTCCAAATAATGTCGCAGAATCATAAGGAGAAAAATATTCAGAAAGATGAAAATTTACCATTACTCTGTATTAAAGAGGAAAACTACTCTATAGCAGGCTTTTCTCGCACATTAGTTTATTCTAATAATACATGTATATTATCATATTTATAATGTTTGATATAAAAGGAATATATACAAAATATATAGTACAGTTAAATATTTACAAAATATTTATATGAGCATAAAATGTTGAAACAAAATCTTCAAACGTATCATACCCTATATTTTTTTTAAACATTAACTTGTAAGAAAGAATAGAAATATACAGCTAACGTCAATTTCACCTGTTACAGACAAAACATTTGAAATGGGCGGGGACAAACTGACGTGGATGTCTTAGAAAACATTGGATTGAAACTGTAATAAAGAACCGAATATATGAAAGTATTGGTAATTCCAATATATATATATATGTAATTCTTTTTAAACTTCAGATAGCTGTGCAATGTTTCGTAAATTTTCTCAAATCTTTCGGTCGTCTAGCTTAAAATATCCAATTCAGCAGTTCCCTGTAAATATGGTTTCCTATTTCACACAGTCACGAGAACAAGATCTTTTCTCGTAATAACGAAATTCATAACTCCTAATAACGAGATCTTTTTACGTAATAACGAGATAATTAACTCGTAATACAAATGTAACGATACCTTTTCTTGCGAGATAAAATCATCTTTTAATGTAGCCCTATTCGTCTTTCGTATTATACTCCTTCGATCAAAGAAAATTGCGAGTCTTAATTATGAACTTTTTAGAAACTCATGAAATTTCTCTACATTTGAATGATTTCAACGGTGTAGTTTATAATACAATACCCGTGTGTAACGTACAGAGACAGTCCATTACTATAAATAGCACCACTTCAAAAGTAAACAAAAAACCAAACAACGTCAAAGTAAAAGATTCCGCTATACCAAATAGTTACACAAAGAACCTCGTTTTGTCAAAGGAGTTAGCATTTTGCTCCTTTTTTTTAATTTCGAGATAATCGTCTATCTTTTCAGTTTTCTTATTAATAACGTGTTTTAAAAACAAGACTATGTATTTTGGACACATACAATGCGCATGAACTTCCATGAACTACTTTGTTGCGCATTGAAGAAATGGGGATTGAATATATAACGCTTGTTGCAAAATTCAAGGCAGCAACTGTTGAACTTTTTCTACTAAACAGACATATTTTTGTTTATGGCCGCTTACAAACTTTGGTCGGTCTCTGACGCTTTGTCAACATTAAAAGCATGAGAGAGAGAGAGAGAGAGAGAGAGAGAGGGGGAGAGAGAGAGGAGAGAGAGAGGAGAAAGAGAGAGAGAGAGATTTTCAGTATTTACTACACAGTATGTATAATTACACACCAAAAAAACCCGGCTTTTAGTACTTTGATTGAAAGTTAGGAAGGGGGGGGGGGGGGTCTTCTACAAAATCTAGACAAGCAAAAATAACAAAAAACTAAAAAGGAAATACCCAAAGTCTACCTATAACTTCTTTTTCTTTCTTAATTTTGTTACATTCCTCCTGGAATATAATATTTTTTCAATTGCTTAAATAATTTGGTTTTTTTTTATCGCTTTAACTTGCATAGCAAGTTAGAAACGCTGAGGTGGATTGAAAAAACACTTCCATATTCAAGTTGCAATTAAATGTTTTCTCAAACATCCGGGTCAATTTGTCCCCGCCAATTTCAATTGTCTTGAATTTAACAGGTGAAATTGATGTAAGCTGTATATTTCCAATCTTGACACTTAATATTCTGCTGTCTAATCCATCGACCCTTGTTATTACATATTTGATACATGCATTTGTCAGCTGTAAATAAAACATACTTCTCCAATGTTATTGATGACCCCCCCTCCCCCCCCCCAAAAAAACCCCCAAAAACAAACAAACAAAAAACAAACAAACAAACAAACACAAAATAATGTTTGTGTGCATGTAAGGGGGATGCTCATTAACAACCAAGGTCAAAATACTTTGTCATGTTACATATGGTAATTTGCATTTATGCACAGCAGGGTCACTGGGGTAGTTTTCAAGATTGTTAAACTTTCTTGGATCAATTAACATGTCCAGCATCCAATAATCTTTTGTAATAAATTAATGTCTTATCATAACCTTGCACATGTCAATTCTCTCATTTTTTTCTCTCTGATTTTGCTGCTGGATGTTAATTTTGCCATGAACTTTGTTTTATCTTATCCTTTGTGATCTCCACCAGACCCAACCTACAAATGTGATATCTTGGATCGCAAGAGGAATTGCAATACGTAAAAGGTATAGGCCACCCATATCTACCTAAATTACATTTGTAACAATGGTTTATCTAGTTATAATTGTGGGTCACTCTTGTATTAATCGTTTAGAGTCATTCCAATTTCAAAATCGTAGGTTTGGTTGGTACAATTTAGATTTCGATGGTACAGATACCAAGCTAAATGAGAAACAATTTTTTTTCAAATTGCTCATTTTTTATAACATTGCTTTTAATTTTTTTCCTATATACATTTCTTTTGTTGTGAAAACCGCCATAGCGATTCCAATATTGCCGCTATGTAAATTAGTAAAGTGTACACCATTTCTCCATATGGGTCACTTTTCTTCTAGTAGAGAGTGCCCATTTTTATGAAAATGACACTTTTTTTTCAAGCAAAAGGGTCATTATTCCACGGGGTCATTATTCTGCTAAACACCGACAGCATTAGTAATTTTTATTGGTAGCAGGTCGTATTGATGCAATGACGTCTTGCCAACCCTTTATTATAGAAAGACTTCTATTTACAAGATGTACGATTAAAATTATCTTGCAGAATGGGTATAACTCTTCTGTATGTGGCATCATCAACAGGTCTTTGTGCCGTGAGAGTCTAATAGAAAAAAAAGATAAGCATACATTAGCTATGGAAATCAAGTTTGAGTTTTACATAATAGAGCAATAACACTACTTTGCTTAACAATATCCTCTAATAATCAATTCATTACCCTATCAATTATTTCAAAAGGCGGGAAATATATGGGCATAAATTTTAATATGATTTCAACATGATATGCATCAGGATCAAAAGTCTAGGGAACAAATTTCTCTAATTGTTTGTTAATACAAAATGCATTAAATCTACATTTAATGAACAACACTATTGTGTGCAAATTCTCAAGAATCGAATGTATTGTGTTTTAAAACCCATCCAGTAAAATCGGCGAGTTTTCTAGAAAGTGCTTCAGCATATATATTTTACCATCCTGGTGGGATGAAGTAACAATATCACGTTTTATACACCAGTTCCCGATTCTGACAGTCTAAGACAAATCATCAAGCTGTTTAGAAGATTATCAAACATGAAATAAGTGTCAATTGTTTAATAAAATCTTTTAACATATGACTGTTGGTTTAGGTCTAATATTTATACAAATGTTTATTTTGCTTCTACTGTTAAATCAATGCTAAATTCATTGCATAACGCGATAACATTTTTTTAAAATAAAAAGCGTATGTTCAGTAGCACATGCAGACGAATTTGTAAATACCCAATCGAGACCATGGTATTTAACTCGCTTCTGCGCACTCATGCAAAAAGGAATGAATCATTGATTCTGTTGATATGCTAAGGTCGCGACTGAATTACTGGCCGTTTAAATCGAAAGTACATGGAAATAACTCAGATATGTTCAATGTGATAAAGGAGAGTTGTCCATACCAAAACTGGACATCTGTGGCAAAAAAACAATGTCCAAATCCAGTCAACTTCCATTGTTTGAAAGACGAGTTTGGGAGAATCGTATGGTTATGCAGCGAGCCAATTTGGGTTGAAAAAGGTAAAGCATTGATATAATTCTGTCGATCGAAGCAGAGGTTTCTAGATCGACTAATTCATTAGATATCGCGTGACTTACTTTGTCTCAAATGGGTTATCATTGTTAGTATACTGATGTACGTCACGTATTCATTTATTAGAAAGTATTTAATTTGCGTTAAGAATGAGCATTGTAAATGTTTAAAATCTACTTTCTTTTTCGGAGTTAAAAACACTAGCAATTCGCATTATTATTTATATAGCGAAAAGTATTTTTGTTGTAAGATAAAATTCCTTTAATGATGACGTTTACTCAGAATGAAAAAAAAATTCCACTGATGATAATGAAAAACCAACTATTGTGTGTTATAGACCTTACATGGTAGTGTTATTCTTCACTTTAAAAAAAGTAGGTCAATGACCTACTTTTTGAGTTAATGGCTATTGAATATTTTTTAAAAATTTAAGAAAAATCAATAAAAATTGTACTCTCTGATTGAGATTTTCTTAATTGTGAAAATAATACCAATTGCTTAACTCTTTAACAAATGAAATACAATTTATGAATGGTAGTGACATTTAATGGATACAAAGCATTAAGTTTTCATTCACAATTTTTATAGATTTTCTAGTCCGAATTACCTCTATCAGTTTTCAAATTACTACCCTTTTTGATTCAATTTAACAACAAACTGAATGATGATAATGCTAAACCATTTGTAGTATTAAACTAAGTATATTGACCTTTCTCTGCTGGCATAAAATTTACATGAGGTCAATGATCAAAATTTTGAGATATGGTGTCTTTTGTCATTTTTAAGCATTTTTCAATATTTTTGTAGTGTGTGCCATACGATTATCTAAATGTAAAAACAAGATAAAACCAACAAAAAATATGCAAAGTTATGTTGACTAACAAATAAAATCTTAACTTTAAATATTTTAGTACTACCAAAAATATTTCAGTGGAAAACAAAATCTGAAAAATTTAGTCCGAATTTCCTCTGTTTTGCTAAAAGTCAAACTTTGTCAGAGCCTAATTCCATAATTTAGTAAACATATCGATTGTTATGTCAATAATAATTCATTTCATAAATACTGTTTGTATTTAAAACAAATTTTACTCATGAAATTGAACTTTTTAACCATCCGGATTTGAGAACTCAAACCCTGAGTAAATAACGTCCTTAATTGAACAAAAAATACAAAGGCGTTTAAAACAACGCTTTCAAACTATCACAGAAATACTATTTAATACAAAGGAATCGGTGTACATGTTTCCTAAATTACGCATGCGTCAACTCTGTGTTTTTGTAAGATTTGCATACGTGGTTACATGTATATTCATTTTACAGTAGCTTGATAGAGATTTCTTTTCTTTTCATAATATGTAGATAGATGTCCTGTTTTTAACGTTGTTGCTAAAACAATGGATACCACGTCTTGCATGCAAACCAGATGTCCGCCATACAACTACCGATCTAATGACATTGATGTTGGTAAGTGTATGAGGCATTATGCTTGACACTTATTTAATTCACTTTTAATTATTAATAGTACAACCCACTTACCCCCACAAAAGATTCACAAAACATCTTTGACATTAATGAGGTATTTTTTTTTTAAAATATACAGTAGACAAATTGCTAGGAATGGTAAGGACTGTTTTTCCTTTGGAATCTTTATAAATATATAAAATTCTACCGTATAAAACAGACTTACATTATTCTTTTTAATAGTTTACGAGGAGTGTGAAAGGGGATTATGTGCAAAAACAAAAAAACAAAACAAACAAACAAACAACGAACGGAAGTCATGGTATTACCCCGATATAGTTTTTGTAATTCCTTTATCACATATGGTAGGTAAAAAAACGAATCAATCATTTTTATCAGTCGGATGAATAGACAAATAAACAAGAGGCCAACGGGACAAGATCGCTTACCTGAACAAAAATTGCTTTACAGGGGCGTTCAGAGGATATTGTGCCATATGGCCACTCAGTAGAATAAGAAAAAATAAATACCGTAAATTATCCATATTTTACACTTATTTTTGCATACAATTAAACTTTGATATTGTGCCTTTATGAAATATCGAAAATAAGAAGTCCCTATGTAAGATATAAAAATAAATGTTTGGTACGGGTGCACTGTACATCCTTTTCTGTGTAATATAGTTCTGCACCCCCCTCACCTTATCAAGCAATTAAAATAAATCATCATATAGTTACATTTTCTTCCTCAACTACATATTAGTTATTGTATTTTATTTAAAAAATTCCTTTATGGAAAAGAAGAAAATTGTACCTCAATGCGCTCAAAATAAAAACATTAAAAAATGTTATTGGTCTTCTCCTTTATAAACGACTATTGTTTACCTGGCGTGAACCTAGTGTGACGTTTTATAACCCTATTCATTTGATTGATGAACACACTCCAATTAAAATTGTCGTCACGTGATATGTAAAAGAGGTATTATAATCAATGTATTGACAGGGATATCAATCTATTTACTAAGTCCCGCCAATTATTTTCATCTTAATTAAAAAAAACAAATGGCTACAAACCAATATAATTTTCTGCTGTAATATTTTCATTAGAATAGCAATAATGCATTCATCCCCGTAACAGTAATGAGTCAGAACTATGGAAACTGTTTCAAAGACGTCGTTTCATTCACTCGTGTCTTAAAAAACTATCAAAATTGGTGTATATTTTATATAATTAATCATATAAGGGCCCAGAAAGTAGTTACAGGTCATTATACTTCTAATTTTTCTGTACTTTTACTTAACGTTTAGCTAGAGATTTCTAATGATCAACCATAATTCCAGCGTCAATCGTAGAATTTTAAGCAAGATACAGAGGTCACATTTATTCTAGGTTTGAGTAAATGTGTTGTTCACAAGTGTTTATTACATTCAAGATTTTTAAACTTGGTACATGTATTTCATATTCAGCATTTAATGCATACATAAAATGGTGATCAAAGCTCTGTATCTTGCTTGAAGCTTGACACTCAAATATGGTAAGTAAATAGAAAATTGTAAACACTTAAAACAGAGAAAAATGCACAAAAAGAAAGAACACATATTTTTTTTATCATATAATTATATATTTCTAGCAGCGATATCTCCGTTAAAGTTTTGACTGAAAATGCTGAGCATATAAAAAACTCGCTGCATTCAATTTAATCAACGATTACGTAGACATCGTACCGAATTATCAATGGGATGAAAAGTATTCTTAAATGTTGTTAGTGCTAGTGCATCAGATTTTGCTCATTTAGCGCAGCGAAACAATCGGCTGTCTGTTTTTACAGAGTCAATGTTTGATTTGATACGCAACAATTCCAAAATACAGGCGATAGTTCCCCCTCAGGTGTAAATGCATTATTAACAAAAATGAAACAAAAATCAAAATAACTAAAACCACCGTCACAAATGAAATGTCAACGCCTTGAAATATTTAACCTTAATTTACTTCACAAAATTGGCACAAATATATTTTGCATGTTTCAAATATTCCCTTCGCACGTAAATTGTTACAAAACACGCATATTCATCTTTGTCAGTTTGACCCGTTTATCATGCGTTCAACATGGCTGCTTCAAAACTTTGAGATACAGTGTCTTTTTTAAAGCATTTTTCAATATTTTTGTAGTGTGTGCCATTCGATTATTAAAAAGACAAAAATGAGATAAACCAACAGAAAACATGCAAAATTATGTTAACTAACAAATACAATCTTAACATGAATATTAAAGTACTACCAAATATATTTCAGTGAAAAACAAATTCCAAAACTTTTAGTCCGAATTTCCTCTGTTTTGCTAAAAGTCCAACTTTGTTTGAGCCTAATACCATAATATACCGGTAGTAAGAATACCGAATAATATGTCTTTATCATTCATTTCATGAATACTTTTAGTGTTTAGAACAAATCTAACTCTTGACATTGAACTTTATAACATTCTGAATTTGAGAAATTAAACCCTGAATAAACAACGTCCTGAATGCGATTGTTAAAAATTATTCATTTTACTTTGATAGAATATGCCTGCAGATTTCTCATGGATAAAGAAAGGTAAGGGATCTTATGATATTTTTAAGTGTCCACATACAAACAATTACGTAAATTTAATTGAGTGAATGCACTTATCAAAGAGTTGTTTGGTAAATACTAGTAGCAAAACTTCCTTAAAGAATAATTTTTTTGGTTAATTTAATTTGAATTCGTCTTTTTCGATAAAATCTAGGACTGTCACATATTTATTAGTTTTAGGGTTGTTTTAACAGGACACATAGTCAATATTTATATCTAAAAGAGTGCTAGTGCTAGAAATGGAAACAGTTCCTGTCCAAAATGCAAATTTTGTAACTTTATTTTCAAATATTTACTTATTTTATATTTTTAATTTTTTTTTCAGTTCTACAACGCCCTTTACAACAAAGGCCACTGAAACTAGCAAAAATAGCACTGGTATAATCCTGATTTCAACAATGCTGATACTTGTTACAATTATTATGGTCGTTTTGGGTGGCATAATGTTTTATAAACGTACGTCTGTTCAAATTATGCACGTATGGAAGTGTTTTTTCAACTACTTAACACCTTTTAACATTAATTATCAATAGGTTATTATATTTTCGTAAATCCTGAAGAAATATGATTAATTGAATGTAAGCCGTCGTCATTGCTGGTAAATTAACTTTAGGTTTGTCTATTTTTTATTTTGTTAAGAAGAAATGATTTTAATTGAAAACCTGTTTAGAAACACTTGTGTATAATGTTTTCTCTCCATTTTTTTCGAAAATTATATAAAATTATATTCTAAATTTTATACTTTGAGCGAATCTTGTACTTTGACATTTCAAATAATATTTACTATTAGGTCGTCGAATACCTTCAAAAAATAATGGTAAACAAGAAGAAGAGTCTCTGGATCTTATGCAAGACACTACTAAAGAAACAGCGAGAAAAGAAGAAGAACCGGCTTGTTTGTTTGATCGAGCTAAAAGGCTTCTAATCCAAAACAAAATGGTTGTGATAACTGGAGTTCCGGGATCTGGTAAAACGTTTCTTGCAAAATCTTTAGTTAATGAACTGCAAAAGAATGGTTACAAAATGAAAAGTGTTTTGATTTGTAATCTCGATCAACTACAACAAGGACACAGCAGAAATGAAGATCAACTACAACAAGGACACAGCGGAAATGAAGATCAACTACAAGGACACAGCGGAAATGAAGAGCAACTACAACAAGGACACAGCGGAAATGAAGAGCAACTACAACAAGGACACAGCGGAAATGAAGATCAACTACAACAAGGACACAGCGGAAATGAAGATCAACTACAACAGGGACCAGGAGAACAAGAGAAAATCTATATTATTGATGATATATTCCATGAGTTGCAAAATCATGATAAATTTGCAGAAACTCTTACAGCTCTTAATGAATTTGTGAGTCATGCTGGAGAAACGTATTTTATAATCACAATTCCATCATGTACATGGGCGAATAACTGTGATGAATTTGATTTGAAGTTCTACAAGGTGCAAGTAGATTTAGATAAAAGAGACAAAAACGAGAAATTAGCTATCTTACAATCCCTCCAGACGCAATATGATTTATCCACTGACCAACTGGCGAACCTGAATAATTTGGAAACGAAGTTACTGGCAACATCCTTTAAGTGTATTGGTTTTCCAGCTTTGGTTTTATGGATGTTTAAACAAACAAACGTAGAACAATTAGAAAAATCTCTTTGTGATCCACTCAAAACGATAAGGGATGAAATTTTATCGATTAGAAACGGGACAATAGAAGATAAAGGAAAGTTTTTGGTATTATCATATATGTGTTTAAACGATGGAAAAATTGATGTTCGAAATGTTGACGAAAATCTATTTAATTTTTTGAAGAATATGTATGCTCCTAAATTCGATGACAAAAACTTAGCGGAATATTGTAATGGCATGGTTGATCATTGTCTGTTAAGTGACGGAAACAGCTGCTATGAATTCAATTTGAGTATCATTAAAAAGACTGCGTGTGATATTGTGGAAAAAGACAATTGCAAAAACGAATACTTAAAACATATTAATTCTGTTTCGATAATTTAGAAAATTCTCATTTTTAAGTTATAAAATGAAATCAAAGTACTGACAGGAGTTGATTTTTATGGGTTTTTTTTGCTAAAATCACCGATATGTTATTTTGCCTGGCAAGTAGTTCGATCCTTAACTATATATAAAAAATATTGCGCAAATATTTTCTAATATGATTTTTTTTGGCTTTTCCAAGAAGAATTCCAAGCTACATGTATAGTATGGTTAAACCCCACACATGGGCATCTAATTTGATCGAAGTATACCATTTATATACAGTTTCAAATAATTCAGATCTTTTTAGTCTTTCAAGTCTTTAGTGTGTCCCGGTCCAAACACTTTTCACTTCCGGTTTGCCAGAGTAACTGCAATGGAGAGTTAATTAAAAATAAACTCCCAAAAATCACTAATAATAGCAGTTACTTCCATTCTCATGCCATATGATTCACTCTATTTATAATCTATTCTAAATGTTTCTTGTCAATATGATGACAGAAACAGTAAACAAATATTGTATAGCAGGTTAAAATCGTGGTCGGAAAAAACCGCATTTTTTTTATTCTGTACATAGCATATCGCGGTCGATTAATTTCCCGAAAATAATAATGTATTTTTAAGTGCATCTCGCATGATATAATGGAAATTGAGTTTTACTACTTTTTCGTGTTCTAGACGCTTATGAGTAGCATGTATAAACACCCTAACCCCCTTCACTTAGAAATTTTCGGACAGCTCTCGCCACACCGGATTGGTCATGCCTTACTGCACCTGGCTTGGGTACTAATCTGTGCACCTGTCAAGTGACATTGTTGTCATGGTTTTCCATTGAAGTTCTTTATAGTTTATCTGAAAGGAAGAATGTGTGCGAAATAAGTTAATAAAATGTTTTGTAGAATACCTGTTTTTTTTATTATTATTTATTTAAAGAAGTTATTAAAAACAAATTTTCCCTTACATGCCTTGTTAAATTTAGTCATAACTGGAAGCAGAGGTAGAAAAACATGAATAATATTAGCTAATCGCAAGAATGCATGCAAAATAAAATTATAATTTTTTTGGCAAAATTCCTGTGGTTTATTCGATTAAAGCTGCTATGATTTCATCAAAGCATTTGGTCGCCATATTAGTTTCGATCGCTCCTTAAATGTCACTTGGGTATTATAAGACCGCGGATCATTAACTGGCAAGATTGGAAATATACAGCTTAAGTCAATTTTATCCGTTACAGTTTAAACGTTTAAAATGGGCGGGAACAAATTTACGCAGACGTCAAAGAAAACATTGTTCTGAAACTACAGTTATACCCTCTGCATTTCTAGCTTGCTTAGCTAAGTGATAGGGTGTTATTTTATGGTAATTAGGTCTTGATTTCATTATCATGAAATTATTAATTAGAGTTATATATCATTATAAGTTTAAAGTATTTATTATAAAAGTTGTCAATATAAACAATTCTAACAGTACGTAAATACATGTTGCTTCATATTTATAAAGTATGACATCACAAAGGTCTACATGGTCAGTGTTAAACCTGTTTTAGTTAATTATTTAGCACATGGTCAATTCTATTTTTATATTCTCAATTTCATTGGTTCTTTAAATTACCCTCTCTTTACTTTGTCCGTTTTGATCTGATCTTCATACTGACCAGATGTGTTTTTCATAAGACCCAGAGGAAATCTATAGACTACCCCATTCAATCTACACTAACACCACCATTACAATGGCGTCCACGTTGGGACTGGCTGAACATATACTGAAGCAGATGCGCAATACGTACGATTGATGCGTAACCCAGAAGATCCCAGTACGGACCAGGAGGAGCCACTAGACGGATCAGGAGGAACCCTAGGAGGTATCAAAGGGACCCATCACCCGGACCAGGAGGGATCTCCCAGAATCAGGACTTAGGATCAACCCCAGGACTAGGATCCCAGCTGTCAAGGACCAGGACAGGCACGTAGGATCGGGGGGGGGGGGGGGTGTGTCCCCCTTTTTTTCTCGTATCAACTATTTTTTTTTAAAATTTACTAATAAAAAATTGAATTATCATGAAGTTGCCCCCCCCCCCACTTTTTTGGAAGTAATTAAGATATTGATAGGAAAATAAGGAAATTAGGAGTGAAATTGTTGAAGTGATATTAAAGTTATAGATATACTACGCCAGCCCTTCACCCAAGGATTAGGAATCAAAATTTCCGGTTTTTTTCTTTTGCTTGTCAAGATTTTTTTAGATGACTCTGCCAACGATGCTACGTGCCTGCAGAATCATTCACATTGTAAAGATAGTGATATCTATTGAAACTCTGACAATCAATTTTTTGAACTGCATGTGTTTTTCATTGTTTCAAGATTTTCCAGCACGCTGAGGTAGAGTTTTTTGGTGCATGTAATAATTTTTAAAGTTAATTTTGAAGATTACTAAGCACATTTTTGTCTACCTTATAATTAGTCTCAGACGTCTGAATACCCCTTGGGTGTAATAAGTATTTATAGGTATTTCATTTAGATTATTATCATCTTAGAGAATCAGACTAGATTATTTTGTAATATATATTTGTTTTTTTTTTCATAAAAATCACATAGTCATTTCAGCTCACCTGACCTGAAAGTTCAAGTGGGCTATTCTGATCACATTTTTCTGTCGTCCATCTGTCGTAAACTTTTCACATTTTCAAAATCTTCTCCAGTACCGCTGGTCCAATTTCAACCCAACTTGGTACAATTTACCCTTCGGCAAAGTGGATTCAAAATTGTGAAAACTAAGGACCACACCCTTTTACAAGGGAAAATAATTAGTAATTATGAAATTTTTTGAAAAATCTTTAAAAAATCTTCTTCCCAAGAACTATTGGCCAGGAAAACGGAAACTTTTATGGAACTATTCTTAGGTAGTGTAGATTCAAAATTGTGAAAATCATGACCTATCAGGGGTAGTGTGGGGCCACAAAGGGGGGGAGGCGATTTTTACATAGGCATATATAGAGTAGATTCTTAAATATCTTCTCCTCAAAAGCCAATTCACCAGGAAAGCTGACACTTGTTTGGAGACATCCTCAGATAGTAACAATTCAAAGTTGGGAAAATCATTATTCCTAGGGGAAGGGTAGGCCCACAATGGGGGCCGAATTTTACACAGGTATATATAGAGTAAATCCTTAAAAATCTTCTCAGAAACTATTTAACCAGGAAAACTGAAACTTAGGTGGAGACAAGTTGTGAAAATCCTGACTTCCAGGTGTAGGGCGCGGCCACAATAGGGTGTGTGTGTGAAATTTTACAAAGAAATATATTGAAGTAATCGTTAAAATTCTTCTTCTCATAAACTATTTGGCTAAGAAAGCTGAAACGTGTGTGGAAGCATCCTTATGTAGCGTCGATTCAAAGTTGTGAAAATCATGACTTCCGGGGTAGGGTTTGGCTGCAATTAAGGATCAAATTTTAAATTGAAATATATAGAGTAATTATTTAAAAATATCCTTCTCAGAAACCAAT
This sequence comes from Magallana hongkongensis, assembly GCA_015776775.1. Taxonomy (NCBI): domain Eukaryota; kingdom Metazoa; phylum Mollusca; class Bivalvia; order Ostreida; family Ostreidae; genus Magallana; species Magallana hongkongensis. The sequence goes on from CM027470.1 coordinate 32,458,399, forward strand.
CAGCCAGGAATGCTGACACTTGTGTGGAAGCATCATCAGGTAGTGCAAATTCAAAATCTACATTGAGGGGGGGGGGGGGGGGGGGGGGTCAAATTTTTACATAGGACTATATAGTGAACAATCTGTTAAAATTTCTTCTAGGATACTAATCAACCAGGAAAGCCGATACTTGTGTGCAAGCATCGCCAGGTTGTGTAGGTTCAAGTTTGTTCAAATCATGATCCCATAGGATAGGATTGCAACTTCAGATAGTGTGGATTCAATTTCGTTAAAATCAAAATTTTGAGGAGTAGGGGTGTGGGCCACATTGGGGATCTAGTTGTACAAAGAAAAACAATTTTATTATTCACAAATTCTGAAATGTTATCATGTATGGTTTTACTTATATGAAAGCATTTACTGATTCTTAAAAATTGTTTAGACTTTAGCCCCTGGACGACTCTTGGGCCTTACAAGGGGTTCCGAGTGTGATGTAGGTTTATATCCCGTTTAGAAACAATTGTTACGGATCTTTTTGAAAACTGCAATGCTCAACATGTGATATGACTATAAATTCATCTGGGACTTGATTATAAACATTTTTCATTTGATATATTCCTCAATATTTGGTAATCATAATTTTTATTTGAAAAATTTTCTTTTTGAGCATTGAAATTATTTAAAATACTATTAATTAAAAACTACATTAAACATAAAAGTAACATTTCCCTATTTAAATTTTTGTCACGCTTGAGTACACAAGTCAAACATTGTCATTTTTTGAGAGTTATCCTTCATTGAAAGTAAATATTTTCATATGAAGTTATTTTTTAATTTTTCATAATTTTGATAAAGCATTATTTAGTTCATTCAGGAATTTATTCAGATACTATAACCCTGTAGGTATACTTATAAGAATATTTATTTAGTATTGGTTTAACAAAGTATATCGAATTAAGGTTTATGACAAGTCAAACAATTCATCAATCTAGTTAATTACTTAAATTATCATTAAGATCTTATTAAGATCTTATCTACAGAGGAACTCAATCAAATTGCGTCAGATTTTAAAGAGCTAAATGTAAAAACTAAAGATTCCAAACAATGTATAAATCAATACGTTATACAAATGAAGAGGAGTTTGTAAATGTTAAAACAGAACAACAAACTGAAAATGATAAGTCATCAGTTTAATCAAGGAGAAATGCAATTAGGAATCGAACGCTCAATCAATTAGATCACTGAGAGGAGATGCTCGAAAAGTCGCGATGAAACTTGGTTCAGCCGTAGTCCAAGATACAATCAGGGAAATTACCGCCGATATGAGTATGGCAATGGCGACCGAGATCTTATCTACAAAAGACAGTAGATGGAGTACCGATATGTTATAGTTGCAAACAACCTGAACATATTGCACGTATATGTACAGTACTTTCATGCATATCTTTTACAATTTTATGCTATACTAAGAAATGCGATTTAAATTTTATTCTATGAAATATCAATGCAATGCTTTGGAATATGTATTATAGCTATGAAAAATTGAAATAAAGGTATGGTATAGTATGCTTTGGTATGCTATGAGATTTGAACAAAAACGCCTCCAAACACAGGAGAGTTCCAAACATTTCAAATTAAAAAGATTAATAACCAAAGTTTACCACTCATCTGCAATGTGAACATTCATTCTTTTTAATAAAAGGATGTTATACTGAGTTAAAACCATGCTGTATGCTATGCTATGGTATGGTATGACGAATGAGAACATATGAGATTGTATACTATGGTATGAGATTTCAATGGTATGGTATGAGAATCCAAATCTATGCTATGAAATTTTAATGCTATGCTATGCTATGGTGTATGTTGTAAAAAATATGCTTAAACTGAATGTACTGTGCTTATCAGAGGAATTTAAACATCAGGAGATCTTTGTTGGGGGCAGACGATAGGTCATTATAGAAAACGCCCTAACCAGAGTAGACCAGTAGAAGTAATAGGAAGTACATCTTTAGTTGAAGCATTGAAGGAAATTTAGTTCCAGGACTGATAGACACTGGATCGACTGTTTCAACAGTCAGCAATGATTTCTATACAAGATACATTCTTCATCTAGAACTTCATCCAATTAGAGAACGTTTAGAAGTGGAATGCGCTGATGGGCAACAGTTGCCTTATTATGGTTACACCGAGGCTAATATCCAAAGTACGGGAATAACACAATTACTGGAACAGCCACTTAATTTTCCATTACGTGTTGTACCCACCAGCAATTACAACAGCCAATTACCACTTCTTATTGAGACCAAATATTACAACACATGCTAGATGTTGTCAAAGATAAATACGGAGACCGATATCCACAGGAAGCAGCATTGTTTACGCCTTGGTATTTACTTTTTAGAGGCATGACCATACGAGATAAAGAACTTGCTCGCAACAACAATAGACTTGGAATTGTAAAATCAGCTGAAAACTTTTGTATTTCTCTACCGCCAAAGTCAACATTCTAAATATCTGAATACATTGCTACAGCAATACCATATCAATCTACAACATCAGTTTTTTAAGCTACATCTCGCTCTGTTATTACATCAGACCTCGATATTGTACCATCACTTACAGACTACTGCTATCCAGCTAATCAGGTGATAAGAGTGAATATTGATAATATCACTACCAGGACAGTGCAATTTCCACCAAAATCTATCTTGTGTGAGTTGCAGCTTGTTAAACTTGAACCAGATCTAAGAACTATACCTTGTGTTAATCTCCAACAAATTACAGATGTTCTGAGCTTAGTTACAATTGAAGATGAGAGACTCACGACTTTAGAGAAACAAAAAGCAGAAAATTTATTGAGGAAGTATGAGGATCTTCTCTATAAGTCAGATATAGATATTGGACGTACTAACATTGTGAAACATAATTATTTTGATCTTCATGACTATATATCATTCAAACAACGTCCAAGACGTATTCCACCTGCTATGTTTAAAGAGGTTAAAGATCACTTAAGAAAGTTGTTAGAAGAAGGAATTATAAAAAAAGACGCCATGGTCGAGTAACGTTGTCCTTTGTCGAAAAAAGAATAATGAATTGCGCATGTGCGTAGACTATCGACAGCTTAACTTGAGAACACAGAGAGATTCATACGCATTGCCACGTATAGAGGAAATTTTAGATGCATTGGCGGGTAATAGATTCTTTTCTATATTGGACATGAAGAGTGGTTACATGTACCATCAAGTTAAGTTACATGAAAAGCAGAAAGAGAGAACGTCATTTACTGTTAGACCTCTAGGCTTTTATGAATACCATCGCATGTCATATGTTCTTGCAATGCTCCTGCCACTTATCAGACTTATGGAAGAATGCTTTGATGGACTTCACCTAGATATATGCTTCATCCATCTTGATGACTTGATAATTTTCTCCAAAAACTATGAAAAGCATGTAAAACGTTTTGAAAAGATTTTTCAGCGACTTAGGAATCTATACTACTATATTAAAATAATAGACTCGGATGAAAATACTCAGTCTGATAAATCGGAAGAGTACTGCCTTTTGTTTTATATATTTTAAACATCATTGGTACTTGAAGATTACCAATTTGTTTTTATTTTTTCTCAATTAACATTCGCTTATTAATAATCAGTGAAATTTCCTAAAAAAAATCCCGGAAATCATCTGAATTTTTTGGATTTTACAATCTAGCGCATGCGCAATACATTTACTCTAACGGGATCTTTAGTTTATGTTTTCACAATATCATATTAATTTTGCATTAATAAACTTAGAAACGATAATACAAATACGTGTAAATTTTCAATGGAAATTTAATTGCTATATATTCTGTTCATATATATTTATGATTTAATTATAAAATAACAAATATACATATCTACTTAGTACTTACTTTTGTCTTCATGCTGGCCAAAAAAATATTTGATCTCATGCATAAAATTCCCAATATATTTCTTAAGAGAGTGAAGATGTAATATATAGAATGTTTTATCGTTAAAATGATAAATATATATATTAGGTCCTACGGACCCGGTTTTACGATAGAATGTGTTCCGTGTATTGTCTCTGTAGCAAAGAAAATACGTGTAAGTTGTTGAAAAAGTGTTGAATTTTTACATTTTTACATTATATGGATTACATTTTTAGATGAAAGGTATTTACAGTCAGTCTCAAAATGTTTTATTATGATTAATTTGACTGTTATTATCAATGCAACTTCATTAATTTTCTCCAAAAATGTTTCGGGGCGATTCTGCAATTTTTCTGTTACATTACGGGAATATGGGAGGCGTTCTAACTGTCCATGGTGAGGGCCTTTCCTAAGACACAGTTAGATTAGATCTATTCTAACTAAAGAAAGTGTAGTGAAATTAATAGCATTGCTTTGTTATGTAAACGTCAACTATACGGCGTGTCGATGTATCTTTTTCGTAAATGTCCGATATGCAATGCCAACCCGTGCACGCACGGGTCAAAGTCTATTTTTTTTTAAAGCTATCACCAAAAAAATGCGAATTCTTTAAAAAGGAAGTCAATTATGTAGGAAACAATGTCAGTGAGGAGGGGATAGAGCAAGACCCAGATAAGATCAACAAGTACAGAATTGGCCGCAACCAAGAAATTCGGATGAAGTTCACAAATTCTTGGGTTTTGTTAGATACTACCGAAGATTTATTGAGGGATTTTTAACGATAGCTCGTCCATTAAATTACCTCATACTAAGAAAAGAAAAACGAGAATTAAAAAAGATGACAAATGGAAATGGGGAGACAAACAAGAACGATCATTCAGAACACTAAAATTAGTCTAATAATTATTCTAGAACTAGAATTAAAGTCTTGTTCTAAGAGAGTCTCAAAGGTTCCATATTACGTGTTAAGATCAACTTCAATCGTATGAATATGATATTTTATTAAAAGAAGGTTTAAACCTCCCCCCAACCCGTGTATTAAGTGAACGCCAATCTGCCTCTTCTTCGGTAACGGTATATTCTCCTCCCCCCCCCCCTTTCAAATATCAGTCTTTTAGATTTGAGTATATAAACCGCTTGATCATGTTATTGCTAAATTAAATTTTTTCGAATGTTAAGTTACGCGCGTGCTTGCAATTGCCGCCGATTTTCACATTCAATGGTGCTAGTTTTTTTGCCTTGATCGTAGATTGTGAAATGAATGAAATAACGGAATTACCCGTGAACAAGGTGAAAAAATACAATGTCGAAGAAGTGTTTAGTTGTGAAACATCCAGGGCTGATCAAAGAACCAATCTAAGTAAAGGAATCAAGTGTCGACACCCACTACACCATCTGCCCTGCATGAGCAATTGTTGAAAATTAAAGGAAGTTTACTTTTAACAGAAAAAAAATATATTTTCATTGAATGGCCGTTTAAACATGTTTGTTAACAGAATATAAAACGAAAGATTGTGGTATACTTTTAAAATGTGTTCAACATATTAAGGCCGACTTTATTGGATCGAGCAAACACTCGTTATCAGGCCTTTTTAAAAAAACCTTTTTATTGACTAGTGATGAACAACAAGTAATTCAAAATATATTTAAACAACGTCAAGTTTGGAAAATTAATATAAATATTGAATAATTACATGGTAGATGGTAGAAGAATTTTGAAGCTTTATTTGTATATGATAATTTGTTTTTTCTTACAACACTGCTTAAAATAGGAATTTCAAAACAATTGTGCTTTTATGAAATCCATTTATCTTCTCAATATGTCAACCTGGTTACACAGATCTAAAGAAAACCATGAATGATGCAACCAAAACAAGAGATGTTTGTGAAACACGTATGCCCCCCCCCCCCCTCCCTTGGAAACATCCAGGAAGAAAATGAACGGAAACGGCAAATAATTGGAATTTTCTAAGTCAAAGGGGCATTACTCTGTCAAAATTGCTCGAACGTTCCCAAAATCGAAGTTGACCTAGAAATTATTATAATAAACATGTATATTATTAAAATTTATTTTAATACGTGCAACCTCTGCGAAGAAAATAAATGGAAACTGCAAATGAGTGGAATTTTGCGAAGTCCAAAGGGCATAACTATGTCAAAAATTGCTTAAACGTACCCAAAATCAAACTAGACCTAGATATTATTATAATAAATGTGTATACTAAATTTCATTTCAATTTGTTTAATCTTTGCGAAAAAAATGAACGGAGACTATTGGTGGATCGACCGACCGACAGACAAACAGACAGACGGAACTATAGGTGTACTCCCCCCCCCCCCCCCCGGATTAAGATTTTCATGAATTTAGGAATAGGGTTTTTTTTTTGCTTGTCCAGCTTTCTGAGGATAAGTCTCTCCCCCCCCCCCCCCCCCCCCCCCCACACACACACACTTTCAATTTGCTTCCGACGCCACTGCTTTTATATAAGATATCACTATATAGTTCTTCATATCAAAGACAAACATTCGTACAAAATGATTCGTCGACATAAAGCAGAAAAATGCTAGCGTAGAAATCATCGGTACTTGTTACTCTACCTGAAAAATAATACTTAACAACTGAATTTTTTTTTTGTTGCGACTTCACATTTGCATCCGCAACAAATAGACAGGTCTACACGAGTGCGATCAGAAATATTTGCAGATGTTGCATAACTCTTCCGTAATTAAAAAAAAAGAAAAACACCTTTAAATACACTATAAATAATAAACCTTTTTTTCTTATACATGTAGGAGATCTTGGGGTAATTAACGAACAATTATCATGAAAGTGTTAATATACTTGTTATAAAGAATAAGCAATAGTCATTGGTGATAAAAATTGTCAATCATATTTTCGTGAAAATTACTGAGACAACTAGCGAAGGAATATGATTATAAATACTTCTTATTAAAATTTCTGGGTGAAAGCGAGGTTTTAAAAATATTTTACGGTATGAAGATTGAGGGGTAATTGATAGCGCGACTGCCCATCTCGATGAAAAGTGAAATGCAATTTTAAATTTAAGTGTATCTAATTAAATCTATAAAGTTAAAATACAAGTTTGCAAAAGCACAATTTGTGATCACCGTGGAAAAACGTACATAAGTATAGTATGTTACCCTAAACAGAGTTCTTCATATTTCGATTTAAAAAGCCTCAACACACCAATATTTCATTTGATTGTTCGACAATTTTTTTTTTAATTATTATTTCACAAAACAGAGATCAATTTTGCCTTGATGTGTTATCTATTTATTGATATAAATCCCTGCCAAAAATGGTCTGGTCAAGTTTTTAATTTTTTTTTTTATAAAAAAAATTAAAGAATATTAAAATCGTTATTCTTGTACAAGTATATTTTTCAAATCTTTGGACAAAATCTTAAGAATAACAATTAGTCACATAAAACAATGATATTTTACAAAGAATTTGAATTGAAAATGCAGATTATTAGAATTTTGCAAATTGTCAAAATTGAATTAATCCCTGTAATTAAAATAATCCCGATTAAAACTATTACAATTATAATTTAACAAAAATACTTTAAAGTGTACTCTAGCTAAAAAAACCATTTTAAGATCAATCGTTGAACAAGCCATTTTACATCTGAACAACCTAGATATGATTTTATTCGAAATGTACGAAAGCCGAGAAGGATCATTCGAGATTCGAGATTCGAAATACGAGATTCGAAATACGAGATTCGAGATTCGAAATTCGAGATTCAATATCTAAATTAACCAATCAAATCAAGGATCTGAAAATATGTATCCTAGCGACATCAAACTGTTCTAAATAAAAATCATACGTACATGCTCTTATATACAAATAAATGCTATGTTCACTTCTCCCTACCGAACTGAATAATTATTTGTATTTACTTTTACACAGAATATCTAAGTAGACTAGTAATAATGCAGTGTGCTTCGCGGATCTAAGTGATTTTGTTTGCCCTGGTGCATTTCCACCTGATGCGTTTGAACCCTAAGGTATTTCACCATCAGTAATAGTTTAAAACCCGGGTTTATTCACCCCTTTTGTGTAAAAATGCGGTTATGGTAGAGAACTTCATAAGCGTAGCTAATTTTTTCTGTAGGGGGTCCTAGACCAATTTTAAAAAATTTTACTATGTAAATTTAATAAGCTCCAATTTTCCCGAGGAAGGGGTCCAGATCCCCTGACCCCCTCCTTTCTAGATCCCCGCATGAAGATTAGTACATGTATCTAAATAATCTAAATATAAATAATCTGTCCTGTTTCACTAATAAATATAAGCATTACTTATCGTTTTTATGTATGCATACAGTGATACACTAGTACTATGATTATAAACAAATCATTGAGATATTATCACATCATACGGAATTATTATTAAATACAATTTTTTTCCTTTTCCTCAGTAAACAACTTATTATGAGTCTTACTTTTGGAATTGTTTTCAATATAGAAGGATACCTACTCTCTACAATTAAAGGTAGGGATGATAGGGTGCCAATTTGTTCACATTGCCGATTTTTTGTGCAGAGAACAGTAAAACCTTTTATTTGATTATGCATGAATATTTCAAAATTAATTGTTGTACATATATTTTGTTATAATTCATTCATTGATATATCAACAAGAAAGAATAAAAGCATATGTTTCACAGCCAAGTTAAGTTTCTCTGTAGTTTCCTACCCCCTACCCCCCACCGCACCAAAATTGACAATAATTACATATAAGTCACACACATGTTTACTTTTTTTGTAAGTAAATCTCTAAAGATGTAAATAAGCACTGCAAACAAAGATGTGTGTATTAAATATACTACTACATTACACTTAGCCAGATAAAATGTAATCAGGATGAAGCTACAAGGGGTGAGTGGTGCAAAGAACTATATATGATAAGAGTTAAATTTGGCCCCCATAATTCGCCATTTTTTAAGTGTTTCGGGTACAATAAAATGTTAACAAAATTTTTAGAAGAGTTGATATAAAATATATTTTTCATCTATTTATTTGATTTATTTGCACTCACTGGCAGTATACATGTATGACGTCAGAAGTGACACCATTTCTATAATTCAATCAAAATCAGCCAAAAATTGACATTTTTCTTATCTATATACGAATGGGAAATATAGAGCACATGCTTGAACAAGGAAATTTTTTTTGTCACTTATTAGTCTTGGCTAGATACATCTCTGATTAAAATATTTTATTTGTTCAAGAATGCGCTCTATGTTTTCGGAAGGAAAAACTGCTTGAAAACAAGCTGTTTTACGCTAAAAATGCAAAAATGGCGGGAAAAGGTTGTCTTTACAATGTCATATTTCTAAATTATGGGCACTTGAACCAAAATGAATATTATGTAAACACATCACATACATATCTGTACTAAGAAAACAAAGAATGATAGTAAAATGATGATGTTCATTTTAGGGGGCCATTTTAGGCCCTTATCATATATAGTCCTTTACCAATTTGTCGCCATACACACAGAACACCAAATAAAGAGACTGTGAGTGGTGTGTGGAATGCATAAAAGATGGCGGCAAATTATCTCAAATAATCAGTGCAAAAACCCACAAATAGGCTGTTATTTGTTACATATCCTGCAAAAACATTGATAAAAAATGTTATCGTCCCATAACATAGCCGATTAAGTTAATGTGTACATATGGTCAACGTACATGCAATTCTAATATACAAGAAGGCGGACGTATCAGGCGGGGATCCAGAAAATTAAATTTCAAAAATGATCGGTTGAATTACATTAAATGCTTTGAAAATTGTTTTAAACTATCGCACGGGTCAAAATGCGTGATAGAAGCTATGTACAGTGTAATTGGAAACTTTCATTTTATATCAATATGTAGTATTACCTATTATAACAAATGAGAGTATAGCACAACTGCCACAAGCAATACATGTCCTTTACCGGCACCACCTCCCTCCCCTCAAAAAATGAAACAATTGCCGTTTTATTTGCTAAAATGTGTGTGGTTCAAGATTTTTCTAAAGGACATACCCGATTAGAATTGAAAAGGAGTCGTACGTTTAAAACTGATTTTGTCAAAATTTTTAGATTCATTTGGTTATATTTTGGTCCATTCGGGTAAATATATGCACCAGCGCAGCCCTAATTTGTATATAATCAGGCCATAAATTCAAAATATTTTCAAAAATTTTAAAGTTTTAAATCTCTCTCTCTCTCTCTCTCTCTCTCTCTCTCTCTCATATCGACAATGGCATTGCCATACCCTACAATACACTATTCTTATCTGGATTTTTGTCTTTGAGGTTGTAAATCATTATATCCTCTATGGTTTAAAACTTTATCATAACCTATATTTTGACATGTCGATTATTTCATTGAGTTTCGTTTCATAGCTAAAATATTTAGATTAAACAGATCTTTCTTCGCGAGCCGATTTTTACACAGTTGGGGCGAATACACTTCGGGTTAAAATTGTTCGGGGGGAAATACATACAGGGCAAACAAAACCACTTAGATTCGCAAAGCCAACAGTGTTATTTCTAATTCAATGGTTTATACTGTGTGGGGTTAATTCATCAATGTTAATTTAACCATTTTATAACCACTATATAAGAGCTATTAAGACATTTATTTGTAGGAAAGAGCATGTACGAATGATCTTTATTTAGAACAGTTTGATGTTGCTAGGATACAGGTTTCAGATCCATGATTTGATTGGTTAATTTAGATATTGAATCTCGAATTTCGAATCTCGAATCTCGTATTTCGAATCTTGTATTTCGAATCTCGAATCTCGAATGATCCTTCTCGGCTTTCGTAGAAATGTGCTTCATTACAATCGGAAGCGGTTCGAATTAAAAATTTCCTATTTGAAAAATTCAACGGACCTTTGACTTATTTACATCTAGATCAATAAATAAATTATCACATGATACAAATTTTACACCAAATTGTTTTTCGCAATTTTTTGCATAATAGTATTGTTTCACTAACCATCAACGTTTATGGTGGTATTGGACACCTCCATGTTTTGACGTTTTGTTTATCAAAAAAACCAATAAAACAAAGTGAAATTATATAAGTAATATCTTTTAACAAAATTGTCACCTAACAGCGTAGCGCAGTTGGTTAAATCTGTAAGTCATGAGTTCGAATCCGCTGGGTTTTTTGTTTTTTTTTTACATTTTTTACCTCTCCAAATTTCTTCCAAATCTAAATTTTGGTTAAATATTGTATAAAAAGAAAACTATAAACCGGTTGAGTATTCTAATTACAATGTACGACAGATGTCCCATACCACCTTAAATAAATGAATTACCGAAACATTTTTTTTCTTCAATTTTTGAAAAGTTCTACTCCATTCACATTTAAGGGGGTTACATCAATAATCGCTTAGTTCTCTCTCTCTCTCTCTCTCTCTCTCTCTCTCTCTCTCTCTCTCTCTCTCTCTCGTCAAAGTCGGCTGTGTTTTTACCAAAGAAGAACCCCCCCCCCTCTATCATTCTGTTCGGCAATGATGGAAGGATGAAGATTAAACAAACTTCATGATATTGAAATTTGCGCGCGAGGTTCTCTCTCTCTCTGTTTGAACTGAATATACATTTAACAAATTAATATTGATTATTGGTTAGTACTTTAAGAGAGCTCGACCATCTTGGCAATTTTTTGACTCTATCGGTATCCTGTGTAAGAAGAGATCCATGTGGCAAAAAGGAAAATACTAAAATTTAAAAGATAAAAAATGCAGATTTTTTCTTTACTGAACAATAGTTTATAGCTTATGAAATTATGTCTTAAAATTTTAGGTAGATCTGATGGTTAGTTTGGTTAACCACCCTGTCTCCTTGTTAACTACCATTTTTTTTAAAATGCCCATTCTACCATTCTATTATTTGCCTTCCAGCCTATTCTCTCTCTCTCTCTCTTTCTCTCATGTCAAAGTCGGCTGTGTTTTTACCTAAGAAGACCCCCTATCTATCATTCTGTTCGGCATCGATGGAAGGATGAAGATCAAACAAACTTCATGATATTGAAGTTTGCGCGTGAGGTCCTTTCCTTGAGTAGTTAGTTTCATTGACATTGTTGGCACCGGACAACATGGAAGTGTCCGAGTGTAAGAAAATAAAAAGTTTTTTGAGAAAGAAAAAATATCCAAGATTCTGCTAGTAAGAAAAAGAAAAGAATCTTCCGACGAAAATGTAAAGGCTTATTTTGATAAATGGCATATTGCATCATCAAGGAAACGATAAAACACCATTGCGGGTTCTGAAAATGATACTCTTAAACAGGTACACAGCGATGAATCTGGTGGGCACTTGGGAATCACAAAAACGTAAGTTATTTGTTTTGTTTTAATGTACCAACAAATGAAATTGAATAAAAGGGGCTTTGATACTGCAAAAAATTATTTATAAAGGAGTGCGAACCGGCCCATTTGTCGATTTTACCAATTAAAATGAGAAATTAGCTGATGAAGAGTGGCGATATATCCGAAATGGCATCCCTATTTATTATTTTTCCTCCGAGATATCATCATTTTTAACGAATTTTTAAAAACCAAACAAGCCGTTGTGGTTGTATCGCAATTCAGTGTTTCTTTGGCACGGATCCTTACGCGGGTTCTTGAATTCGCATAGTAAAATTACCGAAAATATGCCTCGACCCCCCTAGTATATACATACTAGCATTGGACCACCCCCACCCCCTTCGAAAAAGATATGGATCTGTTACTGAGCTGTAATGCAAATGTTTAATGCTTTACTGTAAAGGTATTACTGCAATTGTTAAATCAACTTGTCCAAATTTCATGATAACGTAGCAATGGGAGGGGAGGGGGGACAGGGAGGGTCTGTCCTCACAACAATTTTTCTCGTAGGAACCATTTTTCTTAAATTTACACATAAAATATTGAATGATCATGGAGTTGCCCTCCCCCTTTTTGGGAGTAAGTAAATTAAAGTGAAAATAAGGAAATGAAGAGCAAAATTGAAGTTACAGATGGACTGCCCATCCCCCTCCACCCCCCCCCCCCCCCCACCCCCTTGGATTAGGATTTTGAAGGAAAACTCTTTTTTTTTTAAATTTTGTTTTTGTTTTTTGCTCGTCAAGATTTTTTGGATGCGTCTGCCCCCCCCCCCCCCCCACCCCTTTTAAAAACAATGCCACGTGCCTGGCAAATGAGGCAAAAATCGATAATTTTCTATAAACAGCACACGTGCATAAGTAAAAAAAACAACTGTGTCAAAAGAGATGTTTCTGTTATACAAAATGTTTTACTGATTCATGTTATACGGAAGATATTGCGCATTTTACGGAGGTACATTGTTCGCATGAAATGAAATGAGTTGCTTTAAATAACGCAATTTCTCTCTCTCCAATGATAAATTTTCAGAATGTGAAACGAATATTTATTTCTGTTTCATTAACTATTCATATCAAAAATGTTATGACATAAGAACTCCGGTACAATTCAGATATCTTATTTTGTTCAAAGTAGATTTTTGCTTTAAGTGAGTAAGTGAATCATTTATTATTCAAGTAACACTCTTTAGCTGAACATATACAAATTGAAATATAACATATTATTGCCACATCCGGACGATCGTATCAATATGTCAATGTTTTAAATGTTAATACATATATAAAAGTACTAAAAGTTTGGTTTGTCTTATCCTGAAAGCTTTAATTATGAATGGTGCACATTGTCGGGGTAATTTCATAGTTAGTACTGTTTTAAATAAATCGTTGTCATGAAAATTTACGGAGCCTAAAGTGGTTTTTAAATAGAGTTTCGTACACTTGTCTTTTTATAATGAGCATTTTAAAAGTTTCAATTTCATTAAGCAACAAACGATACAGATTCTTTTATCGAGAGGTTCACCTCGAAACAGCCAGGTCTCCACGCGAAAGGCGAGTATCCCACATTTAGGTTGCGCCATAGCAGATATTTAAAAATCAATCACTCAATAAAGATAATTTAGACCGTTTCAAAGTGATTTTCTTCGTGAACAACAGTCAATTTATCTAGGAAAATTGTTCTATTGTTAATAATGGGATAAAAAACACCTTAATGTAATCCAACAGCATACAAACAGGTATAGTATATATGTTACACTAACCCTCCCCTTAACAAATACATTTTTTTTTAAAATGTGCTTTCAAACTCATTTCATTAAGTTTCCTTAAAATTGTTTCACCTATTTTCATATGTATACTCTTTTTTCTGATATTATCAATGATTTAAAACGTAATTAAAATGTATTAATTTTTCCCCTATCTTTGAGCATATAGTAGACAATTTAGCGGTTGAGGTTTGGGCTGGAGGATTGGAGGTAGGTTTTAGATAGTGATTAATGTGAAATTAAGAAACTCCCCACCCAAGTTACAAGTTTTGAAACTAAATGAAACTTGATTTCTATGAGTGCATTTTTTTTCTTCAGAAAGTATTAGTATCATCTACTAAGCCCTTAACACACCCATAACACCGCATTTAAAAAAAAATCGTAACTCAAACCCAGGCCAACAACGCAAATTTCAATGCTATTTAATATCCAGAAAATAACTGTTCATATATCCAACCTAGTCAGGTAAATTTCCTAACTATAAATTACACAAGTTGAATAAATGAGAAAAATTGTATTTTATAATAAACGCAATTATGTTGATCTTTCAAGAGACATACTCGGGTAGCGGTAAAGACTCCTTAACTTCGATATTTTAGTGTTAATCTCCATATTATCTATCCATGTTACTCCTTTAAAAAGGAAAATGCGTATAAAATTGTTGGCTCTATAGTTTATTAATGAAATCAAGCTATTTGAAATAAACCCGATTCCCAAAACTTAAATTTTCAGTCGCAAAAAATGACAAATTAGTTTGAAGATACGCCAGCATATTCTTACCGGTCAGTCAGTGATGTATGTAAGAATAGATGTAAGTACTTGACCAAGACCCGACCCAAAAATATTGCATTCAGCTAAAGTTCAAAAACTTAATTGTATACCGGTGTATTTCCTTATTTCCTGCAGGTATTTTAGATATGCTATCGTGATTTTTAGATTTAATCATTTGTAAGCCAAAATTACCAAAATTAGTTAAAAAGTTCGAATGATTTAATGATCAAACTTGAGAATTAACACCCTTTCAGCCAAGTTTTATTATTTTTTTACCATCCGCCCCACATACCTCACTATGTCTTAATGTAACGTACTTGATATGGTTGTAAATATATTATATGTTTGAATTTCCCGCTTTTCTTTTTACTCTCTAAACCTGTCACTGGAGTGACGTGTACACTGCTAATTTTAAATACCGCACTCCAGTCCGTGCAGTCCAACAGAGTGGACGTGTGTCTGTTTAGAGGCACGTGGTAGTCTCCAAGATTGGGAAACTTCTCCCTACTTTATACATTTCTGTGTGTTTGTCACCAGTTTCAAGGTATTTGGTTTTTTTTAATGTTATGTATGTTTAATTGATTTGTTTGCTATTAGGAAGCTTAGTTTTCAAAGCATGTGTTCGAATGAAATATTGTCAATTTAGAACTGAACACTAATGATAAATTGTTTCAAGTATATTCCATTCTATTTGAATAGAAATTATGTTAAAGGGGGTGACGGTTTATACCAGCTGAACTATGACAACAACGTCGGACACGACTACGGAGCGCCAGACCCGCCATTTTTCATCCATATCGGGGACACGTGGCGTGGATGTATGGTGACCGGGAGCGGTCTACGCTGGAGACGTGTGTATATGTGTGTTGTGGTGTCCTAACTGTCTACGTACCGAAACAACGGTTGTGTCATCTGTCCGTGTGTCCATGTGTTTGTCTATGTGATGTCCGGGGTTTGGGTGTAAAGTCACCGGAAATATACCGAGGAGCCAGGAAAACGGAAAAGTGACAAAATTTATTGAAATATCACTTTCATTGTTTTGAATATTTGGTTCTCATATAATTGGTGTGATATTTTTGTTAAATTGATTTGAAAGTTGATAAACGAGTTTAAGGAAATTATTGAAAATCTAAATATATTGGAATCAATTTAAGTGTTTAAATTTTGGAAAGAATATTTTGTTTTGAAGTCAATTTAAGGATTTGTTATTAAAATTAGAGTCGGCTCTCTACTTTAGAATCTGGTTTAATATTTCTTACATTTATTTTTTTTTTATATATATATTTTTTTCTCATTAAATATTTGTTTGTTTATTTTGGTGTTTTTGTTGTTTCAGATACAGACATCGGACAATTCCAGAACTCGACGTCTGATCATTATATCAGTTCAGGATATATGATTCATGACACTTATGTAAGGGGTATTCTCATTTGTGATTACTGTTTCTCTTTATCTTTTTAACCATTGATAATTTAAAAATAAAATAAAAGACGACATATTTTTTGCAATAATATACCATCTAATTTACAACCTTAAGTCAACATCTACATGTATCTATACTACTATAATAAAATAATAGACCCGAAATTTTTGGCTTTAATACCGAGAAATCGGAAGAGTACAGTAACTGTCTTTTGTTTTAAATATATTTCACACATCATTGGTACTTGAAGATAACCAATTTGTTCTTATTTCTTCTCAATCAAACTTCGCTAATTAATAATCAACGAAAAATTATTTTAAAAATCCAGAAATCATCTCGATTTTTTTTAATTTTACAATCTTGCGCGTGCGCATTATATTCACGCTAAATCACGGGAGGCTCTTTAGTTTATGTTTTCACAATATCACATACAAATACGTGTAAATTTTTATTGAAAATTTGCTTTATATTCTGTTCATCAAAGAAAATGCGGGAGATAACTCTAACTCAGGGAATTTAATATGAAAAATACCGAGAGTTCCGAATGTCGACATGAAGTAAGTAAAAAAACGTCGGGAGTTGAATTCTTCATTAATATGAATTAAATATTTTAATGAAAGGTTTTTACAGTCTCAAAATGGTTTGTTATGAATAATTTTACTGTTATTTTCAATGCAGCTTCATTAATTTAATTTTTCCTTCGTTTCACTCCTCCGGAAATAAATCTTTTCTTGTCTAATTTAAAAAACAAGAACAAAATGAAATATGTTAGGTGCGTTCGTTACAAGATCGCATTTAATAACAATTAGACACAAACGTATATATAAAATAATTGCATATCATATAAACAAACATGTAAATTGTGCAATACAGTGTACAGGGCGGGCAGGGAGGGATACTATCAACTCCTTACAACCTTGTAACGAACGTCGCAATGACCAAAATCACGCATGAAAAACTATTTTTACTACGCGCCAAGTCACTCGTGCGTGACGAAACTACTAATAATAGAATAAAGAGTTCCATAATGTCGTAAAATCAAAAACGTTAAGAAATTCATTTATTTTCTCCTTCGTTTCTCTCCTCCGAAAATAAATCTTTTCTTGTCTAATTTAAAAACAACAACAAAATGAAATAGGTTAGGTGCGTTCGTTACAAGATCGCAAATAAACAAAGGTGTAAATTAGACTAAAATTTATAAGCCCAAATTCATCGAAACTAAAAGTTTTTTCTGAATGCTGTCGTCGATATACCCATCCTTAGCCTTATAAGAAGCCCAACGCCCGTGTACTTTAAGTAATCTCTCTGGAACGTTATTGTTCGAAGCAGCAGTGGCACCCCCACTTCTTAAACTATGTAAAGAAAATTGTGAACCGTCAAGGCCAACGTTGCTGAGAGCCGATAACAGAATCTCTTTTGCTCTGGTGCAAGACAATGGTTTAGATGCATTTACGACTTTAAAAACCCCCAAAGATTTCTTGTAAGTTATAGCTGTAAACATAGTCACTTGCAGAAACATTCAATTGCAATAATGAAATATATTTGTTCAACCAAATATCGGACACATATCATTTCCAGTTTTTGCAATAATAACTACATTTCCTCTTCTGTAAATGTCAGTTTTGCTTTTAGGTATATTAATTTCTATGTAAGCTTCTTTCCGTTTGATATCACACAACCGAATGTTTGATAATTCGCTGAACCACAAAAATCCCGAAAATCCTAATAAGCACATCAAGAAAAAATTTCAACTTCAATGCATTATCTGGATCCTTTTGGTACTCCTCCTTAAAGCTGACATGAATTCATAAAAGCATTTGGTCGCCATATTAGTTTTGATCGCTCCTCTACTGTCACTGGGGTATATATACTGGTTGAGAAAGTTACGGTCGGTTGCTTTCTGATCGAGGCATTCAGGTTGCACGGGCTTCTGAATGCATGAACTACACAATGTAGTAAAATGTTTGTAATAAATAATAAAGGAATCAATAAAATATAAAATATATTTATTCTTTGAAAGAATTTCCAAGGTATCCGTGATATTTTGCACATAGAGTGCTGCCTTACTTTGCATGCACATCGAACACGGGTGTCGTTCATACAGAATGCATAACGTCTGCATCATTTTTAAAACCCCGGCGGCACTACATCCAACACAGTAGATAAATGATAGTCAATCCAAGAAAGTAACAACGTAACATCGTTTCCATTCGTTCCTACAAAAACGCTCCTTTTCTAAAACTCCATGCGATCATTGACATTGCTCGATCTGCCACAGTGTGTAGTTTGCGCATGTGCGATGTTATATTATACACAGGAAAACGGTCTACACTTATCGAGGATTTTTTAAGTATCTGTGGCTGTATTTCAGTCTGCTTGTTTCGTCATTCATTGGATATGCCTTGCCAGTGAAGTGGTTGTCATATTATTTTTGTTCCAAACGTGTTTCTACACGTCTTTTCGTCCAAGGTAACGTGTTCGGGTGAATGAAATACCTGAATGCGGTGAAGCATGAATAGTGCTCTCGGCCTTATATACGGGGTGTGTAGCGATGAGCAGAACAATAGAAATCGACAACTAATATGGCGGTAGTCGGAGATAAAAGGGAAATAATGCGTATTTACGAATTCATGTCAGCTTTAAGCTTTATAAGAATGTCAATGGTTATTGGTTCTTTCTTATTAACTGGTTTCGCAAGAATTCGTTTTCCACCTTCAAGAGTAAGCTTTAGAAATTTTTCCTCACACGGATTAATGCATGAAGCTTGAGAATGAATCCAATTTATGCTATAATAAAATGCTTCTAGCACTGACGATGACACTCGTTGTTGTACAAGACTGGTCAGAAAAAGGGAAACTGTAGCTACTGAGGCTGGTAGTGGTTGAAAATTGTGCTGCAGACACCAGACTTTAGATCTTTTGAAATAACTGTCATATTTTTGGTTTGTGGCGTTGGACTTTGCACTTTTAATAACACCAGGCAAGAGATTCACAAAAACGCCAAGTTGGGGATGTTGTTTAAACTTCAAGATGTCTTGTCAGTGGCCTTGACGCTTATGCAATGTCTGTAAATACATCAGAATAATAACTGATTAATTATGACATTAAAATAAAATAACAATAAATATGATTAAAATGAATTTGGCAATACAATAAAACCATTAATATATACAAATCTAAACAAGAGAAAACGGTCATCTCTTTATGATACAGTCCTTCACTTTTTCACATGTTTATATATAAACAAGAGAAAACAGTCATCTCTTTGGGAGCACAGTCATCCACTTATAAACGTATATACAAACGAGAGAAACAGTCATCTCTTTCGAAAGCACAGTCATTCATCGATGTAAATTAGGTTTAATAAACCATATAACAGCTTATAATACAATCAATTACGATAATGAGTACAGTCCTCCAAAACTTGCTATGTAGCATCTATATTCAGCACAAGTACATTACTGTTGAATTTATTGGCTGCAAAAATACTGTTCTTGTCAGAGCCTGCACAGAAAAAATGTAAGGGTTTTTCATATTCGACATGCTGTTTGATAAACCAACGAAAGTTTCCTGGTATATCAACAATAGCTGGCCAGAAAACTGAAGATTTCCATTTCGGCACCACTAACACACCCTTTGCTTGACAATGAATAATATGCTTTATTGCCTTGATTATTAGATAAATAGGCGGTACTAACCAATTCATATCTTGAGCCCAATCAAAAGCGAATGCGTCTACGCCGCTACTGCCCGGCGTCCAAAATTGAGAATAAAATTTTTTAACTTTAAAATTTGAAGAACTTGCAAAAACGTCACATGTGAAAGGTCCCCAAGCTTGATCAAAATAATGAAAAATATTTTGGTGTACGCCCCAGTCGTCATAATCAAAAATCTTGCTATAAAAATCCGCCTCTTCGTTGTTTTTTCTGGGTATCCATGCCACGGAAAGTTCTATATTATTGACCAGACAAGTAGAATAAATAGAAAAGGCTAATGACTGTAAATTTTGTTTCATGCTACCTGTTTGTGAAATCTTTAAAACGTTTTGATTGTCCGAATATAATTTTATAAATTTATTTTGCAACACATGACAAAATGTTTTCATAAACAAATCAATAGTTTTTAATTCTCTGTATGTTGAACTTTGCTCTCTATCAAAATCGTTCCACGTTGTATGAAAAAACTCTTTGTTTGATTCCAACAATACGCCAGCGCCAGCATAATCGCTTGCGTCAGTGAACACCATTCGATCAGGAATGCGGAACCATGGAGAGAAAACTCTGTTCGGTTCACGCAACACGTTGTGAAACCAGAAATCTAATTCATCGGATTCTAACTTTGATAATTGTATAGATTGATCTCAATAAGCTGTTTTAGCAATTAGGATAGATAAATTCCTTGTGAACATTTGACAGATTGGACCTAAAGCGAATTTGAAAGAAATTATGCTGCCGACAATTGAAGCTAGGTCTCTGGCTGACACATGCTTTTTAATTTTGATACATTTTATCTTGGTGCGCAGGTTCTCTAATTTATTAAAAGGGATACTAATAACACCCTGAATTAAATCCCACTCGAATCCCAACCAATCCAGCTTTGGTGAAGGTTCCCACATACTTTTTTCTTGATTAACAAGAAAACCTGCGCGCGCAAGATCCGTCTGAATTATGCTTGATATACGTTCACAATTTTCTTTTGTATCGCAAACCCAACCGTCATCTAAATACATGATAACTGGAAATAGTTAGTTCTCCAATGTGTTACTAATGGTCTCAGTGTCTTTGTGAAAATATACCCCGCAGAACTTAAGCCAAAAGGCAGTACTGTAAAAACGAAATAACGAATCTTACCATCGATTTTCCAGGAAAAACCGAGATACTAATGATGATCTTCATGCATATTTATATGATGATAACCACTCGTTAAATCAAATTTTATCATGAAATTACCTTTCTTTGCAAAGTTGAGACCTTCTTTTGTACCCTCAAATTTCACCTTTCTTTTCACAATGAAAAAATGTACATGTCTTAAATCTAGTATCAACATTGGCTTTTTGTTTGCTGGTACAGACACTGTCAATGGATTAACACAAAAAGGAGCTTGAGGACATTCCCGAATGAGATCTTTACCTAAAAGTTCGAGAATTGATCTTTCTACAAAACCTGAATTATCCAGAGCGGATTTGTTGTTTTTCAGAAAAACTCTATCGGGTAAATCCTCAAACTCTAACCTGTAACCAAACTTAACTACATTCAAAATGTAATCAGACGGTTTTAACACATTTTCCCAAAATTTACAAGAATGTTTTAAACGATTCTTAACAGAATTTGCATTTTCAAAATCTAGATTTAACATCTAGCAAACTAAAATCAGAACAGTACTCAACTTTACTGTTTTCTGGTGTCTGCGTCAGATGTAACGGTTGATTCTGGGGCTGTGGCTGGGCGTCCTCTCTGTTGTTGATTTGTATATGGACAGAATCTTGCCAAATGCCCTGGAAGTTGGCAGTACAAACAGATGACGTTGTTTCCCGGTACTTGATAGGTTTCTCTGAAGTAGGCAGTGTTTGGTCTGTTGAATCTCTGGTTATATTGCTGGAATCCCGAATTCCCACGAAAAAGCTGTCTGGAAGTGAGACCATCGAATATCCCGGGCTTAGCGGACTGATAATCCTTGTTGTCGTAACTGTACGGGTTATACCTTCTCTTCTTAGCGGCTGCACGGGAAATAGCAGAACGGAGTTTAGTAGCGTCCTCAGAATTATCGGCCAAATCCGAGTCCGTGTATTCTTTAACAGTATCCCAACCATGCTTGTCGGCGATGCGAAGGATCTTATTTCTTTGACGTAGAGCCTCTTTTTCTTTTTTAATGATGTCTAGTACTTCGCTAATATCGTCTATCATAAGTTTTCTTTCAATCAGCTCGAGACTTCTCAGCCTTTCTTCGTTGAGAATTGAATTCTGTTACCTTCGGCACGCAAAACACATGACTCAGAGCTCTTGGACTGGAATTTCTCGTGAATTTCCGAAACAATGGCCACTCTCTGTTTCTCGAGTGCTGACTCAATGCGTCGGTTAAAAAGACGAACTGCGTCCGTGGCGTCAAATTGCTCCTCATCAATAGCTCTTGTCTGTTCTGGGTTCAAATTTCTGCCACTCGAATGATGAGAATCATTTTTCTCCGAATCAATCATATCTTATAGAACACAAATACTATCAACTCCTTACAACCTTGTAACGAACGTCGCAATGACCAAAATCACGCATGAAAAACTATTTATACTACGCGCCAAGTCACTCGTGCGTGACGAAACTACTAATAATAGAATAAAGATTTCCGTGATGTCGTAAAATCAAAAACGTTAAGAAATTCATTTCTCCAAAATCGTTTCGGAGCGATTCTGCAATTTTTTGCTACTTTACGGGTATATGGGAGGCATTTTAACTGTGGTGAAAGCCTGTCCCGAGACACAGTTAGATTATCTTACTAAGCAGAGTGTAGATGTGAAAATAATAGCATTATTGTAGGCTTAAAGCTTGGTTATGAAAATATCAACAATACGGTGCGTCAATGTATCTATTTCGTAAATGTCCGATAGCACAATTATGCAATGTCAACCCGTGCAAACACGGGTTAAAGTATAGTATTTTAATAAATTGTCATAATTAGTACGTCATTATTATGAAATGCAGTTATTTGTGCTAATTTTATGATGATTTTGATTTGAATTGCAGGTGGCATAAGATTCGGGAAAGATACTATTGGAAAAATTCATTTAAACATGTAAAAAAGTTCGTTGAAGAATGCGACCAATGTCAACGGAAAGCCCATCTAAAAAAGCCAGTAAACCTCTTAGACCTATAGAAGTGAAATCTGATCCATTTTACCAGATAGGCATGGACCTTATTGGACCATTAGAAACAACAAAACATGGCAAGTCATATACTTTACTTTATTTTTAAACAGAAACGTCCATGTTTACACACGATGGTCGTAACCATTTTTGGGAGTTGATTTAATCAACTCTCCAATGCAGTTACTCTGGCAAACCGAAACTGAAACAGAGTTTGGACCTAAGCACAAATCATCACCGCTGACAAGAGTTAGTTCTTAAAAACAATCGATAAATTCGATGTAATGTACGCTGAGGATTTTTTTTTTTGAAAAAGGAAACTTATTTATGAATACCTGAGAAATAGTCAGATTTTAAATAGTACGAACAATTTACAAGTTTTTTGCAGTCGTATGTTTTCCTACGCCAGAGTTCAATATAGTCTCGTTCAACTATCGGCTGTCTCCGTACATCTCCGACAAGCAGATAGTCAGTCTATATTTAGAGGTCGCATCATCAAACTATCACGTGACCTGGTATCGCTTACTTGTCGGAGATTAACGGAGACAGTCGTGCATCTGGTTGAACGAGACTAGAGTTCATTTTTGGTTGGATCCATACACTTTTTGAAATATTTCGAATACCGATACATAGTTAATGAAATCAATTCTATTTTTGGGAGTTGATTTTAATCAACTCTCCTATGCAGTCACTCAGACAAACCGAAAGTGAAACAGTGTTTAGACCTCAGCACAAATCATTGCTGCTGACAAGACTTAGTTCTTGAAAATAATTGATGAATTCGATGTAATGTATGCTAAAGCATTGTTTTTCAAGGAAACCTATTTATAAATACCTTGAAAACAGTCAGATTTTAGATGGTATGAACAATTTAGATATTTTTTGTAGTCGTATGACTGTATTCCTACGCCAGAGTTCAAAATAGTCTCGTTCAACTCGACGCTCGGCGGTCTCCGTAAATCCTTGTCGGAGATTTACGGTGTCAGCCGAGCGTTTGGTTGAACGAGACTAAAGTTCAATATTGCTTGGATCCATACAATTTTCGAGAAATATTTCTATCACTGACACATAGTTTGATTGAATTAATTTTATCTTTAAATATTATTTAACATGATTCATATGGGGGTTTCTCGACATTCTTGTCGAAAAATTCATATCATAAAAATGTAAGAGTAAAAAAAAAAGTCATTCAAATTAGAAACTACATGTACTTGTCATGCAAAATAACATATCATTGATTTTTAAATAAATAAACATCGACAAAATCAACTCCCGTCAGTTCTTCAGTACTTTGATTTAATATAACACAGCTAGATCGGAAGAGGTTTTCTCGAAATTCTTGTCGGAAAAGTCCGAGAATCCATTGTATAAAAATGTGCGTAATTCAAATAGAGATTATAAACTACTTGCCAAGCAAAATAACATATCGTTGAATTTAAGATAAATAATAATCGATAAAATCAACTCCCGGCAGTACTTCAGTACTTTGATTAGATATAGGAAGGCATTTGAATTTTGAATTCACATAATTTTTTTTTGGCTTTACAATAGCTTAAAGCTACATTATTAACAAATAATTAGTAAGGATTTATTGGTAATTAATAAATTAGCCTTGATGTGAATATTGTTGACCACTCAGCCTTTTAAATTTCATATTTAAAAGGATGATTTTTGACTCTTATCAATATGGTTGCTGTTAGACTGAACAATTTATCAAACTTCTCTAAAAGTTATGAGTATTAAATCCTGACAAGAATATACACATTATCAATTAATTTTTAAAATGAGACTGCATTTATCCGGTGCACTAACCATAAAAATCGCGATAATGCTTGCTTATTTATATTTGAGTTTTTAGGTCACATGAGGCTATGCATTATCCACTGCAATTGGTTGCCATCCGTCGTTGTCCGTTATCGTTAGTCGTTCGATGTGCGATAACAGTTAATAAGTTTTAACTTCTTACTACAATTTAAACAGAAATCTTCCTAATGAAAAAAAAATTCAATCAAAGATGGGTTTTGGCAAAAGTGTGTGTGTGTGTGTGTGTGTGTGTCTTTGTATATTGGTTGTTGTATTCAGGTTTCCTTTAAGGCCCATTGCATGGTAATTGTTGAGAATATTGCGTAACATATAATTTAACAGTTGTTTGACTCTTTCTTCTAATAATATTTTGCTAGGTATGCTTATAATGTATTATCTTATGTATTATTTTTCAAAGTTTTCACTAAAATACAGATAAAAATTGTAATGAAATTAAAGAATCTACATTATGATACATGTAATATTAAAGATTTTAAATTTTTCTTTTTCTATCCATAACTAGAGGTACTGTAAGCAAGCTCACAATTGATACCCCCGCGAAGTAAAAATCATAACGCGTATATTTTTGCTATTATAGAAATATTGGATGAATCTATTTCACTGTCCATTATCTTTAAATAACAACTGCTCTTTTTTTAAACTGTTAATGTTGACAGGAGTAAACAAATCTATCCTTTAATTCGATTTTATTTTAAGTTAACTGTTAATGCATGTCCTTCCGTTAACAACCACGACTCGAATCAAATGAAATTTACATGTCAAGAATTTTTTTTCCCACACCCCCCCCCCCCCCAAAAAAAAAAATTAATCAGGGCGGGCCATTTTCAGAGAGACGGGGATGAGAATCTAAAAATAATATTTTTTGGCCTGAGAAGAGCAAGTTTTGTGTCAAATTTTAGCATCTAATATTTCCATTAATACAAGACACGACACAGACAGAATTTAGCATTTTTGAAACAATGACCTTGAACCTCTTCAATTGAACTGAATTGGGTCAAGATCATGACACACCCTTTGGTAAAAAGCAATCGTTGTGTGAGGTAAGAACATTCAATGCTTCTCCATAACAAAGATATGGACGGGACACGAGTTTTGCACCTTTTCTGCAGTGACCTTTACCTTGCCCGAATGACCTTGAGTCAAGGTCATGACACACCCTCAGGTCATAAGCAATCTTTGTGTGAAGTAACATCTCAGGTCATAAGCAATCTTTGTGTGAAGTAAGAACTTACGACGTTTCTCCATAAAAAAGATATGGACCGGACACGAATTTTGCATTTTTTCTGCTAGTGACCTTGCCCGAATGACCTTGGGTCAAGGTCATGACACACCCTTAGGTCATAAGCAATCTTTTTGTGAAGTAAGAACTTCCAATGTTTCTCCATAAGAAAGATAATGACCGGACACGATTGCACAGACAGACGGACGGACGGACAAGGTGATCCCTATATACCCCCCACACTTTGTTTGCGGAGGGTATAACAATAACGATATTGGAATCCTAGTTAAGTAGTTAGGAGGTACTCCGGATGAAGTAAAATTATTGATAAAGGATAAAATAAAGTGATATTATTTTTTGGTATGATAATAAATATTATTATTGTAGATGAAATTAAATATATAAAGTCAGAGTAACGACCAAGACTACATTACTGGATATGAGTTTATTGGCGATAATGGCCATGGCTGCTTAAGTTATAAAAAAGTATATGTATGTATGAAAATAATTGTCACTAGGTGTACCCTGGGAACAGACGTACACCTGGGTGGCAAATTCCGCCACGAGACTATGCTACAGCATATTCTGCGCCACCAGAAGGGCAGAATGTTGAGTGTAATTTAGACCAATAAGCCATATAAGCGAAGAAAAACAAAACAAACAAAGTGATTAAGCATGAGTATTACAGGAGCTAGGAGCGAGAGATGCGTGAATAATCAAATCTCCAAACAAACAAGCTAAGTACTTTACAATAGTAAAGGGAGGACAAATTTGTATCCCCAAATAAAGAGGAGGCCAGTCACACCTTTTAAGGAAAATGTACCGTGAATTTGGGACAGAGGAAATAAATGAAAAATATCAATAAATTGAGAGAGCCTAGCTTGGCATCCTTACATAAAAAATAAGGGAGTCTAAATCGGACATCCCCATCAAACAAGGGGGGAGCCAGACATTCAAATTAAATGCCTTGTAAATGGGCATACTCAAATAAAATTTCAATAAATGAGGGAGCCTAGATTGGCATCCCTAAATAAAAATTGAGGGAGTCTAAATCGGACATCCCCATCAAACAAGGGGGGAGCTAGACATTCAAACTAAATGCCTTGTAAATGGGCATCCCTAAAATGAGATTTCAATAAACGAGGGAGCCTTAAAATTGGGCATCCCCAAGAAAGTAAATGAAAAATGAGGGAATCCAAACCCCCTTCCCCCCAAATACGAATTAAAGGTAAACTGGGGGAGCCCAAATGGCGTCCCTAAATTAGAGATGGGTATATGAGGGCGCATATGTCTTGAACATTTGGCATCTCTTAAACTTGATGCAAATTTGAGGGGTTTGAAGCTTGCAAATTAACGAACAACTTAAAATATTTGGTCGAAATCACGCCACACTTAACCAATTAGTAAGAGGGGTCATACAATTACAAAATTTACCTACAACTTATTACTACAAGAAAAATTGCATTGTTGCAAAAATAAGCTACTAGTGCTAAGAGTTCTTTTTCGTCAAATGCAGAAAAAATTGAAATTTGTTTGATCTACACATGTAACATAAACATTGCCACAAAGATGAACAGCATCCTTGTACAGGTTAGGGTCCTCAATGTCACGCTCAGGGTATCTTATGTACTTCCCCCCAATTCTCGTTAAATATGTGGCTATATGGCTATTCATACGCACTCTTACCTTTTCTAGGGCTTCATGGTCAATCTCCCCCCGCAAGTGAAGCCGTGGTAGGATCTGTGACCAGACCAATGTGGTGTTTGGCAAGAGGACAACAAGCTTATCCAATATTCTCTTAAGGTCAGACGACACGTTCCTCAATTTTAGATAACTTTTTCCAGGAATTTGTTAATGGTTTACTACTACTTCGACAAGCTATCTTGCAAAAAATTAGGGTACTTTACCAGGCATTTCTGTAAAATACTAAAGTATGCAATTTCCTATAAAATCTTCTTGAAAATACACTTGAATTGCTGATATAAAAATAAATACATCTACAGCACAGCAAAATTCACAATATTAGAACTATATCTCCGCCGTGGCGGGTCTTTGAACTCACGACTTCTAGGCTTCTGGGAGTGAGCGGCCAGGTTTCTAACCACTCGACCAACTAGACATACAACCAAATCCAAGTAAATTTTAATTATTTTTACAGTAATTATAAAATTAATATTTTTTACTGGAACTCTTTATTACGAGGAGATACAAAAAAGATTTTCGAGGAACGTGTCGTCTGACCTTAAGAGTGGCTCTTAGTTCAACAGATTTAAGAATTTGACCAATGTAATTCCCTCCGCAGTGGATGACCAGCATGTAAGGTGCTTCCTCATATTTCAGGAGGGTCCTTACCTTGCGGATTAACTGATTTTATCTCATTCCCCCCATTCCCTGCCACAACACTGAAGCATAGTATCTATGAAGCTGGGCCGGGGTTACTTCCAATGTGGGAATTTTTAACATGGACAAAAGCATGCTTTATGATAGATGAGCCTAAAATCCATATTCTTCTAGGTTCTACAAAAGATCTTAGGTTGAGACACACAATTTCTACAATGGGTTTACAAAGTTAAGCTACATGTTAACTAACACAAAAAGAGAGGTTTATTTGCGGATATACCTAAAAAGACAATTTGAGGTCCATCTACCATCTTGAGCAATCTGCTCCTTACCCTTACCACTGGACAATGTATGTGTGGCCGCTCCTATACGACATGAGTGCAGCTTGTAAATTGGTGTATCTAACCCTAACATTACGAGGAACTGGTTAAAAATTGAAGCTGTTTGGTAACGCGTTACTGGTGCTCCATTGGCATGGCAAAAAAAGGGAACCAAGGGCTCTCTTGAGAATTTGCGTAGAGACAACACTGGACATAGATGTTTGTCGACAGATTTAATATTAACTACAGCACCCCTTCCCTCCTGGTCTGTCTTAGAATGCGTGAAGTTAATTGTTACTGACTTGTTATCAGTGCCAACTGTAATATCCTGCAACTGGACGACATGACCAATGTCAGTGCTTGAATTCTGAACCAATTCCCCAATCCTAAAGTAACCATATAAAGCTGTCACAATGAATTGTTAGAATTTCACAGGGGACCTCACAAACAAGGTTGCTTCATAAATTGAGCGGCAGACCGATGGCAAGACTTGAACTAACGCCTTCAAAATGTGAAGTGTAATTGGCATACGATTGTCCTTGCGCTGATCCAGGCGACTTAAGCCAATCATAGCCTTCTTTAACATGAATGTCTGAGTGGTGTCATAAAGATTGTGAATACGAGAATAAAATGATATTCCTGCAATGTAGGACTTAACAGAGCTGGGTGAAAAATGAATGTCTAAATGACAAGTATTCCACAAATTGTACTAGATGACTTGGAGGTGGGGGCAAAGTGAGGTTCAAAGAATGAAGGGTGCGGAAGCTGTGAAATGCATGCAGGGCAGTTGTGTATGTTTTCTTAGTGTTCTTTGATAACAAGTAGCTCAGAAGCTGCCTGGATCTATGATGTAGATTACTTGCAGAAATGATTGCGGGGTGTGCGACGCACTTGGATCGGCATCCGGAAAGGAACTGTGGAATCTTCTCCATTGCTGCCGAGAGAGGGAATCAGCCTTAACATTATGTACACCTGGAATGTGCACCCCTTTAAACTGTATGTTATAGATCAAACTCTGCAAGATAAGAGGTCTAAGCAGGTGCATGACCAGTTTTGATTTAGATGTTTTGGTGTTCACGACGATGGCCAATGCTTGATTATCTTTATGAAGAATAACCTTTTTCCCAAGAAGTTCCCTACCCCACACTGCAAATGCCATTGCTATTGGTACAAGCTCCCAAAAAGTTATGTCTGAGAAGATATTAAGAGGCTTTCATTTTCGAGGCCAAAACAAATACACCCAGTGAGACCCAAATACTGCACCACAGCCTAAATCAGGGTTACCTGCGCTATCAGTAAACAATTCTAAATCACAGTCATTGGCACAGTCAACTTGTCTGTATGAAGTTATTCCATCGAATCGATTACGGAAAAATAACCAAGTATATATATCTTCTTTCATTTCATTATTGACACGCCGTCTATGTGGCTTTTTGATGCGTCATATAATCGCCTAAGAAATGCTCGACCAGCGGAGATAGCCCTAACACAAAAATTAGAGAGGCCTGTTAACTCTTGCAACTGCTTTAGAGTTACCTTTGTTTGGATAGCAATGCTCTGCAACTGGGACCTTAGAGAGAAAAGTTTTTCTTGGGGTATCTTGGCAGTCATATTTTGTTTATCAATATCAAGGCCTAAATATATTAAAAGGGTTGTGGGCCCAATAGTTTTTTCTTTAGCTAACGGGACCCCTAAGTCTGAACAAATTTCAAGGAAATCAGCCATTTACTGTGAACATTCTTGTGTACCAGATCTACCAGCAAGCAGGAAATCATCTAAATAGTGTACAACATTAGTACTTTGAGATTTTTCATTCAAGGCCCATTCTAAAAATGTTGAGAATTTTTCAAACTTTGAACAACTTACAGAGCAGCCAAATGGGAGGCATTTATCAATAAAAATACTGCCTTGAACCTTGTAACCAAGCAAACTGAAATCTGAGGTATGAACAGGTAATAAACAAAAAGCACTTTTGATATCTAGACGAGAAACCAATGCCCCCTGTCCTAGACTAGCCAACATTTCTAGAGCCTCATCAAATGATGTATACTTAACAGAGCTAAATGACTGATCTATGAAATCATTGACACTTGATCCCTGTGGATATGACAAATGATGGATTAACCTAAATGAACCATCTTTTTTTGACACCAAGCCAAAGCGCGACAGCCTAAGGTTAGTGAATGGTGATTTTAAAAATGGACCAGCGACCTACCTAACGAGACTTCCTTTTTAATCAACTTAATTCATTGCTTCATGTTCAAGACAATTTAGGGATTTGAGATTATGACAAGTTGTAGAAATTCTAGGACCCCCATAACACAGTTTGAACCCTGTAGAAAAACCCTGAATTAGTTCATGTGCAGCCAGTGTATTGGGGTATGTTAGTAAAAGTTCTCGTAATTTATTAACATCTATTGGGGTAGCGGCAATATAAAGGGTGTCTACGTGGATTGGTGGTTGTGGCTGGCATGCGACTGAAATCATAGCACTTAAATGGTCTGGTTTCCGACGCCCTAGAAGGGGATTGAATTTGAAGTGACTGATGCATGTAAATAAGGCATAATTCACTATCCACTGAGGCAAATAAAATAGAAGGGTTGCGTTCCGTTTTAAGTCGGAACTGGACATCATATTCCCTCCACCCCAAATGGTTAGTCCTAGATGCCCCCAAGCGGACAGTGTGCATTTATTTAAAAAGGGCGGTTGCACATTCTGGGTGAGCTGTTACATATATACTGGCAAAGATTAAACAGGCGTCTACCCACGTTTGAATAGAAGTTATTGGTTTTGCCCTTGACTTTTGAGACATCGAGACAGTGCCATTACTACATGTCAAGAATTGAACATCATCATTGGGGTCTTGGTTGTTGATCAATAATTTGCCTAAATTGACATACTGATCGTTTGCAGTTTGTACTTTTAAATTGTTAGAGACATTATAGCCTAAATGGTCATCAATGCTCGAAATGCCCTTTGCATGTTGTGGCAAATGCTCTACATTCATTAAATCAACGAATGAATTACCTGGCTCTGGCTCAAAGGGGTCACTTAGGTTTGCGGGGATGTTATCCATTGTGGGGATGTTAACCATCAAGAGGGTGTTGCCTGCTGAGGGGGCACCGATTCTTGGCTCAATCCTCGAGGCAACTCCCTCAGCTAAGTGACGAAGTTGTTCGTCGGTGAGGCCAAGCGCTAGGACCGGAGGCTCTGCTGGTGCCGGCGTTGTCGCCTGCTTCCGCTTGGGCCTATCGACACGTGCTGGGCCAACATGTGCATGTGTTAATCTGGTTCAGTTGATGATATAATAATATCAATTCCAGCAAAAAGTTGGGGTTTATCCGATCCGCCATTACTCTCGCATGTGCTTAACGAGGGAGTTTAATCCACCCAGCATCCACCGATAAGTCGTACATCGAGTAAAACCAATATCATATGGGATAAAACCTGTACATAAAGTTTACTATTTAAGCACTATACAAAATTATTCGAAAAATAAATCCTTATGTCATTAAATCCCCCATGAGAAAAAAAAAAGCATCCACCTACCTGAATTATTTCTGGAAAACTGGGATGACGTCATATATGGTATGACTAATAACCATACCCGATGAAGATGCGGCGTAGTGATAATAATAAGAAACCGCCGAGGACCTAAGGTGCTATCTATCAAGCGCGTTAATTGAAAAGAAAGTTGAATTCCACTTCAATAAATGAATTTAATCCTTAAATTGTTATTTCCAACTTTAAGTCCATACGTAGGAACTGTAATTATTTTTCTATAATTGCAATTACTTTGTCTGCATACTATGACGTCATAAAGATGTGACGTCATATACTTTTTTATGACGTTATAGATTTAACGAGGCCGGGTCTAATTTTTTCTGCCCTAGATTTTTGAATGAAATTTTTTACCTGAATTTCTACTGATATAATTATTATTTTAAGATTAAAAAATAAGACATTTACCACACCGTTTGTTTAAGGGGTCATCTCAAAGTTTGTTAATTTTTAACATAGGTCCCTATGGGATTTTGCTTGAAATGTACCAAAATTGCACATTTTTTAAACTTCTGCCCTAGGGATTTCTTTTTCTGTTCTACATATTAAAGTTATTGCTAAAAGGCATCAAATTGTCAAATAAAAAAAAACCTTTTACCTCCTGGTTTGTTCCAGGGGTCTTATCAAAGTTGATTTTTGTATGCCCAATTTCCCAGATTTGTCAGATAATGGCTATTTTTTATTTGACAAACGCGGAAAAGGTGATCTTTATAGTATTATTAAAGCATTCAGACATATTTAAGTAATAAAAAAATATATAACATCACATATTAAGGGTCATGAATATAAATTACATGGTTACCGTCTTGAAATATATGAATTAAGCTATATTTAGGGGGGTTAAGAAAACGTGACAGAGGGCTAGGCTTGCTGAACCCTCTTCACGTTTTCGACCCGAGCCCAAATATAGCTTATACTTCGAGACAGTTATGTTTATTCCACAATATAACATTAATTTTACGCATTAGACGAGCCATTTTCAACAAATTTCGCTGAATATCTGCAGTTGAAACTATCGCGCCATGGCGTCAACCAAGCAAAAAGATGACGTCACAATACAAATGAAACGCTGCGCGAAAGCGTGCGTACTCGTTCTGTACTCGGCCTCGT
This sequence comes from Magallana hongkongensis, assembly GCA_015776775.1. Classification (NCBI taxonomy): domain Eukaryota; kingdom Metazoa; phylum Mollusca; class Bivalvia; order Ostreida; family Ostreidae; genus Magallana; species Magallana hongkongensis. Next base: position 32,491,881 of record CM027470.1, read on the forward strand.
TAAGGTATCCGATGTACAATTGAGCCAGAGAGCTCGGGATTTTCCGGGATGAGCTCGGTAGATTACGGAGCTTGAAATAAATTTTCAAAAAGTTGCACTATTTTTGATCTGACCTAATAAACGATAAAGAATAAACAATTGATGCATAAAGTCAAGCAATTTTTTTTTCTTAATTTTAAAACGAGTTATTTTAACTTTTCCCCCTTACGGTGATTGTGACGTTGTAGCAGCTTTACGTCATTTGCCGTTGTATGACGTTATTTTTTTCCCGCGGCGCTCTTGCAATAACGTGAAGAAAAACTCCTAATATATAGAGTAAAAGTTGCAGTGCACAAGTCACGTATTTCGTCGAAAAATACTGAGTAAGTCGTTTTAATCATTGAATTCGTAGATATTGTGACTGTGCACAACTTGAATTGGGGTAGTCTGGTAATCGTACGGGCCTATTCAATTTGTTCATTTTTTTCTATACCTAATTTCATTATTCATACAGAGTGTTTCGGACCTAACATTTGTATAACGGCGTATTTGCTACTAACTATTTTTAATAAGTACCATGCATACGGATTCCGTGGTTCAAATGCTTGTACACGTTTATTGTAATTATTGTGTTAAAACATATCCTTGTTATTTTCCGTAAAACAAGTTAACAAGAGTCAAATAATGGAATTTCTAATCATTGATTCATTTTTTCATCGGGATTTCAAACAATTTTCTTCCCTCGCATTTCATATTACATATATGTACATGAACGGTACAGTTTTTTTTACTCTTTTTCAAAATCGCTGGATTTTATATCATTCAAATAATACTATAAGATACTGATTCCGATTGCTTTAAAGTCAATTCGTTTCATTTTGCTGTTTACATAAAAGAGGCGCGTCACCATCCAATGAAATCAAATACTCGAAATTTGATTGACAGGTTCAGCCAGATAGCCGATACACACATGTCCGATGCATGTTATGTGTGGTATTTGTACACAATCTTATCGTGTAAAAAATGCATGCTTACTACAACATCACAGCGTCATTTATGGTTGATTCATATTTTGTTATAACTGTGTAAAGCATGTTGATGTATTGTGCATTCCACAATTGTAGCGATACGGAAACATCGTAGTCAGACTTTATCGGCAGTCTCCATTTTAAAACTGACTTAATTTTTTGTTGAAAAAAAAAATACAATTTTGAGTAAAAGATAATACAATGTATATTGTTTTCTACGAGTAAAAGGTTTGGAATGAATTCTAATAACATTTCACACGGTTCTCGCACGCTTTGTTCGTAACACTTTACACACCTGATGTGACCCGCAATTCACGACTTCGTCGTAGTAGTAACAATATTTTTTGTGCAAGCATTTTGCTGAATAAAAAAACCTGAACAATTTAGATTTTCAATTCTAAAATTACAAGTTCTCAATCGTAAAGGAATAGAAAACAGGAAAATTACTTGGTAACGGGAATATGCGTTGGATTATAAATGCGACGGCTGACGTGGGGGGGGGGGGGGGGGTTAAAAATCGCGTGAGTCGTCATGGTCATTGAAAAAAAAAATTCGCAAAAATAAAAAAAAGCTATTTGGAAAGGTAATCAATTTATTTAAAAACTTTATTTTTATTAGAATATGTTGGCAATTTTCATTTGATAAATAGTATTAATGATTACACATGTTTTCGTCAAAGAAAAGTAGTATTTTACCATGCGTGATTTGCATAGCTAGAGTTACTTCCCCATAGTGATTTGGCGGGAAAAACATCTATTTTTAGAAACTACATATCCTTACCTATCAAACGAGTACATTGAATATATACCTTACCAGGCATCATTTTTTGGTCAATTGTACATCGGATACCGTAAATCACTTTTCGATACATTGTGTTTTTCTCCAACACCATAAAATAAATGTATTTAATTAAAACATTGTCTTATGATAAGATTTTTAAGGAATTACTGTTATAACATATTATTGATACTGTTAACAAATCTATGTGAATATTAAAAATATACATTACAGTCTAAATGTTTATTTTTGATACAATAGCTAAATGTCAAGGTCTAAGCTAATACAGGATATTTGCGAGTAGTAAAACGCAAATATAAGTAATTACATGTAACAACGATTATTTAGTAAACATGGCGTTTTGAATAACTACTGCTCTGCTGGCATATTTTCCATGATGCGCTAGCGCGCATCATGGAATATGCCAACAGAGCAATTGCTATTTATAACGCCATGTTCACTTCAAACGTTGTTTATTTCTTAATAAACAACGATTATTTAGTGAACATGGCGTTTATGAATAGCAACTGCTCTGCTGGCATATTTCCCATGATGCGCTATCGCACATCATGGAATATGCCAACAGAGTAATTGCTATTCATAACGCCATGTTCACTAAATAACGTTGTTTATTTCTTAAATATAGGTGTATTGCATATTTAATCATATTGGAAATATAAATCCATGCATATTTTTTTTTAAACAAAGCACTTTATTTTCCAAGTAATAAACTTGACTGTTTATCAGCAAGGAAATACCTTTACATGTTATTTATATTTTTAACTTTAATTAATTGTCTGTTAGCATTAGGGATATATTTTCTGGCTATTCATAAATACTTTTACACAATCAAAAGATCAAGATTGTAGTACTATGTTAGGATTGTTTCTCATTTTATCATAAATGAAATACAAAATATTTATAGATATACTAGTATATCTTTTTGATTTGATACGTAAATCGTTTAACAATAATTAATAATAACTATTGGCAGGTAATCGTTATATTGTTGTCATCACGGAGTATTTGACTAAATCGGTTGATGCTGAGGCAAAACAAGAAAAACTGCGGAAAATGTCCTTAGGGTTCTGTCAAGATTAGTGGCAAACCATGGTATCCCAAACGTTTTAATAATTGAGCAGGGTCGGGAATTCTGCAATCAGCTCAATGACAGATTTTGTGAACAATTACAAATAGACCTTCGCGTTGCATCCCCATACCATCCTCAAACAGGCGGGCACACCGAGAGATACAATAGAACCCTCTGTGATATGCTGGCAAAATATGTGAACAATGAGCAATCGGACGGGGACGAGAAGATTAGTTCAATGCGTTTTGCATACCGTACGTCCGTTCATTCATCGACCAAAGAGACGCTATTTTATTTAGTTTAGGGACGACAACCTCGACTTCCAGTTGATTTGGCTTTACCAACAGGACCTGTGGAAAGCTTACCAGAAGATTTTGAGGAGCTTATAGAACAAAGGTGCCAAGCATTTCTTCGCCTTCACATCAGAAGAGAGGGGGCAGCCAAAAACATAAAAGAATCACAAAACTCACAGAAAAAGTAACATGATAAAAAAATTAAAAGAACAGATATCAAGATAGGAGATAATGTACTAGTACACAATACTAGAAAGACAACTAGAAAAGGAGGGAAACTTTCTAAAAACTGGAATGGTCCTTATGTTGTTGAAAATGTTCTTGGGAAGGGAACATATAGACTCTCCGGACTTAACCATGCAATAAACGGCAATCGACTTAAATTGTACGTATCCAGAAATGAATCTCCGAGCCAAACTACAAAGGACTTTGAAACAGAAAAAAACATGATAATGACAAAGATGACACCTTTGAAAAAAGATGTTCGCACTTTGAAGATGATGATGAAGATAACACTGATGGATCCTTCGCTCAAACCGCGAAAAGCCCCGAGGAAAGAAAAAAACATGACAAAGACAAATATGTCAGCCCTAAAAAAAGATGCCAGCGCTCTAAAGATGATGAAGAAAACACCGTAGGATCCTCAACTAAAACTGCAAAGGGTCCTGGGAAAAGAAAAAAACGTGACAAAGACAAAAATGTCAGCCCTAAAAAAAGATGCCAGCGCTCTAAAGATGATGAAGAAAATACTGATGAATCCTTAACTCAAACAGCAAATGGCCCTAGGAAAAGAAAAAAAAAACGTGAGAAAGATGTCGCCCCTGAAATAAGATGTCCGCGCTCCGAGGCTGATGTTGAGAAAAATACCAATGGATCCTCAACTAAAACTGCAAAGTGCCATGGGATTAGAAAAAACGTGACAAAGATGTCGCTTCTGAAATAAGATACCCGCGTTTCGAGGCTGATGTTGAAGAAAACAGCGATGGATGCTCCGCTCAAACTGCAAAGGTCCCTGGGCAAAGAACAAAACGTGACAAAGACCAAGATGTCAGCCCTAAAATAAGATGCCAGCGCTCTAAAGATGATGAAAAAAACACCGATGGATCCTCCAATCAAACTGCAAAGGGCCCTGGGAAAAGAAAAAAACGCGACAAAGACAAAAATGCTGTCCACGAAATAAGATGTCCGCGCTTCGAGGCTGATGTTGAAGAAAACATTCACCCCGAATGTTCTTGTCCAGATGGTGAAAATTCGTTCGAGCCTTTCCGGGGTGAGAAAGACAGTAACGACAGTGACCAAATTATATTTTGGGGTTATGAGGGGAACACCATGGTAAACTTTTTTCCCGCTGATGGGCAATGGCAGAAAACAAAATCGTTGATATTTGATATTCATGTGAAAAACATAAATGATAATGGCAGAAAAAGAAAAATGAAAATCACAGCAGAACCTAGAAATCGCCAATATGAGGGGAGATGGAAATTGTTTGTTCCGCGCATTTAGTTTCATTGTTTTTCGAGTTCAAACATTTCACGTTGCGTTAGGGAAAAACTAGTGTCTTTCATGGAAGACAATAAAGTTTTGTTTACGAAGGTGGAAAACACACCGGTGGAGCAGTATCTATCAATATAAAAAATGAAAGAACTTGGCATTTTCCTCATTGTGCAACACAACTGTATATGTTTTTAACAATTGTGGCGGTCAAGAGTGGAGATGGTTACCTTATAAGCCTCTTGCAGGAAACAGCACAAACAATCCTTGCGTGTATCTGGTGAACAAATATGGCCATTTTGAGCCAGTATTGGATGTTCAAGAAGAGATATACACCAGAATCCCATACCTTAAGATCGGTGATTATCTTAACTGTAGATATCATCATTTCTCTCACAAGAAATGTTGGATTCTTCCCTAGTCAATGCAGCTTCAGACGAGCAAAAGTTAAGGGACTCTGAGGATATTAACCCTCCATATGTGTACGCCAAAAAATTCACGGATAGGTACTGTACACCCTGCAGATTCAACGTGGACCCAAATATCTTCAATCTTCTATGTGATTGGAGCGACTTCGAAATGTATTTGTAGGGAAGTGACATCTCACAAATTTTTCCTGGTTTTACTATTTCCTCATTTAGAAAAACATTAAAAATTACAATACTGGTGGTACTTTTTGTATTTTACATCTTTTTTTCATTGAATCGTCTTAATCAAAATCGGTTTTCTAAAAGAAATAAAGGAAAAATTGCTTAATAGATGTAGCATATCATATGGAGAGAAGGTTTGGTTCTTCATTTAGATCGCGGATATTGTTTTATATTTCTATTCAATCCGTATATATATATATATATATATATATATATATATATATATATATATATATATATATATATATATATATATGATTCCCTCCATTTTTGTGGAAATTGATCGTAATTTACAACTTTAGCACATACTGGCAAGACAAAAATCTACACGATTTACTTCTAACCTGTTTAAGAACCGTTGAAACCTTTAACGACCTAAGAAAATGAAAAAAAAATGCACGAAACAATCATGATGATGTTATACTCAACTTCCCATATTTACACTCTTTACTATTAATTTTCAAAAGAAAAATATGAACAATACAATGCTCTCTTTGTGATATGATCGTTATAAAGGTAGCAATCACCATTGCAGAAAATTTGTTATATAACCCGCGTTAACGAATTACGCATGAAATGTACTTTTTTGCACTATCGCTACATCTATATTCCGCATGAATCACCAAAGACAGCATTTTATTGTGTAAATAAATATGTCAAATCATACGTATACAGTAATAGATATATATATATACTAGTAGAAGGATAGATCAGTCAAGTGTTAATCCCAAACAGTAGTTAAGTAGTAAGAGCACTTTATAAAGTATATTATATGACAAATATATAATCTACTCTTTCATCGCCAATAAAGATAATTTAGTTTTAAAATGAAGTAATTTTAATATGTTTTACTTGTAATAATGAGACTCGTGTAACCCGTTGTGATGAGAACTACATGTATACCTCGGTACAGTTTGTCAGTATCTTGTTATAAAAAGGATTTCAATCTCTGAAATATACTCCATCATACACTTAATTTATTTGAATATGAATTAAAATCTCGGGTCACTTTCTGTTACGGCAATAAAATATTTACAATATTGTTGAGACTATTTCACACATATTAACAAGAAACGATGATACAGGAAAACTTTAATTTATAAGGGGGTCATTCTACAGGGGTCACTTTACTTCAGGTAGAGTGTGCTCATTTTTATGAAATGACACTTAATCTTCAGGCAAAGGGGTCATTTTTCTACGTGTATAATGACCGGGGGTCATTATTCTACGAAGAAAAATGACCAGGGGTAATTATTTTACGTAGAAAAATGCATATTACCCCCGGTTATTTTTCTACGGGGGTCCTTATTCTTCATTACACCGACCGTGCCAATGTGAATATTATTATGATATTCTGATAGTCAGCTGTTTTTGTAATTGTTAATGTAGGGAATCAGAGAGCATGCAAAACACGAGAGCGTCCAAACAGGACATTGGGAATCTCATGACGATTGCCTCTTTCTATCGTTTTACAGCCGGTTATCGTGTGGGATTTGTAAACTTTGCTTACTGTGAACTGTGAACTTTTGTCGAAGTTCGTCTGTGCGCATTGTGTGATATATATATATATATATATATATATATATATATATATATATATATATATATATATATATATATATATATATAAAACTTAAATGATTAAAAACACAAAGTCCGACTTTAAGTTCAAGTTTCATTTCAATACGTGCAACCTCTCCAAAGAAAATGAACGGTAACTGCAAATAAGTGGAATTAATTAATTAATTTTGTATAATTTATAATATATTATAAACTAAATTATAGTTTATTATAATAATACCCAGGTCAACTTTGATTTTGGGAAAGTTAGATCAATTTTGACAGAGTAATGCCCAATTGACTTAGAAAATTTTAATCATTTGCAGTTTCCGTTCATGTTTAAGACTGTCGATTATATAATTGAATTGCTGGTATATTTTGTCAAGGAATATTAGTCTAATAATTATTCTAGAACTAGAATCAATTATATTGTGTTTTTATTCAATTAAGATTTCTATATTTTATCCGACCACTGTGACTTTTTTCTGTGTATATATAATAAATCATCACCAATCGATTGAATACTATTTGTTAGGTTTATGATTAATGATTTGTTCATCATTGCTGTGTTTATTGTGGAAATGTATATAATGTCTTATAGGGTATTATCCCAGATACCTAATGAATAACATGAAAACCAAGTTATCTGAGAATAGTTTATTTGGCGCTTCTGGCCGCGGTGAAATTATGGGGGCTACCGCAGGGCCGCCCCCAACAAAAGCAAGCAAGCAAGCAAAAAGCAAAGCAACAAGCATTAAGCAAACATGATGTAATCAATAGGCAACTATGACGTAATTATGACGTCATCAACAAGCAAATATGACGTTATCAATTATCAATAAGCAAATATGACGTAATCATGCACTGGGTAAACGCAAGTGCATTAACGTTCTACTAAATATTTTAACCTTACTTAAGCCATATACATGTTATAAGCAACCTTGAATGACAAGTAAATGGACAACAATTTTCACATGTGCATAGGATCAACTGTCCAATATGACGTCATGAGCGTAGAATATGTGTCGACTCTTCCATTTGTGTTGAGGTGCGGTCGAAATACGCCATATGGTTTTTTTCACCGCGACGTTATCCAGTGAACCAGTGTACAGCTGCAATATAATAAAAGGAAAACCACAGCAGTATACGCTCAAAAAGATTCACATGAACATAAAATCTTGTAATATGTAATTAAGTAAATCATGCCAAGTAAGAACAAAGACCATGTGCATTCTAACAAGTATGGGTAGTGGGTGGGTGGGATAAACAAGCAAGATTATGTTAAAAATTATTTGAGCAAATTTACAACGTCTTACCTAATCCACGATTGTTTTAGAAAGGGGATTGTTCTAGAAGGGAAGTAACTAATATAAAAACACCCGTTAAAACCCAACCCGATCGTACTCAAAATTTCCGGCTAATAGTTACTGAGATAAATGCGCATATCTGAGACAAGCTCCAATATGCGATATTATCCCAGATACCTAATGAATAACATGAAAACCAAGTTATCTGAGAATAGTTTATTTGGCGCTTCTGGCCGCGGTGAAATTATGGGGGCTACCGCAGGGCCGCCCCCAACAAAAGCAAGCAAGCAAGCAAAAAGCAAAGCAACAAGCATTAAGCAAACATGATGTAATCAATAGGCAACTATGACGTAATTATGACGTCATCAACAAGCAAATATGACGTTATCAATTATCAATAAGCAAATATGACGTAATCATGCACTGGGTAAACGCAGGTGCATTAACGTTCTACTAAATATTTTAACCTTACTTAAGCCATATACATGATATAAGCAACCTTGAAAGACAAGTAAATGGACAAAAATTTTCACATGTGCATAGGATCAACTGTCCAATATGACGTCATGAGCGTAGAATATGTGTCGACTCTTCCATTTGTGTTGAGGTGCGGTCGAAATACGCCACTTGCAAGGGCCATAAATGCCTGTTGTCTGATGCAAATCTATTACGGGCATTTATGGAACTGCAACCGCCACAATGGGAGGACCAAAGACCATTAGTGACGGCGGCAGTACCTCAACACAGATGGTCACCAGCGGCCAGAGCTTGCTCATTTTCTTCTCCCTCAACCTTAAGTAACGATGTAACAACCTTTTCAATGTTTTCTAGGAATGAATCATTTCCCTTTTTGGACAAATGAACACCGTCATCATGAAATAATGTTGGGTCCTTACTGTCAAACTGAGTATGTTTAATAAAACTCCCCCCATAGACGTAACTAACAATATTGCTTCCCTATTGACTCTTTTTCTTGAGTCCTCCATGGCCCTAATGTCCCCTGAATACCTCCAATTGAATCTAGGGAGCAGGTTTGACCATACCAATTTAGAACAAGGGAAAAGCTTGGCTATTTGTTCCAGTGTGTCTTGGAGCTTTTCCAGCAGGGACTTTAACTCAATGAGACCTAGACTATTTGCTCCGCAGTGTATAATTAATACATCTGGGTCATTCTCAATTCTTCGCAGCACACGAAGCTTGGGAAGTAACTGACTAAGGACCATACCTCCATAGCCTTGCCACCAGATTTCGGTATTAACTATTCCAAGGTTTAATCCCCCCTTTCGTTCCCTGGACGCTATGCTCGCTCTCTTGACTATGGAGGATCCTATGACCCATACTTTATTGACACCTATGTGCACAAAACTTGGTAGATGTTAAGCTTAGCTACTATTTACTACAAATAAGGAATGTATGATATAAGACTAGCCCAATAATGCTTATCATTAACGAATATATGTTAAGCTTAGTTACTACTTACTTAAAATGATGAATGTATAATGGTACATGTATATGAGACTAGCCCAATAATTCTTATCATTAACGAATATATGTGCGATAGGCATTAGATTGCCATCTACCCGCCGATTGGATGACATGTTGTGTTTCGCCCTGAAGTGCTAATGTAGTAGCTGCTCCTATCCGAAAGGAGTGTGACTTAAAATTCTTACTATCAATGGATGACTTTGCCAAGACCTTAGCTAGGACCGCACTAAACTGATACCGTGTTAGTGGTTTCCCCGAAAAATGACAAAATAATGGCCCTGTAATGCTTGGGCGCACTTGCAAAAACTCCTGCATTGTTTTTACTGGGCACGTCAAATGATGTGTATTTTACTGATGTGTGAATAGGGTCAATGTTGTGATTAATGCTTGCAGACGGTGGATATGAAAGGTGCATTACCATTCGCCAACCGCCATCAGCTTTTGGAACAATACCTATGGGGGACACATGAAAGTTTAACATAGGGGGAGACTGAAAGGGGCCTGCCATTCGCCCTTCTGTAATTTCCTTATCTATTTTTTCTTGTAAAACATTTGGATGCTGCTTTGCAGACACTAAATTACTACTAAAAATTGGAAACCGGGGACCCTCATATTGCAACTTAAACCCATTAACTAGACCCTCCCTTAAAGTATGTGCTGCCTCTCTATCTGGGTAGTTAATTAAATGTTCCAGTATTTGCTGTGTCTTTAGTGGGGAAACGCCCAGGGCCCATTTGTCTTGACTGTGGTGTAACATGTCTTGACTGTGGTGTAACATGTCTTGGCTGAGGTGTAAATTGTCTTGACTGTGGTAAGACTTGCCTTGGTTGATAGGTGGACTGAAACTGAGAAGGTCTAAATGTAAATCCTTGTCCCCGAAATGACTGACCATTTGGGTGTGTAGGAGTTTGAGTGTCCATGCAGCGAATTAATGGATGTTTATTGTTGCATCTGATGCACTGGTGCAGATAGGCGCAATGGATTCTGTTACAAGAATCTCTGTAGTTAAAGTCAAAGCACTTGTTTGGCGAAATTGATGGACGATTTGTATTGGACTGGATCCCTGGCGTCATATACACCAGCCACAACTCACTATCTATTACCCCCGAGTTATTTGATGGGTTAATTGCCATCCGAAGCCTGTATTGCTCATCATATGTGACCCAACCCTGCGATTTTTCGGCCCCCAACCTAACGTCGTGCATGTATTTGAATAGTTGGTGTGTTTTGCTAGGGTGGGCTGTAAGATATATGCATGCATAAATGATAAAGGCATCTGTCCATTTCTCAATGGTTGTCAATCTATGATTGTGTTTGGGCTGGGCTATAATTTGGCCTTGGGAGTCCATTGACAATGTGGATAGTTGTAGCCTGTTAGCATCACGCACCAGCAGGGTGGCTAAATTAATGTATTCCCCATTGACAATTTCTTGTTTGGTTGCATTATCTACATGGTAACCTAAATCGACTTGGGTTGAATTGTTAATGACAGGTTGACTAAAGTTATTGCCAAACATTAAAGACTGAGACTGAGCACCAATGTTAGTACCTTGTGCCATTTCTGTCGATTCTTGCTGGGTTGAGCCAATAGCATCTGTTGGTCCTGCCCCAGTGACGGATGGCGCCACCATCATGGGTGCTGTGGAGGGCTGAGGGGAATGGGAAGCCACCAACTGATTTTGCACCGGAGGTTGCGCTACCTGTTCTGCTGCCGTACTGCTGCTTGCACGCCCTGCCCTCTCGGGCCTCTGTCGTCTCCGGCCCCCACGCTGGCTCCTCGTCGCTGACAAATCCGTTTTTCTTGTTTTGGGCATTTTGCTCGGAATAATAAGAAATAATTAAAATTAGCAAAAATAGTAAATACTTAACGGATAAAATGGACGGTTTTTGAGTACATCTGCATTCCGTTCTGACTATCATACCCTCACGTGGTTTTCAGCCGAACATAAATAAAAACCATGTAAATAATTCAATCAATCAAAAATCTTCATAAATTAAAACCATCCATCTTTATTACTTCTGGCAGCGTACAACATTACCCAATATGAGTTGAATGCTTTGTTATAACAGCCATAAAAAAGCAAGATTATGTTAAAAATTATTTTAGCAAATTTACAACGTCTTACCTAATCCACGATTGTTTTAGAAAGGGGATTGTTCTAGAAGGGAAGTAACTAATATAAAAACACCCGTTAAAACCCAACCCGATCGTACTCAAAATTTCCGGCTAATAGTTACTGAGATAAATGCGCATATCCGAGACAAGCTCCAATATGCGATATTATTTAGGGATCAATGCGTGGACCCTGAGGTCCACGCAGAAAAATATATAAGCGAGGTTAAACTGGATGCTATGGGGAAAATTCAGCCTGCGCATGAGCTAGCTTGGTTCCTGTGCGTAATCATTCTATATTTAGAGGTCGCGTCATCAAGCTAACACTGATGTGAGGATCACATGACCTGGTGTACACATTGGTGCGTAATGGGTAGTTCAGGGAACCAGGCTTACACGTTTATCTGAATCGGGATCGGGATAGCGTGCCAGATGCACACAAAAGTTCAAAGGCGCTGTAATTGTAAAGTTGTCGGTGAACAGTACAGAAACAAAGTATTCCTTTTCAAGAAATGATTGGCATGTGATATGAACTATCAGTATTATGTAATAAGTTAATGTTATGCCGAAACTACAACATGCATCAAATAGCATAATTTGCAATGTTTTGTTGTTTTCCGAATACACATGTAACTTAAATATATATTTAAGGTAGTCGAGACTAGAGAACTTCCCGATTAAATTTTTTTAAGCATATAAGTATGATTGAATAATTATGTCACTATAAAAGTTTGAATCTCAAGAAAAATGCATCAAAATATGAAATTTTTAATTTACACAAAGCTGTCACTGCATAGTTAACAAAGTAGTGCGAATCGTAATGTGTGCGCAAATAGTAAAATTCACCGAATGCCTGATACTATATACATGCAAACTTCATTCATAGATAGATCAAAACTATTTTAGAAGTATGAATCCTTTAAATTCTGAGATAAGAAGTCAGGGCTATACATACATGTATACGTAATAAAACGTACAAATTTAGTGGTTAAAAGCAGAGGGCTAGAGTCGGTGGAATCTCTGATAATCTTAAGGCTTTCACGTTTTCGTTGGAAACACATGCAAATGGTCCACGTATTGTAGTCCTTTTTTAAAGGACAGCAACTTGTTTATTTTAATAAGTGTTCTTTATAAGGATGTTTGGTCTCTAATATCGCTGCAACTGTTTAAGTTAACCACCAGTAGGAGTAGAAATTATTTCTTAATTGATTGAAAAAGCATAGTATTAAATGATTATAAGTGTTAGTTTTTTGTTTACCTTATGTTGGTTTATTTTTAGGCTGCTCATTGTACTGTTTGTATGTAGGATTGCCCCAAATTTGCCGCAAACAGTTTGCCAGAAGCTATTTGGCATACTCATTCTGAACTTGCCCAAATAAGTTTGCCAGATGCTAATTTGCATACAAAATTTGAACTCGTCGCAAATTTTCGGCAACTGATTGCCAGAGGCCTTATGTTTTGGTAAGGGATATTATGAATTATTTCTTGTAAAATGTATTATCAAAGTATTCTTTTTATGATCGCTTACTACTCAGTATTCCAAAAGCACGATAATGCGTCAGTCATTTCAAATGAAAAAATAAGCTATTAATATAAATCAGAATGTGTCATGTGTTTTTTTTAATCTTATTTGAAAATTATCAAAATCAGGGTAAATATTCTGTAATTCATTTATAATAAAGAAGCTGCTGACATATCATCATTTATTAGATTAACAGTTCATACTTAACAAATCAATTTTCAATACTTGAAAACATTACTCGTCAATTAAGAAACCTGTAATGTCCAGTATCGCTTTTTTATTTACGGACCTGATTACAGATTTGTCACAATAAAACATATTAGTTAAAAATAACAAATGCCGAGAATCTTCTGGAAATTGAAAAGTTTCAGATTCTTTCCCGATTTCTCCATCTTCCGATTGGTGCATTGCGACAACCATCGTTTGATATTTTGGTTTTCCTCCTGAAAAAAATTCATAAATATAGCATTTAATATATAGATTCAACTATTTGACTTAAAACAAATACTATATTTTATGATAAAAAAAACTGTATAACATGTGCAAATACTAAAACAACAAGAACTCCATTTTGTCTTATAATTTAACAGGAGTTTTAACAACCAAGCAAAACAGAGCTATAGAATAACATGTGTTTGAAAACACCTTGACGTTAATATCCATTGATATCCGTTAATATATTTCTTCTCGGTACATCTGCCGTGACATTAACAATAAAAAGAATCTATAAAATTGACATACACTTATAACAGTATTGGGTCGCCATATTTTTTTCTATCATTTACCAACTATTTAAAACATTACTATCTCTTAATACCCCTGTCCGTATGAAAATCCCCTGTCATCCCCTGTGTGCCCTTGTACAGAGCCCCTGTATAACCTGCCATTCTCTCTGCGCCCCTGTACACATCCCCTGTGTGCCACTGTAAGCCCCTGTCACCCCTTTTACGCCCCTGTCATCCCCTGTAAGCTACTGTACTTCCCTTTGTATACCTGACATCCTCTGAACGGCTTTTGACTGGGTTTTTTCAATATTTTTTTCTTAATTCAACTATTTAAATCACATGTGTTATATTTTGAGTTATAAGTCGATTTTTGCACTCAACGGCGCTGAATCACAAGAAACATTGTTATACTTTCATGTTAATTACTGAAATCTGATTGGTTTAGAAGCAGTTCATAATCCTTTCTATTACCCTCAGCGTTAGCAACACACTTAGCAACGGGTAACATTATATAAATAGTGCCTGTTTGGGAGGGTAACAGTTGAAATTGACACCCCGAGAAAACCATTGTCAACCGACGCGAAGCGGAGGTTGACAATGGTTTTCGAGGGGTGTCAATTTCAACTGTTATCCTACCAAACAGGCACTATTTATTTTGTTATACTGAATGTCTTAATTTTAATGAAAACTTAACTGCTTTTACATAGAAATAACGTGATTTCTACGGCGAACCGTACGCGCATAATTTTCGCGCATGTAACAATTTTTATTGTTATACTTTCATGTTAAATACTGAAATCTGATTGGTTAAGGCGCAGTTAATAATATTTTCTATTACCCTCAGCGTTAGCAACGCACTTAGCAACGGGTAACATTAAAAAATGTTACATGCGCGAAAATTATGCGCGTACGGTTCGCTGTAGAATTCACGTTATTCCTATATAAAAGCAGTAAAATTTTCTTAAAAATTAAGACATTCAGTATAACAAAATAAATAGTGCCTGTTTGTGAGGATAACAGTTGAAATTGACACCCCTCGAAAACCATTGTCAACCTCCGCTTCGCGTCGGTTGACAATGGTTTTCTCGGGGTGTCAATTTCAACTGTTACCCTCCCAAACAGGCACTATTTATATACTGTTATCGTAAATTTAGAAATCAGATGTTTTAGTTAATAATGTATTGCTACTTAAATTATCATGCTAACAACTAAAGACTTGAGATTCACCGGGTTGTAATCCTCAGGTGAAGGTGGGGATTATTTGTGATATTAGGTTTGAAGGCCTCAACGCATGTAGTCCTTTAGAGTTTGGGAACATCGCTTCTCCCTTATGTTTGTAAAACAGACATAAAAAATAAAATATATAGTGAATTAATTATTTTTTTAAATTGTCTACATAATTACATGTATATATATACACTTTACTTATGAATATCTTAATCCTGTATATATATCTAAACATATAGGCGCGCACACGTCCGCAGGTCTGGATGCTCGGTAATGCTACACAATAATGCAATATGTTGTTTATACACCCCTTATGACTGTTTTCCCAGTCTGTCAAGTATAGAAACAAGAAATTGAAAATTTTGATTTAAAATTTTCAGTTCTGGGAATTTCAAACATGAAAAGAAAGAACTTTTTTGGCACAGTGATGTGAATTAAAACTGTATTTATTGTTCTCTTATATTTTTGATTTTTCAAATCAAATCAAATTTAAAACAAGTGAAAAGCTATTAATGTAACAGCAAACCGGGTTTTCTTTATATGAACTGTATCCATAATCCATGTGAATTCGTATCCAGTGAAATGGAGTACCCTATATGCAATATTTTGCCCAAAAATGACCAAGTTCAAAAGCTGGCATTTTTTTATGAATTATCGGAAATCAAAATCCTAGCAATATGCACACCTCTGATATATGTACAATTGATCTGCAAAAGAACAACTTTCTGTCTTGCGAACAGTAGGAGGAGTTATCCGTACAATGAGGGTACCCTTTTGTCAGCCGCCCGCCCGCCCGCCATTTTCACATTTTTATAACCGGATTTTTCTGTTGGAAAACCCAGTTAAAAATATATAATATTTTTCTAATCGAAAACCAGGAACAATGTTTAAGATAATACATGTGTGTATATATGTTACCCCGTTACCAGCATTTGTATGTATACATGCATTAAATCATTCATTACCTGTATCATTGCCCTATATGCATGAGGACAATTCTATACAATAATGCATATAAATAAATAAACTGGAACATGCCCTCTGATCCTAATCCCCCTTCCGAAAAATAAATTCTCTCTCTCTCATGACTCTCATGATTTATCAACACCAAAAAAAAAAAAATTGCTGACAGCAAATATCAGCGATTTACATGAACTTTATAAAGACTGTTTAATTCTATGCATCATTACACTGGGCAAAAGAGTCAAAATATAGATGATCTTTTCATTATTTCGAATGGTGTTAGGTTATCTGAACGTGCTGATCATGTTGTGTTATTATGCGCTTTAGCCCAGGCAGGTTACATGGCACGGAACATTGTGGATTTCACGCACTCCTCCACTTATATTTTTTTTTACAAATTAAAGAATACGGTCATTTGTCAAAATACATGTCATAAAATAAGCGGTTTCTCGGTATACAAGTACATGTACATGTTTATCCTGATTTGTGTCAATATTGAGTCAAAATTATTCACGTTTGTAATAACATTGCCCTCTTTGAAATGCAAAGAAAAACAAGCACCGTCTAAAAAATGAATGCTAAAAATAAATTTTTAAAAATCCAAATTAATATTAGCGAGCAGTTAAAGACTGTACAGGGGATGTCGGGGGCATGCACAGGGGAAACAGTGGCTTACAGGGGATGGCAGGGGCTAACAGGGGATGCGTACAGGGGCGCACATGGGATGACAGGGTATACAGGGGCTCTGTACAGGGGCGCACATGGGATGACAGGGTATACAGGGGTTCTGTACAGGGGCACACATGGGGTGACAGGGAAAACACAGGGGAAGGCAGGGGATTTCCATACGGACAGGGGTTTTTAGAGCCAGTAGTGGACACGCGAAAAGGATTAAATTTTTTTATGTGCCTTTGATGTTCGCAATAAACGTGTTTCGCTGTATGCACAAATTGAAATACTTTTTTATGTTAATATTTGTCTGACGATCACAGTGAACGTTTCCAAAGTTTAAACTTACATCACTTTATTAATGTTTAAACTTTCGTTTAAACAGAATAACGAAATTGACTTAGGAAAATATTTTGATTTACATTCGATAATTATTTTAAAGAACAACATGTAATCTTACCATCTAGATCTAATTCTTTTAATACCCAATCAATATCCTCTGGAATTCGGGTTATAACATTACACAACAACAAATATTTGCCACATTCCTCCTGACTATTGCACCATTGTATGTTGAGGTCAAGTTTCTTATGTGCAAAGGTTTTGAAGGCATCTTTGTAATTAGCTGTTTTATCAGCACACAATACCATAACTAAAAAAAAATTTAAGATTATTTAAATATTTAAAATAGTTAAGGGTTACAAACCGATTTTATGCAGAATATACATTCTTTTCAATAATTTAAAGAATCAAAGGCCGGAAAGGCAACAAAGGCGTCGAGCTGACATTTTCTTCTCTGTACCAGAAGTCGTATGTCAAATAATATCAGAAACAACCAGTAAATAATTAAGTGAATAATTAGGGTCTTCCGTTTCTGACGGAAGACCCTCTTGTTATTCTAAGGGTTCTTTTTCTTTATTCTTATTTTCCATTGGAAACGGAAGACCCTTTGTTTATCTTCGGATTCTTTTTATTATTTTTTCTGACTCCTCCTCGGTTTTATATCTCAAAAAGTTTTCATCCGATTTTAATGAAATTTTCAGAGATTTTGTAAAAGTACCGTGCCTCAATGATGTTATAATTACAGCATTTACGTCACTTCCGTTGAAATTTGACGGCCTTCTTAATTGAAAAAAAAAGGATTTTTGTCCAGAGAAAAACTCTATTAACGTTAAGGATATCGCTTTGTAATTTTCACTCAATTTATGCTCGTCTCAAAAACCGAACTCTGTTTTTTTTAAGTAGTTAATCAGCGTGTGCATTGTAACGACATCGTTAATTTGATGGATAAGGCCTAATTTATTACGTTGAATATGTGATACGTGTTTGAAGAATAGTGATTTTTATTTCTATCTGAATTATGATAAAAACAAAGCAGTTGGAAAACACAGTTCCCGAATTTTACAAAAAAGGCTATTGAAAGTCATTAGTTAAGAAAGATTTTGCTAAGATTTGATAAAAACATAAGTTTCAATATAAGTTAAGCCTAATCGATCGTCATAGACTGTTGTTGAATAATCGAGCAACACATACCCTGATATATGAAGAGTTTGTAACGATTTAAATATACCCATTTTAGGGTCTTCCGTTTCCAAAGGAAGACCCTCTTGTTTTTGTTTCTTTTTATTATTTTATTCTTTATTTTTTTTTCTGACTCCTTCTCGGCTTTATATTTCAGAAAGTTTTCATTTGACTTCAATGATTTTTTCAGAGCTTTTGTAAAGTTACCGTGCTTCAACGATGTTAATGTTTCAGCATTTACCTCTCTTTCGTTCAAACGGCAACTTATAATTTTTAAAAATGTTATTTTGTCCGGAAATCTCCATAAACTTTAAAAATATTGCTTTGAAATTTTTACTGATGTCAGAAGTGTCAATTCTATGGTGTACTGGGGGGTTTAAAATTTTATTCACAAATTTTGCTCAAAACTGGAAGTAGTTTCAATTTTTTGAAATTTTCATTTTTTTAACCTAATAAGACAATACTACAGTGTTATAGAATTTGCCATGGTGAATTCAAATCTGAAATTTGTTTTAAAATCGGACGATGCATTGAAGAGATAATTAAAAATCGAAATTTTGATTCCGCGTTCTAGGTTTAAAAAATAGCGTAACGTTCAAAGTGAAATTAATTCGTTCCAAAAAAAATTCGATTTTTGTTAAGTCTTACTTTGACACGTTTTGATTTTGTTTTGTTAAGTCGTTCTTGAAATTGTTAAAGTTTTTGTTAATTCGTACTCAGAATCATTCGGATTTTATTAAATCGTATCAAGAATTATTCGATTTTAAAAAAAATGTGTTTGTTTAAGTTACCCTTGTTATTGGTTTAAGATCTCTAGCTTACTCTCGACATTAACGGAAGACCAACTCGTTGCTTTGCAACGAGCTTTGATCTAGCTATTTTTATTATTTACTTGCAAAATAAATGCAAGTTATGCATGTCGATTTGTAATCTGCATATCGGACAAAAACGTGTTTGTTTTAATCGAATATAAGTATTCGCCATATGAACGCGCCTTGTTTTGATTGCAAACAGCTGACAGCGAGATGTATTGACGTTTTCATATCATGCATGGCTTGCAAGACGTCGATAGTGGAAACTGCACCTCAGCTTTTTTTCGAGAGATTATAAAATGAGATTATGAAGGTATGTTTAATATAGGATATGTCCTGTTCACCTTTTCTTTTCAAAATATTTGCACTTTTCAGTCTAACCCATGATTCCTCTGTCAGACTCTAACCTCCGCTTTTATTTGTGTATATTGTAACGTGAGTCACGATATAAAAAGGGGGATTAGAGTCAGAGGTATCTCGGATTATTTTCAGTCCAGTGCATTTACTTGTGTATGTTTTGCACATCGTTGTTTATTTGCTATATGTCTTTTTTTAATCTGTATTGAACTACACATCATTACTTTACACTATACAACGTAATCACATTTCATATGCAAATTAGCTTATGGTAAACTTGTTGGGGCAACTTTAGAATTCGTATGCCAAATAGCTTTGTATCTTATAATGATATTTAGATGTGTTTACATAATTGAAAAATCATCCCCTCTTTCCAATTATCTTCATTACGTGTAGAATATGTAAATGTAAATTTGACCTTGAAATAATGTCTGCTATGATAATTACTTCTAAAAATGTAGAAAAACATGTCAACTTTGAACATTTTTCATGGAATTCTCATCCATCTCCATGCATCTACCTTGGTGTGTTTGAATTTAATTCTAATTAAAGGCAGATTTTTTACTTAAGTCTATCTTGCTGTTTTAGAATGGTTAAAAGGAGACTATAATCCAGAATGGATTAGATATTCTCTTAATTTGATTGTTAGTTTATTTTTTTTCATAGAAACAGGAAATCGCATGCAGGACAGCATGCCTATTTGTTAATAAAAATGCTACAAAATCATCTAGTAAACAAAAAAGATATACAAATAATATTTAGTGTAATTAATGATTGTTCTCAAATATTTGTGAGAAATGACTAAAAAAAATGGCACAAGTTTCATAAAAGTAGGTACAAATTTAAAACCATGACTTTTTATGAAAATTAAAAGATAGGGTGAGGGTATACATGTGTGGGCATTTTAAGTGGTATGATGTTTTTATCAAGATAACATCATGTAGATGTATGTAGTATTGAATAAGGTTTCTAATTTAAGGAGGCTGAACAAAAATTGACCTCTAAAAGCTCACGTAAAGATGTTTTACTATGGAGAACCCTACGAATCTGTGTTGAATAGGGGAAATTGGCAATGGTGGGTTCACTTAAATGGCCATATTTTTCTTAATCTTCAATGGAATTGGCAATATGTAGTACACATTTTCTTAGAATTGCATTAGCTTATTAATGCTAAGACAAAATGTCTTTTCATATAATTTTAGTGTACTAAGTTAAAGGTAGCAAGGGACAATTTCGAATAAAGTACCAGTTAATATTTTTGTAAAATTGATAGTTGCTGAACGTACTTGAAGGCTTTAGTGTTGCTAAGATTCATGAAATGAAATTTAAGATGGTATGTGACATCCCTCGATATTTATATGGTTTAAAATACATTATAATTGAATTACTTTCAATGGTTTAGAATTTTACATTATTTAACAAAAATAGCTTTTAAAAATATTTTTAGAGTAAAAAATTGTTAAACCCTGACTTAAACATTCATTGTTACCCTCTAACAGACTGCGCTAAGCCGTTAGGTGGCAATATTGGGAATGAAACAGTTTATCTAATTACACTTCATTTTATTGTTTATTCGATAATTATATAAAGAATACGTTACAATATGGAAGTGCCCAATAGCACCTTAATGATTTCAATAAATAGAGGGATGTCTCTTGTTGACATTGGTATGCAATATGAAGGCCCCTAATGTTAAGTACATGAGATGCAGAAGTAAATTATGAACTTGAGGTTTTGTTGACTTTACACAGTGAAATTGAAGGTTTCAAACAAGAGGTAAAATAACACGAAATGGATGAGACATAGTAAACAATACATCCATAAGTTTTTGACATGTGATGATGCAACAAGCACAGGTACAGAGTGGAATGTCAACCCTTTCAAAAGCAGTGTAAAAGAAAAGTTGCTCAGAATGTTTGAAACAAAATGCTATCTATTTTTTTTTGTTGGTGGCCCCATTAAGGATTTTAAGGGTCGGACCCAGTCCTAAAACACAGTTGTTTAAATATGTCTACAAAGGTCAACAATTCTTGAACACTTGCTGGAAAAAATATGTTTACATTTACAAAACCTTTTATGTGATACCAAGAAAAGGGGTTTGCCCCTGAAGTTTTGGGCAAGCAGGGCTCTAAAGTCTTTTCATAATTACTCTTTCTGGAGCAATAGTTTGTTTACTCAGAAACACAAAAAGAGCTTGACATTCCATGACAATGTCACGTCCGTTTTCATGTTATGTCATTTTTAAAATTTTGAAAAAGTCATTCTGTCCATGGCGCTTTTCAAACATGCTTTTAGATAGAGGATTGAAATTTACCTCTGTAATAAGGCTGGAAATGGAAATTTGTCACTTGATGTTTTTCGGAAATTTTGATTCCGCGTTACTGGTTAAAAAAACAGTGTTAAAAGTTAAAAGTGAAATTAACTCTTACCTAAAATAATTCAATAGTTAGTGCTTAGTTGTTCTTAGTCTCGCTCAACCAGATGTTCGGCTGTCTTTGTAATCTCCGACGAGCAGAGACAGAGATTTACTGAGACATGAGCAATTAGTTGAACGAGAATAAGTCGTTCTTGAAGACTTTCGGATTTTTTTTTTAGTCGTTTTAGTAATCGTTAAGTTTTTTGTTAATCTGTACTTAATATTATTTAGATTTTGTTAAGTCGTATCAAGAATTATTCGATTTTGATTTTTTAAGTTTGTTTAAGAACTATGCTTTTTTTTTTTTTTTTTAGGAAATTCTAGTTTAACTTCGGACAATAGCGGAAGACCCACTTGTTGCTTTGCAACGAGCTTTCCTCTAGTTATACTTTTCACTCTTTTTCTGACTTTTTGGAGCGCTATTTATCAAAAACTTTCCAACCGATTTGCACAAAATTTTTATGACTGAGAGAGTATCATCGTCGCTGCTTCATAATATAAAATTTACATATCCATATTTCAGATTTCAGATATTGACGATTTTGTAAATTTTCAAGGGTCATTTTGTCCAAGCATCTCTTCCGAAACTAATCAAGAAAGAGGCTTGAAATTTTTAGGGATTGTATATGAATATCTGTAGATATACCTGAAAATAAGCATCAAATTTTTTTCACGAAATTTTTGCACATTTACTGAAATACCATTCGAGGTATACATTTTTTGTAAAAACATGTAATGCAAAAGTTGTTTCAATTCGCACGTGCTTTTATTTGATATCAAGAATAAGGGGCTGACCCCTCAAATTAGGGGCCAAGAGGGCTCTTAATTCTTCTTACAATAACTCCTTACTGAAAAAAGTAACGTGTTATTAGTTATAGAAGCAAACATGTTTTTTGTACAGCTGTTTAGCTATACAGTACCATACCTTAGTCACATATTACGTAATTAGGGGTTTCAAGGGGCCAGAAGTTCAAAACTTTTATCATTAATATCTTTAAAAGAAGAAATATTTTGAAAAGCATCGTAGAACAAAAGTTGCTCAAACTAGTGTTCTTTACAATATGCTACCTTAAATGTTTTTGTTGATGACCCCATTAAAGAGTTGAAGGGTCGGCCCCTAAAACACATTTGTACAGATATCTCGGGAACAGTTAAGAATTCGTAAATACTTGTGGAACAAAATATGTTTATATTTGCAAGACCTTTCATTTGATATCATGAAAAAGGGCTGGCCCCTCAAATTAGGGACCAAGGGGGCTCTCAATTCTTCTTACAATAACTCCTTACTAAAAAAATAATGTGTTATTAATTATAGAAGCAAAAATGTTCATTGTACAGCTGTTTAGCTATACAGTACCAAACTAAAGTCATATATCACGTAATTAGGGTTTTAAGGGGCCAGAAGTTCTAACCTTTGATCATTAATATCTGAAAAAGGAGAAATATTTTGAATAACAATGTAGAACAAAAATTGCTCACAATAATGTTAAAAACAATATAACCTAAAATGTTGTTGTTAGTGACCCCGATAAGGAGTTTAAGGGTCGGCCTTTAAACCGCAGTTGTCAGATATCTCAGACACGGTTAACAATTTGTGAACACTTGTTGAACAAAATATGTTTATATTTGCGAGACCTTTTATTTGATATCAAGAAAAAGGGACTTCAAATTAGGGACCAGAAGTGCTACACAGTCTTTTTATAATAACTCTTTCCTGTGCGATAAAATTAATAAGAACGTTTTAAGCTGAATCTAACGCTGAAATCCGTTTTAAAATCAGACGATGCACTGCAGAGATATTGGGGTATCAAAATTGATTTTTCCGGAAATTTTGATTCCGCATTCTTGGTTAAGAAAATAGTGTTGTGTTCAAAGTTAAATTAACTCTTACCTAAACTATTTGCTAAGTCGTTCTTGAAATCGGCAAGATGTTTGTCAATTCGTACTTAGAATTATTAGGCTTTTGTTAACTCGTATCAAATAAAATTCGATTTTTTTTCTTTTTGTTTTAGTTACATGTACTTATGTTTATTAGTTAAAGAACTCTGCTTCCTAGAGGAACTTCTAGCTTACTTTCGACATTAAGGAAGACCCGCTCGTTGCTCTGCACTGAAATTATTTAAAATTGTTTTTTTTCTCACACAATCACTTTTTCTTATTATGTTTTTATTGAGAAACTGGTGTAATACAAACAATTTTTGAAAGGCCCGTACTACATGTACAGATATTCATGTAGTTCGATTTTTGTTATTCTTTTTATTCATTTTGATATATTGTTAGTAACGATAACTCTAACGCATGTAAAATGTTCATGAAATTCACTCTAATAGAGGTGAAAGTCGCCCAAAACAGAGTCCGCTGGCGAGGAGTGGTTGCGGCCCTATGCTCCCCAAGGAGCGAACAGGAAGACATGTAAGTGAAGTAAGTGAAGTAAGTGAAGTGAGGTGGAATTGGTCCGTCGTCCTTTAAAAGAGTCTAAAACAAAAAACAACCCAAACAAAAAAATATATGATAAAAGAGTCTAAAACAAAAAACAACCCAAACAAAAAAATATATGATATACCAGGCTAGAGATAATGAAAGAGCTTAGGGAAAAAATATCAAGCCCCATTGCATTTGCCCTCCAAACGGTCACATCGTTATTTATATAAAGAAATACGTTTATTATAAAATGTCAAGCTATAATTATTGTCACAATGCATTATATATTATAGAGAGGTTGGAATTTAAACGTGTACGGGTACACTTGCGTGTGTAATAACTAAACGTACATGTTCACGTTTTTGTAATTAATCAGTTAAGATTTCATAATTTGTTGAATATAGACTTGTGCCTAAATTACGACACAGTTTTGTGACATCAAATTACTTAATTATCTCCAAATAAATGGCAAAATTCTTATCAATTTACATGCAAACTAATTTAAAAATCTTTATATTGTAACAGGAATATATTCACTAAACAATTAGATTCAGGGACGTAGCTTCGTTTTTGAAAGATGGAACCATACTCATCCAAAAAATATTGACAAGCAAAAAATCTCTTTCCAAAATTCTTAAAATCCTAATCCGTGCAGGGGGGGGGGGGTATTCCTTTAACTTTAATTACACTGTTCATTTCCTTATTTTCAATTCAATTTTTTACGTGGTCCCATAAAAGTTTGGGGGGGGGGGGCTCCATGATCATTTAATTTTTTGTATGTGAATTTAAGAAAAATCTTTGTGGTGGGGAGGGGGTCATGTAGACAGCACTCTACAAGTTTAAAGAATGCGTAGAACCTCATTATGACAAGAACTGGTGATGTCATATGCGATGAATTTAGATGATTCCACCAGTACACGTACTCGTTTGAAATCTCAGCCTCTTTTTAAGCGTTGAATGATTTTGTTTTCACTTCGGACTGTCAATAACTGCCGTCAGGTGAGCAGCCAAATTGAATAACGTGCGTCACCTCGAAATGATTGTTTGTATGCTCATTTTACGGCAGTTACAAGAACATGACATCAATTATATAAATATTATATTTACATTCTGGTATTGATGATATAATTTTTTTAATAAATCGGTATAAATTGTAGATCCCGGAAGGAGTAATTAGAAACGGCAAGAAAATGTATTTTTTAAATCGGTTAAAACTGTTATCACATAAACTGTTGAGATATGCCGTGATAATATTATCCTTGAAGAGGACCATATGCAGTTTTATGCTCCCAAAATTATAGTACTTTCACAAATTTTAAATACAAGGTTCAAGATAGTTGAAATCATATCGAAAAAAAGTGTGGAAAAAGTTATCACCATCATTTTGAAGAGAAAAATGTGTGTTTTCCGAAAGGTTTTAGAATGGGAAAATATGTAAAAATCGTACTTGAGCAGACATGCGCTCTATACTTCTAAAGGCAAGATATCATGATAATATTTTTATTTGTTTGTCGATTGGTCGAATTTGCACATTATGGTGACGTCATAGATATTCAGCTAACAAACAATAATGACTAATAACATATTAATTATTATAAATTAGACTACCTATTATAATAATGTTTCATAAAGATTTGATTTTAATACTATAACGTTTAAAAATTTGTTGAAGTTGGGGGAAAATATTTGACCATACCAAATTTAGTCCTTACTCTTGAAAGTTTGTTTTTGTCAATTGAATCACCTGTAATGTTGAATATTTGAAATAGCTTTGTATTTTAACATCATGTATGTAATACATTTATCAGCAAATAACATTGAAATCAGTACTTGGGAACTATCTAAACAAATTCAATCAGTATCTTGGAACTATTTATACAAAGTCACTGTAAATTCATACGCAATGGGTACAAATGTAGGTTGTTGCATTTGAAAGGCATTTAAAGTTAACGATTTGATGGGAAAACATAGTAGAATGTATATTTATATATATATATATATATATATATATATATATATATATATATATATATATATATATATATATATATATATATATTTTTTTTTTTTTTTTTTGAGAAAACAAATCTTCAAAACGTGTCGTTCTATTTTCAAGCTACAAATTACATATTTAGCATACGTACGATTGATTGTGTGTGGGGTTTTTTTGTACCTGTTTTCTTTTCCTTTCGAAAGCGGCAGCACGCCATTGAACCTAAAATGTGTATTAATCACATTTAATTCTAACTAACTTACTAACTAACTAACTAATTATATGCATACTAAGAATAAAAGCAAGGTACATAGAATTTTGGCGGTAATTTCCACCCATAGTAATGCGGTTCTTCATCAGTCGTTATAAAATCCAAAATCCAAATAGCTAACGGAAAATAATATTTCAAAATTAATCTAAATCTTCTCATTTTTATTATACATAATACCACCAGCTGTATCTAATAAAATGATTTTTAAAAATTTGATATTATCAGATTGGTCATTATAGGACAGCATTGTAAAGTTTGCTGGATATCAGAATTAAAGTCTCATTATTTTCTTTTAAAACGAAAAATGACAAGAACAAACTGTAAACCATCTTAACAAAATAAAAATTCAAAGCAGAGCAACACGGACCTCTAAAAAGATAAGGGTAGGATCAGGTGCCATCCACTGCTGACCGGTCACACCCACCGTGTGCTCTTTATCGGAATCGGGAAAAAACCGGAAAGTCCATCGACAATTAGGTGATTAATTATGTTCTAACAGGTACATGTTATATAAAAAATGACAGTCAGCATGCGACCCAGTGGAAGATTGTATTTGCTGACAAGGTCGTTGTATTGACCATAGAACTTACGAAAAGATGACTTCAAACGAAACTGTTGAGAGTCCTATCATATCAACTTGTTTGTTAGTAGTTTGCCTCGCCCCATCGAATTAACTGAGAGACAAAAACACCATATGTAGGTGATGAAGGTATATTGCTACATAAGTAAGAAAAGTTGACTATAGAAAAATTGAAGTCATCTCGTTTATCATCAAGTTTTGCTCTTAGGTTACCATCAATGTTCATTTCCAGTAAATTATCCAAATATGAAACAGATGACGCAGAATCTGTGCTATTGTTTTTTTAAGTTCACTCGGGTATATCGATTCGACGTAAGTATGGAGATAACAATTGGTAATTGATAATACGTTGTCGATACACCTGAATGTTGAGTTGAAGGCCACCGTGAGTAATTTTTTTTTCACGTACAAGTATTTTTTTAAATTCTGCTTCATAAGAATACAAAAATAGGTCTGCATACAATGGGGCACAATTGCTACCCATGGGAATTTCAATATTGTTGGAAGATTTCCAAAAAGTACATAGATGTTGTCAATCACTGAAGCATCTTCTTAATGTCAACTTCAGAGTACTTGTATGTGCAATCAGCTTGGTGTATAACAAAAATAATTTTTTAGATTTCCAATGAAAAGGTAGGCATTTTTATGACTTCCATTTTTATTGAGAAGAGAAAACAAATTTCGATGACATCAAAAAGCGTAGGTTTTAATTTGTGATGGGGATTGGTTGTATAAAACGTTGAAAAAATTGTACGTTTTGATGTAATTGATTTTGGTAAAAGCACACGGTGGGTGTGACCGGTCAGCAGAGGATGCCCACTCCTTCATGACACCTGATCCTTCCTTTATCTTTTTAGAGGTCCGTGTTGCTCTGCTTTGAATTTGTATTTCGTTTTTGGACTGTTGAGATGGTTGACAGTTCGTTATTGTCATTGATTCATTTTCTTTGTAACTTCAAAGTTTCTAATAATTCGTTAGAGTTTTTTAGTATCCACATATGATTCACACCACTTCTGGAGTATATTGTTGTAAAGTACTCTTGAAGTTTCTCCTTCTATACCGTAAGATGTTTAGCAAGAAGTAAAGAGAGAGGTTTGGTAGAAAATTTACTGGAACCTGCTATATATCTCTGTTTGTAATTACTTTTGTGAAGCTTTTGAATTCAGTAGATATAGTATAAATCAAATTCATTTTGTTTATTGGGAATATTAAAGATATTTACAACCGATTAATGATTTTGTGGTATGTCCTGTTTGGAAAGGATGCTATGGGTGTAAGTAGGAATACCATATGTAGATTAAAACCTAGTTCTTTGAAAATGCAATTAATATAATGTGCCTTTCAAACAAAGACAATGTTGTTACCTGCCTTATAAGCAGGGACCAGTGCATACATGTACCGATCGTGCAATTTATATAGTTCGTTTCTCAGTTCTGTTTGATTGAAAAACAGAAGAGTATATGGTTTTCATTTGGCCTCTCAGTCGTTTAATACGAGATCTTATTATTAATGCATCTGATGCTTTAAACCCACTCTGACTAAGTATTAAAGTCTTTTTTTTTTTGCAAAGTTTGCCCATCGGTTGGCGTAGTCTTCAACAGAATTCACAATATGTATAAAATTACGACACCATGTAAAGGATCTAGGCTCCCTTAATTTATGTCCTTCTATAATAATTGATCGTGGGGCTTCGTTGCTAACTAAATTAACATTACGAGTAATGATGTGTCCGGTAGGAATATAGTTTTAGGGTGAAGGAGAACAATAACATGTTGGGGGATTATATTTCCGAGGCTCCATATTAAGGTCTTAAAGAGTTTGTGTGTAATTGAAGAGTTTGAAAGCAATGGTTTAAGTATAATTGTAGGAAATAAAAGGGGTTAGGCACCGGCCTTATGCGCCTTCATGGTACGGAGAAGGATTTAACTTATATATAATTGTTCATATAATAAGTTTGACGACACAAGCCAGTTAAATTTATCAATAATCCACACTGTTGTAAAGCTGCAAAAACAGCGTCTTTTGTCTAACGAGTCGACAATTTCGAAATAAAAAACATCCCTTAGTATACATACATCATAAATATGATGAAATAAAAACTAACATGAAGTCAAGTGATTAAACTTCAATTAAATTCAATGAGTACAAATAAACATTACATATGCCTGAAGATCATTGATAGTAAACCATACCTAATTGCTATTTGAAAAGAAATAGATCGGTTTTAAACATGAACGCAATTGATCAATTAATTTTAGAAAAAATAAGAATAATGGATTTGATTTTCGAAAATTCAAGGAGACGTGCACGTGAAATTTTAAAAATCTTCAAGAACTTTAAGAAACGCTTGTAAATAAAATTGATACAAACTCTGCATTCTGATTAAAATATATGTTTAACACATCAAAATGAATTGTACTTAAATGCGAGTTCATAGACATTAAGAATAACATATAGCTTTCATACGGTTTAGTATAGATACTACATTGTAGGAGTAAAATATATGAGAATGAGAATTAATACACAGGTGTTGTGAAATTGTAAATAATATAGGTAACTAAGGAAGATACAACCACACACAAGCACAAATTATAACTGTAGACGTGTCCTATATAAAAGGATCACTCTCAATAATTTGAAATCAGTTTCATTTCATAAATTCAAAGAGGATGGATGGCTAAGGAGTGTAAAATGCCCATACATGGAAGCTACTGAAAAATTAAAATATCAATAAATCTGATATTATTTTTTAAAATCTTTTAAAACAATATATATTTTATATATCATTGATTTTAAACATATAAACATTTTCAATACTTGGAATATGTTGACTCAAACAGGCGTATACGTATCAATACCTGCAAATACTGTCATGTTTTAGAACGTCAATGCATTTTCTTTTATAAAGTGGGTCTAGATCTGTGCTCCATATTTTTATCATAGTCTAAATAAGGTCTATAAGAAAACAAACCGATTTCAATCAATAAAAACGTGCAGAGATGACACACTATACATTAAAAATATCATTTTGTATCCCAACAATCGAACGTTTTGAAAAAATATTACAAATCCGTAAATTCGTGGTCAAAGTAAGACATAGTATTTAAACAGCCTACTTTGTTGTGTCTGAAATGGCTCAGTGGTTAGAGTACCTGGCAAAAGCTAACCTTAAATACCTAGGGTTTTAATGTGATGGGTTTGATACCGCAAACATTTCTGGCAATATTTTTTTCTTATCTTTTGTTAAATATATTAAAAACTGAATATAGTTAGAAATTGTGATTTTGAAAACTTGTATTATGATATATTTGAATAGATTATTTAATTGGGAAAAAATAAATTCAAAATTGTATTTCACTACTAAACCGAATGGGCATTTGCGCCATCTTATTCCCCCATCTTCTTTGGTTAGAAACAAATACATTGATTTATTCTTCATTTATTTAGAGATAGGAAAAATTACCAAACAATAGGTACATATTATTTCATGTAATTATACATGTACAGATATTTCAATTAATGTGGATGTTTTCTTTAATAACACGTAAAACAAACCCAAACTTCTGTTTGTTTTGCCTAAGAAACAAATCACTCGCCATTTTATTGGACATACTAAAGAGTTACGACTACCAATTAGGAGGCGTATATTTAAACCCAGATTTAGTCCCGAATAAGTTTGTGCAGTTTTGTGGAACGCAACATTTGGGTTTTGTGGTTTAGTCCCTGATTTATTCTGGAGTAAGCTTACGGCTGGACGTGAGAAACGGGCCACTGCAGAAGTAAATGTAACGGTGTCACGTTCTTTGCAAAACTTGAAAAATGACCTTGACAAGATACGAAATAATCAGCAAGGTATAAATAAAAACTTTAAAATCCTCGACGAGCAAGCGGAGAGTAATTATGACATTTCTACATTCAAGACGGAAAACATCAGCTTGTGCAGAGAGCTAGAGCTTCTACTGAGTAGAAGCTCTAGCTCTCTGCACAAGCTGATGTTTTGAATCTACTGTCAGTGGTTACTCGAATGCAACGGAAAATGTCTATAATGGACAACAAAATAACTGATCTTTTATCCAGGTCTATTCGGAATAACATACTGATACACAACTCCCAACGGGGACTCAGCTGCCACTATGCCAGGGCTCATAAAACAAATACTCTGGGTCGATGTCAGCTTTGTAAGAATCCATAGAAATGGAAATCATCATAAAAAATCTGATCCGCCGGGATCAATCACAGCCAAGTTGACTGATCGCGACAAAAAGACGAAATTCTAAGTGCCCAGAAAATTACGAGAATTACGAGAATCTCTCTTCAATTTTATATTACTCCCCAGTAGCCCCCTATCCTATTATTTCTGAAGGACACTTTTAGTTAATTCATAGCTCTATAGAAACAATCTGATTAAAGTATACACGCCCAGTTTATTAATTTGTCGAAAAATCCTGACTGCACAAAATAATGAAGATGATGTCAGACTAAAATTCCAACAGGAGACGATTTATGTGTTTCTTTTTGCTAACGTACTGATGTACTTAAACAATAAAATGCTTTCTTTGGTGATTCATTCGGGATATGAAGGTAGTGACATTGCAGAAAAAATACATAACCCGCGTTAGCGGGTTATGTTAATTTTTCTGCTATGATCACTACCTTTATAACCCAAATTAATCATTAAAGAAAGCATGTTATTGTTTATATTAACATCTTTCTTTAAGCTAATTGATAAATTGATTAGGAAAAGTAAGTAAAATTCACTAAATTACTGTTAATGTACGTAAGTAAGCTAGCTAAAAGAAACAGCCAAATCGTCGCATGTGAGACTTTGAGTCTGACATCGTCATGATTATTTCGTGCAGTCCGTGATTTTACCTAGGTCGCTATAGATTTGGACCAATCAATAAACAGGGCGTGTCGATATCTGTCCTGTTATTTTCTTGTCAGTTTCAGCCGCTGTAGATTTCGACCAATCGATAAATGGGGCGTGTAGATTTCAGCCTGGCTCTTTCTATAGAGCTATGAATTAACTATAAGTTTCCGTAAGAAATAGAGGGAATCATACTTTGTAGATGTAAATATATTAACAATTACTAGCTTATTTTGTCTTACTTTTTACGATCAATGTATTGATTTATTTAAAGAAAGATGTAAATATAAACAATACAATGCCTCCTTTGGTATTTCCTGCGGGTTATGAAAGTTGCGATCATCGCAGAAAAATTACCTTAACGGGGTTATACTTGACAAAATAGTAGCCAGTCAGTAACAAACTCATCTAAACTCTTCAAAATTATCAATTGATAATTATCAATTAATGCTTAACCCTTGTTTACTTACAATGTTTTATTGCTTTTTAATTTTAAACGTTTTCTTCCTTTCCTCTGCAGAGATTTAAGCATATCTCAACGCTGCTAAATTTTTCTGCTCCAAACACAACACTGCGACGTCAGTATGCAAAGGTCAACTACTCTAATTTCAAAGAATTTCAGTGAACCGAACAAACATATAAAATAAATGAGGCAGTCACATCCTATGTTTTTCCTAAAATAAATGATTTAACTACCATCGAGGTACGATATTCACATTCTTTCGGTTCGGTGAAGTGAAGCCTAGCCGAAAAAATTGAAAGACGTGATTTTTCATTGGACAACAAGAGCAATAGTATGTTGACCACTCGTAAGATTTTGAAAATTCCCTATCTTGTTTAAGTCCAATTTAGAAAATAATCAAATGTAATTTAACCTCCTAAGTGACGTGAAGGTGAATATAAAATTTTATTTTTAAGATTAGCCGATCAGAGAACGAGGAATTGTATCAATCATATAATTACATTGTTTAAAATTGAACTTTGAATGACCAAAATGTTTGTGTTGTATCAATGTTCGTTCCTATCAGTCACAATCGTCACACAATAAAACATAACTTTTTTTTAAAAACACATAAAGTATATTGTCATTAATTGGATTGACTATTTTAGACTATCTTTAAATTTTCTAAGTCGAATGTAATCATATATATATATATATATATATATATACGCACCATTAAAATGAATAAAAAAAATCGTCGAAAAATTGATAAGGAACTTTCAATGTGGAATAAAAACTGTTTTAAAAAAATAGATTTTAGAAGATAGCCAGATCTCAAGAAAATTATTAGGTGAAAAAAACGTCAATATTAAATGAAGCAGATTCATTAATTTAGTGAAAATTTTAATCATTCATATTAACAAGATTGACAATGTACATAAAAGCTTCATTTAGCATTCGTTTTAAATCACATGCAGTAGCATCAATTGTATAAGAAAAAGCAATTTGGTACAAGCAGTCTGTAAATGCTTTAAAATTAAGCAAAAATAAATCTAATATGCTTACCTTAATTTGAATTTGTTAAAAGTATAACTATTGGTATTGCAACGTTTGAGACCTAGCAATGTAATTGCTGATACCATCGCAATAGCACTTGTCGATACTAAATTGACAAATTTATGTTTTTAAAGAACCAGTAATGAAATCTGAATAGGAATTAGATTTCTATATATTTTTTTTGCGTTAACATTGATTTGTAATCAGTTTTGTAATACATTTTGGTGCATACAATTTTTGGTAAATACTCAGTAAACTAAGTCGAGCTTACCTCGTTTTCGCAAGAAAATAAGTGTTTTTCTACATTATTGTACTTCAAATATTTACAGTAAATGTGATAAGAATAGAATGTTCACACGATAAACAATTACATTAATATTTACATAAACCAAGAATGAGTCCCTCTATTTATCATGGAAATTGATTGTATATTCAGGGTTCTATAGAAATTGACATGACTGAAATCTACACGCCTGTTTATCGATTAGTTGAACCTTCAGCAGCAAAAAAAAAATGTATAAAAAAAAATAACGGACTGCACAAAATAATCATAGTGATGTAAAACTTAAGATTTCATACAAGATGATTTGGGTTTTTTTTAATCTAACGAAATGATGTACATAACAATAATTTTGGTAATGTTTTGACTTTTCCCGACCAATTTATTATTTTTTGATAGAAAGATGTAAATATGAACAATAAAATGCTTTCTTCGATGATTCATGCGGGTTATGGATGTAGCGATCATTGCAGAAAAAATAACCGCTAACAAGATCTGACTCCATGGACTGGTCATAATTATTTTACTTTTATACCCCATTTCGAAGAAAGGAAGGCATATTGCTTTGCTGCTATCGGTCGGTCAGTCGGTTGGTCCACAACAGTTTCCGTTTATTTTCTTCGCAAAGGATGCACATATTAAAATGAAATTTGGTATACAGGTTTATCATAATAATATCTAGGTCAAGTATGATTTTAGGTGCGATAGAGCAACGTTCGTCGGAGCTATGCCCCTTGGACGTAGAAAACTTCCTATAATTTGCAGTTTCCGTTCATGTTCTTCACATAGGATGCACATTTTGAAATGAAATTTTATATACAGGTTTATCATAATATTATCTAGGTCAAGATAAATTGTGTGTACGTTGAAGCATTTTTTGACAGAGTTATGTGCCTTGGACTTAGAAAATTTTCAATTATTTTGTAGTTTCCGTTCATTTTCGTCGCAGATGTTTCCAAGGGAGGCGGGCATAAATGCTTTACAAACACATCTTGTTCATTTATTTTTACTTACAGCAATGACGTCAGGTTTTTGGCTCGGAACACCATGGAACGCTTTATCGTTTTATGAATTAGCTTCTTTTATTACTAATTAAATAGCTTGTCATATAGTCAAAAAACAATTATCGAGATTATTTTAAATGCCCAAAGGTATATCTTGATGTTTCCTTTTGAAAATGGGCAGTTATGAACAAAGATTTGTAAAATGTCTTTGAATTTAATGATTTTGAAGCCGATTGGATGGAAAAGCAGTTATCGAAATTATTTTAAATAACCTCGGGTGTATCTTTTATGAACTAGTACTTTGGAATATATATTTAATAGCCTTACCACAGAGTCAAGAAGCAATTAAATAGATTATTTTAAATGCCCACAGGTATATCTTGATGTTTTCTTTTGAAAATGGGCAGCTATGAACAAAGAAGGGTAAAATGTCTTTGAATTTAATGATTTTGAAGCCGATTGCATGGAAATATTTTTAATATTTTTAATGTAAAAAGATATCATTTAATCTAGTGTATTTGGTTCACAAAACATATCTTAGTTTAGCTAAAATAACTTGATTTCCTTTTGAGATACTAGAATGTTTCTTAATTGGAATAAACGACATTAAGAAACATGCTTTAAGTTTTTTAATGTAGAATCAGATATCTTTAATGAATGGATGAATTGTATAATTTATAGAATACCGACAATTGCAAAAGAGTTGTTAAGTCATTGGTAACATAAACAGGTATTTATGAATCATAAGTAGATGTTTCCTGTCGTATTTTCAAAGGCGAGTCTTTGAAAGTGATTTATAAACATCCATGTAGACTAAAATAAGCATACTGTTATCATTATGAAAAATATAAAATTGCCTTGGGCAGACCATTTTGTTGTTCATAAAATTTATAGTTTGTATAGCCCCTGTTGTAAGATTTCAGGCAAAGAAGAGAGTTTTACAATTTTAATAGATATGTTTGCCCCTTAAGCTTGGACAGGGGTTTATAATTAAATTGAAGTTAAAGTGCATATATCATATACCGATACTCTGTGTATGGGCCATGGCTAGTAGGTGACCTATTCCATGTTGCTACCATACTTAACCATTGTGATATTAGATCCTCATCAGTATATCATATTTCTAACATGATCGATAATGTGATTCTTAGATACTTGAATTGTATATAATTAAAACCATATTCTAGCAAAATGTTAACGCCATTTACAAATAACTAAGTGTTAAGGGAACATGTACATGTATAAAGTACAGTACCCAATCAAAGGCATATTACCTTACGCCTTTTTAATATAACTACATATATCTAAAGTGCTTTCTCTTACATTCATCCTCCATTGTAAATTAGAAATACAAACATGCATACATTACCACATACGAACTGTTTTAAAAAAAAATCTGTTTAAAAAATAGTCTGATGCATACAGAACTTGTTGCAGTTATGCAGCATATCAACAACTTTACATGCAATTCGCTTTTTTCGGCTATGGGATATATATTCTATTAACCGCATACCCTGCATTAGACTTAATATATATATTGTTGCTTAATGGCATATCTTAAACTTGTCCTGTCAAAGGATATCACAACACCTTTGCCAACGATTAATGATTCAAACACTTTGCGATATCCAGAATAATGTGCAGAACTGAAAATTTACCCACTCTTTTATCAATGTATGCAGAACTAAAAATTCACCCACTCTTTTACCTATGTATTTTTAGATAATGTATTGTATAGTAGAACATAAGTTTTATTACAATCATTATCGTGTGATTCGTAAAGGATGTCATGCCTCTTTGTAGTTATTGTCTTTCAATTCTATTGTACGTGTTCATACAAAGTTCAATTTACAATTTAAGAAATTAGTTTAATTATCTGAGCATGTTATGTTTCTTTTATATGGTATTGTGAACCAGAGTCTTATTTATCTTTTACGTATAGCAATGACGATAGGTATTTAGATTGAATATTAACAATGGAAGCCAACGGGGTGCTTTATCTTTTAAGAAAGTAGCAATTAAGATTAGGTAATTATTTAATATTCTTACCATTGAAGCATTACCAAACGTTGAAGCATTTTTTGACAGAGTTATGTGCCTTGGACTTAGAAAATTTTCAATTATTTTGTAGTTTCCGTTCATTTTCGTCGCAGATGTTTCCAAGGGAGGCGGGCATAAATGCTTCACAAACACATCTTGTTCATTTATTTTTACTTACAGCAATGACGTCAAGTTTTTGGCTCGGAACGCCATGGAACGCTTTATCGTTTTATGAATTAGCTCCTTTTATTACTAATTTAATAGCCTGTCATATAGTCAAAAAGCAATTACAGAGATTACATAAATAAAATCAGGTAGATCTTTTATGAATAAGCACTTTGGAATAGATATTTAATAGCCTTACCTCAAAGTGAAAAAACAATTATCGAGATTATTTTAAATGCCCACAGGTATATCTTGATGTTTTCTTTTGAAAATGGGCAGCTATGAACAAAGAAGGGTAAAATGTCTTTGAATTTAATGATTTTGAAGCCGATTGCATGGAAATATTTTTAATGTTTTTAATGTAAAAAGATATCATTTAATCTAGTGTATTTGGTTCACAAAACATATCTTAGTTTAGCTAAAATAACTTGATTTCCTTTTGAGATACTAGAATGTTTCTTAATTGGAATACACGACATTAAGAAACATGCTTTAAGTTTTTTAATGTAGAATCAGATATCTTTAATGAATGGATGAATTGTATAATTTATAGAATACCGACAATTGCAAAAGAGTTGTTAAGTCATTGGTAACATGAACAGGTATTTATGAATCATAAGTAGATGTTTCCTGTCGTATTTTCAAAGGCGAGTCCTTGAAAGTGATTTATAAACATCCATGCAGACTAAAATAAGCATACTGTTATCATTATGAAAAATATAAAATTGCCTTGGGCAGACCATTTTGTTGTTCATAAAATTTATAGTTTGTATAGCCCCTGTTGTAAGATTTCAGGCAAAGAAGAGAGTTTTACAATTTTAATAGATATGTTTGCCCCTTAAGCTTGGACAGGGGTTTATAATTAAATTGAAGATAAAGTGCATATATCATATACCGATACTCTGTGTATGGGCCATGGCTAGTAGGTGACCTATTCCATGTTGCTACCATACTTAACCATTGTGATATTAGATCCTCATCAGTATATCGTATTTCTAACATGATCGATAATGTGATTCTTAGATACTTGAATTGTATATAATTAAATCTATATTCTAGCAAAATGTTAAAGCCATTTACAAATAACTTAGTGTTAAGGGAACATGTACATGTATAAAAGTACAGTACCCAATCAAAGGCATATTACCTTACGCCTTTTTAATATAACTACATATATCTAAAGTGCTTCCTATTACATTCATCCTCCATTGTAAATTAGAAATACAAACATGCATACATTACCACATACGAACTGTTTTAAAAAAAATCTGTTTAAATAATAGTCTGATTGCATACAGAACTTGTTGCAGTTATGCAGCATATCAACAACTTTACATGCAATTCGCTTTTTTCGGCTATGGGATATATATTCTATTAACCGCATACCCTGCATTAGACTTAATATATATATTGTTGCTTAATGGCATATCTTAAACTTGTCCTGTCAAAGGATATCACAACACCTTTGCCAACGATTAATGATTCAAACACTTTGCGATATCCAGAATAATGTGCAGAACTGAAAATTTACCCACTCTTTTATCAATGTATGCAGAACTAAAAATTCACCCACTCTTTTACCTATGTATTTTTAGATAATGTATTGTATAGTAGAACATAAGTTTTATTACAATCATTATCGTGTGATTCGTAAAGGATGTCATGCCTCTTTGTAGTTATTGTCTATCAATTCTATTGTACGTGTTCATACAAAGTTCAATTTACAATTTAAGAAATTAGTTTAATTATCTGAGCATGTTATGTTTCTTTTATATGGTATTGTGAACCAGGGTCTTATTTATCTTTTGCGTATAGCAATGACGATAGGTATTTAAATTGAATATTAACAATGGAAGCCAACGGGGTGCTTTATCTTTTAATAAAGTAGCAATTAAGATTAGGTAATTATTTAATATTCTTACCAAACAGTCAACAGGTGACCTACGAGGTAATTTCAATAAGACTTAAGTATCTCCTTAAACTATCTTTATTGGAGACTGACATTTAACAACAATGAGTTTTTGAATGTCATTGAAATCAATAAATTTAAAAGTCATTTATGATTTTTGCTTGAACGAGACATTTCATCAAGTTTTCAATATTTATGTTTAATGACCATTGTTCAATCTAAATTATTTTGTGCAAAAACATATCTAACTTTAGTTTAAACAACTTGGTGGGTAGTTTCATATATTTTTCTTCATTAGAAATATGGACATCAGGAAATATTCTTTAAGTGTTCATGTGATATTAGTTATATATTGTATATGCTATGAAATTATGTAAATTATCAACAATCGACAATATTGCATAAAATAAGTTTTTAAGACATCGATTAAAACATATAATTATAATAACGAAGGAACAATTAGACTGTCATGTTTTCCATCCGATTTTTAGAAAGTAAAACTATGACAACAATATTTTACATTAAAACTTGTTCTGGTTATTTGGGGGGGGGGAGGGTATTCGAAATGACCATCTTTTTTATAAAGCAAAAGAGCTATAGATGAAACAAAAGATGCACCCCTACAAGTTCCTAGTTAGTTACATGCAGGCCCTTTTATATGTTTATTGAACGATTTGTTTAATTTCAAACATTTTTGTTCTACCAGCTATTTAACATTTTGAGATATATGAAAAAGAGTTTGAGGTCACCTGTTTCGGTCGCTTTAAAAAAACAAATAAACTGAAATTAATTAAGAAAGCATTTTTATGAGACCAGATGATTGAACATTTTCTTGTTATGTAGCTTTTTAAAATATTACCTCTTTTAAGCATTTAAAGATCAACACTTTTTACCTCCTACGTAGCCAAAGACCACGCACGTAAAGCTGCATGGTCCGACTTTTTCGCTCTTGCGATATCAAATCATTTTCCATTTAAAAAACCAGTTATCTTAGAAAGTTATAGACTTTCGCCTATTTACAACAGCAAAATCGGTCTCCATTCAAAGTTAGACATAATCAAAGTGAATAAAATAATTTCTTAATGGGCATAATTTGAGAAGATGTGAATAACCCATTTTGTTTAATTTGTCGTTACCTCAGGTGGTCATAGAAATAACCTCAAAAATTGTTTTTTATAATTAAAAATTTTAAAACTAAAGGGATTTATTATATCATCTATGCGATATAAAGTTAGCCAAAAATACATGAAGATATCTCAAATATCCGAATTAGCTTTATTCCGATGTTATACTCGTGAGATCTCAGAATTTTCAAGTGAAAATAAAAAAGGTCGAGAAAACTTAGATGGATGATAGACATTTTTTTGAAGATGTGTTTAGTGGGTGCCATTTTGCCGGCCGTCATTTCTAGTTTGATTTTTGACTGTTTCAGCTAGACTAATAAACAATTAAAAACATAAGGTACAGTGGAATTAATTTTATTCTTGGGTGTCAATGTTCGTGGGAAGCCAAATTTTTCCTGGTTCTAGGGGACCTAAGTGTCAAGTTCGGGATAATTTTGATAACTACTTAACAAATGCATGACGTTTATACATTCGTGGGGATGTAATTTCATGGGCAAGTGTTACCCACAAAATCCACGAACATTGGTACCAAACGAACAATATTGACTCCAGAGTAAATGGTTAAATATAATAATGAGGATTAACAATAAGAACAGCAACATAATTAAAATTAAAAATGAAGAAATAGAAAAAATAGAGACTTTTTGTTACCTTTAAAGTGTCATTAATAATAATGGGGAATCTAAAGAAGAGAGTAATATCAGGATTAGCAAATCTGCTTTAAAAAAAATTAAAGATCTGGAAATCAATAAAGATAACAAGAAAAAACGAAAACTAAGTTGTACAAAAGCAATACAAACGATGTGCTTCTTTTTGCTGCAGAGACATACAAAAAAATGGAATTACGTGGGAAGACAGCATAACAAAACATAAGTTATCACCGAGACGAGGCATCCCCTTTATAAGGCATCACCTTTATGAGACCACCTCTATCACATTATACGGAAATCATATACTTTATGATATTGGATATTCATGCATGCTGTTTTGACACAATATTGTATATCATTTGCTAAAAAAATGTGTAATAATCATAAGTTCATTTTATACGGTATTATAAGATACAATGTTTATCAATACAATTATATAAAAAACAATATTGCATCCTATCATACTCACAATATATATATATATGTCATATAATACAGTAAAATACTGTAATAAATAATGATGAGATATGAAATTGTAACACATGATATTACATTGTACTGTGCTTTTCATTATTGTATTTGATCACGTAATATAATATCATAATACATAATGTATGATACAATATAGTATTATATGATACAATATCATATCACATAATACATCATAATATTATACAACATAATATCATATTGTATAATATAATATGATATTGTATCATGTGATACAATATAATTTGATACAACATTGTATCATATCATATGATATGATACATAATAATACATAACTTATCATATGATATGATACAATATCATGTGATATAGTAATATATTATATAATACAATATTATAATATATAATATTATATATAACAGTATAATATAATACAATTTCATGTTATATATTATATAAACTAATGTCATTTTATAAAATATCGTATGATAAATATTTAAGAAATGAACTCAATGTCTACCCAAGTTATACTCGTATAACCTGGGTTGGGGCAATTTACGCTTTATAATCCGCGAAGCGGATTATAAAAAAGCGTAAATTGCTCCAACCCAGGTAATACGAGTATAACTTGGGTAGATATTGAGTTCATTCCTTATAATTTAATTTTCTGGAATTTGCTGTACAAATTGAGTCCGTTTTATTTTAAAAATGATATAAATCTGTTCAAAATTCAAACGTAACGTCAAGTGAATTAGTACGTTAGTGCATTGTGACGTGTCTTGTGACGTGCAAACCAGGTTATACAAATTTAACTAAATTTTTCTATCCAATCAAATGCCGTGTTACAACCAGAATTAAATTATTATATAATATACAATATCATAACATATTATAATACAATATTTTGTTTTGCAATGTCACATGTAACAGTATCATGTGATAAAATAATATATTATTATGCCTCCTGTCAGTTTGTCGCTATATATTCAATACTCATCTATTTTCGCATTGTATACAATGGGATTATATAGCGTAAGCATACTATACCGAAATAGAGCACGGCATATGTTTACAACGAAAACTTTGCAAGCGCCGACAGCGGGATTCGTACTCTTGCCAATAAAAGGATTACGTTTTGAAGCCCAACGCGTTGCCGTTACGCTACAGCAGCCGATGATTTGACTGGCGGTATTTATTTATATGAAACGTAGAAACATACGATTGACATCAAGCAAATAAAATTATTAATTTTTCTAAAACATCTCATTATTGACGATAATTTTATAAGTTAAAGGTTTGATAAACTTTTGAACAAATGGATTAAACAATTTCGGAAGAAATTCTACATGAGAATCACAAAAACGCCTTTAAAATGACGCTTGATAAAGAATGTACAAGAACAAAATTCAATGAGATTTCGTCTGCTAAACATTTCGAGTTTTCTCGGTAAGATGAAATGTCTCTCGTTTCTTGAAAAGAACATAAACCTTTGTTGATTTTTAATTGCACAACAACTTGTTGATTAAATAATCAATCAATTCGAAATCAATTGATTAATTTGAAAGAACAAACGCTAGCTTTTCCGGTGATTATTATTTGGGACAAAACAGCACTCAAACGACACAGCTACTTATAGCAAAGCACATCAGTATATACAACACTCCGCATAATTATAACACGAGCCGGAGGCGAGTGCACTATGTATCAAACCCTGACTACTGTTTAGGCATAGTACATGCACAACACAACACTTTAATTATATAATTAATGATACATGTACAGTATTATATTATACAAGATTGTATCATAATCACATATCAATATCATGAAACAATATTATATAATAAAATATCAAAAAACTGATACAATAGCATATCGTATCATATAAACATATGATATAATATTGTATCATATTAAACAATAATGTATCATATCATACAATATTTTATCATAAGAATCATGTTATATCATTTAACAACAAAACATCTATCAAGCAGATTGAGTGAGGTCGGAGATTTTTATAGCATCCTTGATAATTGAGATCAGGCTCCGATCTGAAGCTACCTCCACGAATCATTTATATTGTAGTTAAACTATGCAACCTATTATCTATAAAACATGTGACCTTTTCCAAAAAACTAAACCTCATCCAGCATCCGAAACAAATGGCTCAGATTCAGCATTCAAGCCTGTCAGGTGCATCAGTATCATAAGACGCATCATCCATGGAAGTTTAGTGAAGTTTGGACCAGTACATGTTATAACTGAAATATCATCATCAGAGGGCACCTTTTTTCAAAAACTTTAAGCAGGTCTTAAAACCTTAACCTCCTCCACCATCCGAAACCAATGGCTCAGATTTAGATCCATGCCTGTCGGGTGCATCAGAATCATAAGACACCGTTCATGCACGTTTGGTGTAGTTAGGACCAATAATAACTAAGATTTATTACTTAGATATATATTTGTTAGCATCATTGATAATGTAGATCAGGCTTTGCATCTGAAGCTTTCTCTGTAATTCATTTATATTATAGTTTAATCAACAATGCAAGTTTAAACTAGTCCTATTATCTATCAAACATGTGACCGGTTCCAAAAAACTTAACCTTATCCAGCATCCGGAACCTTTGAATCAGATTTAGCATTTAAGCCTGCCAAGTGCATCGGTATCACAAAACAACATCCTTGCCAGTTTGGTTAAGTTTGGACCAGTAATATCCAAGATAAAATCATCAGAGGGCACCTGTTTCAAAAACTTAACCAGCTCTTATAACTTAAGCTTATCCAGCATCCGAAATCTATGGCTCAGATTTAGCATTCAAGCCTGTCTGTTGCATCAGTATCATTATACCAACCATCCATGTAAGTTTATTGACGTTAGGACAAGTAATATCTAAGATATATTCATCAGAGGGAACCTGCTCCAAAAACGTTAACCAGCTCTAAAAACGTTAACCTTCTCCACCATCCGAAACCTGTGGCTCAGATTCAGCATTCAAGCCTGTCTTGGGCATCAGTATTATAAGACACACCATTCATGCAATTTTGGTGAAGTTAGGACCAGTAGTAACTTTGATATTGCTATCACCTGCTAAAGGCACCTGCTCCAAAAACCTTAACCTCCTCCAGCATCTGATATTCAGGATTCAGACTCAGCATTCAAGTCTCTCAAGTCCATAAGTAGGTCCAGATGCATTTCTTATGCAAGTTTGGTAACAATAGGACAAGTAACAATTTAGATAAAGGACCTGCAACAAAAACTTTAACCAGGTCCGGACGCCGACGCCGACACCGACGCCGGGGGTATAGCATAAACTCTTCCTGACTTTTGGTGAGCTAATAAAGAAGTGGCAGACAGAACAGGGATAGCTG
The DNA here is from genome assembly GCA_015776775.1 of Magallana hongkongensis. NCBI lineage: Eukaryota > Metazoa > Mollusca > Bivalvia > Ostreida > Ostreidae > Magallana > Magallana hongkongensis. Next base: position 32,536,493 of record CM027470.1, read on the forward strand.
ATATTGAAACTAAAATTAACAGGAGAAGATGAAAGTTTTAGTGCCAAGTGTTTAGACTTAACAACGAAAACATCAGACGAAAAACAGTAGAATGGACCCCAACCGGAAAGAGAAAACCAGGAAGATCAAAGGGCACATGGCGGAGGACGGTTGAAACAGAGATAAAGAGTACGGGATACAATTGGAATAACATCATCGGGATCACCAACAATAGGAGTGGTTGAAAAAACCTTGTTGCCACGTTATGTGCCGAAATTCATGAAGATAGTAATTGAATGAAGGTAAATGTACAATAATTGCAAAAAGTCTGTATCATTGAGCAATTCTGTTTGTCCGTTTCCGGTCCCGAGACAAAAAAATTGTCTGAACGAAATTTTAGATTTGGCAGAGACTTTAACAACTAAACTTTAAAGAAAGACACTGATTAAAACTTGCATTTAAGAAAACCTTTAACTTCTAAAGCGACAAGAGTAGTCACTTATTATTATCAAACATTTTTAGAGTGCTCTATTAAAAAATCCAAAAGGCTGTACAAGAAACTTAAAAAAAAAATTCTGTTTAAACTTTGTAAAGCAGATAAAATAAAATCAAAAAGTGTAATATAATTTAATCATAAATTTCAGAGGTATGTCATCAATTGTCAATTCTTAACCGCATTTGCATTAAGAAACAGAGTCAAAAATAAATAACAATTGAATTTTAAAATGCAAAAACTATCAATTTCAAAAATAAAGTTTGATCTTTTAGATTGTAACGGCAACATGCGAGAATACCATATTCATATATACTGAAAAGCCATATACGGGAATCCTTTAGTCACTGAAAAGTAAAACGAACTTATGTGATTAATAAAAATCAAGTTACTGTTATATCAATATATATTTTGTATATACTTTGTATAAAATACAGAGTTTATGCACCCCTGATACAAACAAAGGCACGTGTGCCCTTCATCAGATTACCTATATTAGCACCCCTATCGCATCCTCTATTACACGGGCACCTTTCCGGAACACTTTTGGACTCTCAATTAAAGTTCCTCTGATTTGTTTTCGTTTTGAAGCAGACCACGTTTTTGTCTTAATTAATGAATCGCAGAGGAAGCTCTATGTCACCAAATGCAATTGAAAGCGATCAGTAAGAAATGTTTAAATCGGAGAAATAACTCTTCAATCACTGGCGAGAAGAATCAGGAAGTCAGAGGGATTAATAGTCATACCTTTTCTTTGAAAGACTTCGTTTTGAATATACCAAATCCTAACGCTGTTAGAAAAACCACAGATGGAAATAAGAAAGAAAATTGACTGAAAAGAGATGTAATCGGTAACAGTGTACTGAGTACTTGTTCGACCCTTTTGCCCTCGTTGTCAGCCGGCGAATTTGAGACTGTCTCATATTATCTCTATTCAATTTTGACTGTGTATTCAAGACGGGACGAAAATTAACCCTGTATACAGTATTATGGGATGATTAAAAAACCGAAATGTTTAAGTGTTTACCCAGTTTCAGTTTAGAATCCTAGTTTATGAGCGTTACATTAATTGTTTGAAATGATAGGATTTAAACAGTTTACAAATTTATTATAAGAAAAAATAAATATTACTTTAGAATAATTGATATCAAACTTATTTACAAACATCTTTTCCAAATATAACAGGCAAATAATAATAGTCTACCAGAAATATGAGGACTAATAATGTTAAGCAAAGTTTGACTGGCTTTCTTAGAAATTCGGAAAAAAGTGTTACACTAATGGGAGTTCACACACTCAAAAGTGAGGCAAAACTTGACTAACAACCGAAATCTAAAAATTGTAACGCTCAAGAATCCAAAATATTATAGGTAAGGGATTACTACTTCTACTAGGGTATCTTAAAAATATAAGCATATAAGAGTGGACTGTCACAATCAACAGATTTATTCATGTGTAATTTAATCTGTAGTGTACATGTACCTCTTGTGTTTTGTTTGTTTGTTTGTTTGTTTTTTGCTTTATTACATACTTAGTAATAAATACAGCTTTTTTTGGATATGTGATACAGATGACATCATAAAACACGTATCGGCCTCCGGGGCTGATACAGGTTATCAGCCCTCTAGGGCTGATACGCATCCGTATCACACCCCTTGCGGAACTCCTCTGCCTTTATTTCGTTTCGGCATTTGAGCATGTTTACAAATGAAAAATCAAACATTTGTTAATGTCGACATTTTTAAAGGGACACTTGGACACGATTTGAGCTCAAAATTTTATTTTTTTAATTTTAATGTTTAGAATGGTTATCGTAAGTACTTTTTATGCTTTGTCAAAGTTTGAAAGTCAACTATTGATTTTCCATATCACAGCCTGTATCAGCCCTCGACAATATCATCCCTTGGGCCAATATTGCAGTATCGGACTGATACTTGCTGTGATATGGAAAAGGGTATGTATTATTCTCTGTTGATACTTAGGTCTTCTTCGTAATATTTTTGTAAGACTTTTGTTTAAGTGTTCGATAATATTTCTGAGTTACCATTTAACCGAAGAGTTATGGTGTGTTTTAGTGAAAAGCATGGTTTTCAATTTTATTTGTATGTATTTTGCAATACAATACGGTTTAACGAGTTTAACTGTGCGTGTGTTTGATAACGTAAAGGGGTATGATTACGGTTTTGAAGATAGAGCGATTTACAGCGTGCAGCATATCTATACTACTATATTAAGATAATAGACTCGAAATTTTGGTCTTTAATACCAAGAAATCGGAAAAATACTGTCTTTAATTTTATATATTTTAAAGATCATTGGCACTTGAAGATTACCAATTTGTTCTTATTTTTTCACAGATAAGCTTTGCTAATTAATAATCAACGAAAATTCCTAAAAAAAAATCCAGGAAAACACTAGGATTTTTTGGATTTTACAATCTTTCGCTTGCGCAACACACAGAATCGTTAGCTTATGTTTCCACAATATCACATCTGCATGAATAAACTCAAAAATGATAATACAAACACAGGTAAATTTTCATTGGACTTTTGCCCAATATTCTGTTCATATATATTAATGATTTCTTATAATAGAAAGTATAAAATGACAAATATACATGTCAACTTAGTACTTACTGTTGTCTTCGTGATGACAAAAAATATTTGATTACATGCAATAAAAGTTAGATTATATTTGTTAAGAGAGTGAAGATAGAATACGTTATCGTAAAAATGAATAATGTCCTACGGACCCAGTTTTACAAACAAAATACGTGCACGTTCATGAAAAGGTGTTGTGTTCTTCCATTCTACGGATAAGAATTTTAGTTGAAAGGTATATGCAGTCTCAAAAAGGTTTGTTGTGATGAATTTGACTGTTATTTTCAAGGCAACTTCATGAACTTTCTCCAAAATCGTTCCGGAGCGATTCTGCAATTTTCTACTACATTACGGGTATAAGGGAGGCATTCTAACTGTGGTGAGGGCCTTTCCCGCGACACAGAATATTCAAACTAAGGAAAGTGTAGTGAAATTAATAGCATTTATGTTATGAAAATGTCAATAATAAGGTGTGTCAGTGTACCTATTTCGTAAATGTCCGATAGGCAATGTCAACCCGTGCATGCACGGGTCAAAGTCTAGTTAAAATGATCCAGCAATATGTCAGCAATGGCCACCGGTGTTCCTGTAATAACCATCGTACCGCCCTTGTAACGCCATTCTTTTAGTTGGTATTATATTTTGTAGATATGTTTATTTGTAATTTATTTATTTTATCATAGATAAAAATTGTGAATACTCATTGATGTTTGTATTATTGCTCAACTGATTAGATACACGACGAGTGTCTTGACACGGATTGTGTCCTGATATGTAATATTTTCCTGTTCTTGAAAAGTTACACCCCCCTCTACGTATTCGGTTCAATGAGCAAAATGCAGTGCAATAGTGCAAAGTAGGTCATTGAAACAACCGCATTGATCTTCAGAGGCAATGCACATAGTTCAAGACTGGAACCAAGACCATGTTTTATAACGTTTTCCATTCAAAGTTAAAGTTTCATGATGAGGTTAATATGCTAATGTAGATCTGATTTGATATATTACTAAAAAAAATCGTGGTATGTTGGAGAATGCTGACTATGGCAAGGCTTTGATCTCGGCAATGACCTGTTAGATTGTACAGTTTATTTAGAACACGGGTGTGCATATGAATATATATCAAACGTAGAAAAACGTTTTTTCAAAATTATGTAGGATAATATTAAATTTTTTATGGATATATACATTTAAAAAATACATTTTTATCAGATATGATCTCGATTTAGAAAAGTTTACAGTTTGTCTACCTGTAAGACATATTTTCAAAGATATTTGATTATTTTCTTTCTGAAAGTACCCGGCGCGTTGAACCAAAATTTTGATGTTTTATATGAGGGGTGTCCATTTAAAATGTACTAATTCATGTAATGTATTCAAATGTGTGTAAGAGAGAGAGAGAGAGAGAGAGAGAGAGAGAGAGAGAGAGAGAGAGAGAGAGAGAGAGAGAGAGAGAGAGAAAGTAGTACTCTTTTGTTCTATAAATATTGTTTTCGTCTACGTTGTACCCCTAACTTTCCAAAGCTCTTGGCATCTCAAAAATGGATCTCTTTTTCTTCGTTAGTTTACATTTGATAAGTTTATCTATACCGTTCATTTTATTGTTTTTGTTGCAACAATGTTCAGACATTTTATATTCAGTTTTCTCCATGCTTGGCATGCAGATGAAAAGGGTATTATGCACAAACATGTTCATGTTATGCATAACATTTTGTTGATAATTAAATTGTACAATTTGCACAAATGTTAGGAAGTTTGGCATTAGTTACCATGTCCTTACTGCATAAAAGTGAAATATCATCCAACTGTTTTTCAAAATATACTCAAAAGACACCTAACACCAATTATACACGTTTTCTTCCAGTGTCCCTGAACTGGCAAAAATAATATTAGGTAACACTCGCAACACACTCTAAGGTCATTAGCAATCATCGTATGAAATAGGAATTTCTACAGGAAGGAAACTTTCGTAATTCGTGTCACTCTATATATTTAATTTCTATTTGAGAACATAAGAAGTTCCTTATTCACATAAAACTAGCTTATGACCTTTTGTTGTGTAGTGATTTTTATCTAAGATTATTTATGCAGGTTCATAGTCACTGAAAGAATCAAAGTACTGAAGCACTGACGGGAGTTGATTTTATCGATTATCATTTATATTAAAATCAACTTATCTTGCATGGCAATTAGTTTCTAGTCTGTATTTGAATTACGCACTTTTTATAATATGGATTTTAGACTTTTCTGACAAGAATTTCGAGAAACCCCATATAAATCATGTGATGTAATATTTAAAGATGGATTTTAAACTATGTATAAGTAATCGAAACAATTCTAAACATTGTATGGATCCAAGCACTATTGATATCGAGCTCTCGTCTCATTTAACTAGACGTTCGGCTGTCTCTGTTAATCTCCGACAAGCAAGAGAGCCTCTTTGCTTGTCGGAGATTTACGGAAACAGCCGAACGTTTGGTTGAACGAGACTATATTAAACTCTGGCGTAGGAATACATGGGACAACAAAAATATCTAACTTGTTCGCATTATATAAAATCTGACTATTTTCAAAGTGTTTATAGATAAGTTTTCTTTAAAAAAAACAATGCTTCAGGATACATTTCATCGAATTTTTCTATTATTTTCAAGAACTTGTCAGCGGTGGTGATTTGTGCTTAGGTCCAAACACTGATTCACTTTTGACAGAGTATCTACATATCCCAAAAAGTGCATAATTCGTGACAGGTCTATTTCCTTTCAATATAGCAACACTGGAATTTCTAACTTCACACAAAGGTTGCATAATACCTAAAGATGTGTCCTTGATTAGAACCACGGTCATTTGGGAAAGTTCAAGGTCCCAAGGAGTGAAAATTAGTATTTTGCGTCTGCTCTATATTTCGTTTAGTTAAATTCGCTGAAAGTTGCTAATTACGACCGGAGGGTGATATTCTTAACTCGAAATCATTTGTGCATGTTCTATGTCATTGTCAAAATATTAGTAGGTCATATCTTTTATAAATGATTTGAAGTTTTCAACTTCACTCAAAGATAACTTTGAATATGAGAATATGACCTGACAAAAGCGTGGTCATATTTTAAGTTACAAGTTCAAGGTCACTATAAAAAGAAATGGTATATGGATTTCTATCCAATAGAGAAATATTTTCTTAGGTAGTGGTATCATTTCTAGGCACAAAACCTATATTTTGTATTTTTGATGAAAAGGTTGAGAATCAGTTTTATTCGGAAGATATATTCTAAAGAGACACATTTTTTCAAAGAAAAAAACTAATGCTGTAATGCTGTTATAATAGAAATTAAATCAAATTGGTCAAATATAAAAAATATGACTAATCTATAAAATTGAACCCATGCCAAAGAGCAAAAAAACTGACCCGACGTGAATGATATAACATTTACATAAATTTTAATTTCACTCAAAAACTAGGATATTTGGTAGTAATATGGTTTGCTAATTACATGAACAATTAAATTCAATTGAGGTTTTTGGCTGCGAGAAAAAAAAAAGATTTTACTCTTTGTAATTTAAATCGAAATTAATTTCTGTTTTAATATGGATAAGCAATATTTCTTTTTCATTTTTTCATTTTTTTTTCTTCATTAAAAAAGTGAGTCATCCTTTTGACATTATTGTACGTTTATTTACGTTATAATGTTAAGCATTTATTCATGACAAATTTTAACAACAGTACATCATTTTTCGATTCTATAACACATAAAAATCTCAAATTTTCATAAACACACAAAAATCGTATAAAGCAGTTAAGAGCATAAAATTAATCTAAGGCTTCTTTAAACAACGAAAAAATGTTTAAGAAATGATACTTTAGTGATCCATTATAAAAAGTTATGCATCCTACCTCAACCGTAATGTTCGCCCTATTAGCAGAGAAGCCGATGCTTTGGTATCGTTTAATTGCGCTAATTATGTCACAAGTAGTGCACAAATATTTGTTGTTTGATTGTGTATACAATTTGCATTGTAATCTGCTTTTGATGATCAATCAGTTATTTCAAGGATTCACAAATCTGGCTTGAATTGTTTGGAGACACTCAACCAGACAAAATTTAACGTTTCACTAAGACATATTTTTTCATTATAAGCACCCGTAGCCTTTATTGAAATAAACCTAATTATATGATGGTGTTAGTTATAATACATTTGTTCAAGGAATCTTTCATAAATACCTATTATAATGCAAATTGTCTAAAAACAGGTCTTTTGAAAACGCCACTTTTATTGCATTTGGTGGTGATCATAATTCATTAATGGTAATTATGTTGCATCTTACATGTAAATGCTAACAAAAAGTAAAGAATACAACCATCACTATGCAGCTAAAACAACACCGAGTATGCAAATTTCGCATATTAAAATCATGAAAATTGCTGGAAAATACAACATCGATCGATACGAACAAACAGTAATATTCATTTGATATAAAGCATTTTAAGATCCAAAGTATAGTGAGTATATTTACTGCAAAGACAAACATGTGTGTTACAAGAATGTTATTATATCAATTAAACCTTATGATATACATTTCTTAGCTTTGGTTAGTAACTTTTCAAATTCTTTTTTCAAAAAATAATTCTTTTTCGTTTTTCCTGTACCTCTCTGAATTAAATCTCATTTCCAATATACAAGAGAGCTTCCTGCACAATATTGTTTATTGCCAAGAGCGCCAATACATCTTGAGTGATGTTTTGTGTGGTTCCAGATACGTAATTTGCAACTGGAAGAACTTGGCAATCATGAGATCGAAATATCTTCTTTGCTTCCTCTACTTTGCTTTTAACCTTCTCATTCTTAAAGATACCATTCAATTCACCTGCTCGACACAGCTTGTCCACCCGCGTCAAAACCACCCGAATAGGAATATCTAAAATAAAGGATATTAAATTAGTGATTTTTTTTATTTGCTATTTAGATTATGTTTATTCTATAGATAAGGCCTCTTTTTTATATAACCAATTTTGTTCCACTTGCTGCATGTTCTTTTAGATTGGGTTCTGAAAGTGTTTATTTTATATTTGAGGCAACGTGAAAGATAACTTTATGTTTTATTACAATATCAACGATAAACGTTGTATAATTTTTTCATATCATATAATACTTCAAATACATAAGCACAGTTCATTATCTTTTGCATTGTTGTAACAATCTAGATATTTGTAATATTCTGGATATTCAACTTTTATGCGACACAAAATCATGCTTGAATAATTTCGTTGTTATATGCATGCATATGGAATGAGCATACGTTTAAAAAAAAAGTTGACCTCAATCCTTGTATGAGAAACTGGGAAACAATATGCAATGTTTTGCTGAAAAAATGTAATAAAGTAAATTATGATGTTCTTTAACCTATTCTGAACAAATGTACTATAAATATTACATTATAAAGGAAATACAAGAACAACATGTATACAGCTATCTATTGTACTCTTCACTGTGTCTACACTGTTTCTAACCGTTAGAATATATGAAGTTGTTCAACAAATGTTTGGGTTATTTAGCATGACTTTGAATAACAATTTGTGTGTATTTTTGTATTTGTGCGTGTACATTTTTGCGTGTATGCTATCCCCAATTTATTCTGGTTTAACCCAACGAAATATTTTAAGCACGAAACGTATTGAACAATTCTATGAATCTTATTAAACAAAATGCATATAGTTAAAAAATCACTCTCCCTGGTGTAACAAGAAGACAATCACAAAATGTTTTAATTATTGGCTTTGAAATTTTTAGACCTGAAACATAAAGAATAATACTAAACTTTGTCTACAAATCGGTTCCGTTTCAATGATAAACAACCAAAACAGGTTATAAGATATCATATGATGATACAAATTTAAAACATGATATTTTTTAAAATATCATTTGTATGTCATGTGTACATTAGGTAGCACTAACATATTAAAATAAAATTAAATTTTGTTATCATTCAAAAGGATATCAACTTACTGAAATCTTGCAGACAATTCTGTATACGCACAATCACATCATGTTCTCCTCCTAGAACATGTTCTGCATTTATAACGAACAAAACACAGTGCATCTTATCGGAAAAAGTTGGGTTGTGCCTGTAGAATTCACTATCTTCCTGAATTGAAGTATCCTGGAACTGATACAATTAAGTTAAATAAAAATTGTTTACTGTTTAATAGATGTAATAACCTCCGAATTAATGAATGCATAATTATATTAACATGTCGTTGTCCTTTGCCTTATTGGGGGATATGATTTGAACAATTTTGACCCTAAAGTACCTAATGAATGCTTCCAACATATATACCAAATGGTTTTGTTTTTAAAAAGATATTTAAAAAGATTTAAAGATCCCTTTTTATATATATTTCTTTGAATTCTTTGTAAAAAATAATATGATAAAAAACGACTTTACATAATCCCTGGGGTATCCTCAAGGGAGGACGGGGATTAACCCCGGGTTGTGTTACATACATATGGATTACAAACCGGGATAAATTCCCACTTACTCTTGATTGGAAATGGATAGGTACTTTATTTTTTTATGTAAACCAATGAATTTGTTTCCAATGTTCAATTAAGGATGTACAGACCCTGAAACGTACTACTACACCACACGCTCGCTGCACGCTCGCTACACGCTCGCTAAACGGTTCACACGATATTCAAGATATGCCATCTGCCTATCTAATGCATTGTGATGCCCTTTTTTTAAACTCCAGCGCTAGTCAGTGTGCAGACATTTTCACCCAACTTATTGGCCAAAAAAATTTCATATTATAAGCTACATATTATATAATGATTTATACAAACTGTTCTCTACACTGCCTAGGGGAATTTCCACAAATGGTTCAACCTTACTGGCTAAACAGTCTATGAGAAGATATTCTTTAAGATTTTTCTTTTAAAAATATTGCGTAATAATGTACATTGATTTCCCCTTTAGACTATCCTACCTCCAGTGATCATGATTTGAACAAACGTAGGCGAGGTTATTAAAGTACATGTAAATGGCAAACCCTTCGTGTTTTAAAAACACTCTCTATCCAAACGTTTTACCATATAGTCGGACAACATGAGACAGCGTGCCACTCCAGTGGCATTGGACAGATATGTTTTATTTTTTCAAATTTTCTTTTTACAGAGTTTAAAAATATAATTTCTCTCTGTTTCTAATATCGTGATCGCGTATAGTCTATGTCATTAGAAACAAACAAAAGCAACAAAACCGCCCAATATTAGAAAAAAATGAAATTTAAAGTCTCCAAACATTTCTTGTGTCTGACAATGATCTTCAAAAGCTTCTAAAAGGTATATGTAGTGGCCGGGGATTGCTGAGATTGAATGTTATGAATGTATTCAACGAAAGCCCATGTCTTGCAATTGGCTATTATCAATTCTTTCCGTTATTCCAAAGTGTATTTCCTTCTAGTCTCATCCCCGTAAAAATGGCTACATTGTAGTTTTCCCTCATAGAAAATGACTTTATAGTAGATTGTTTTCCGTGGAAATACTCTTTTACTCCTTCTAATTAGGTAAATTACACCCATGGAAATCCAAGCTGCTACATGTATATAGTAAATTTTTTTTTTTACCCATTCAGGTTATATTCGTGGTGAACAACATCGCAACATTAAAAATGACATTGATGACTCAAAAACGTGTATAAATGTTTAGGTACTTTAATAAACTACAAATCTTGACTGATGTGTATCATCAAAAAGGAAAAAAAGTCAGGAATACGAATTTAATGCACCACTTGTTCCTTAAAAAATCAATTATTTCAAGTTACACACTGAAGATTGATAAATTTCAAAAACTTGGCTCTCATATTCTTGATATCTAGCGACTGGATGCACTGATAGAACGAGAAATTTTATAGTTTTTTGTTTTTTTAAGTAAGATGTAAAAGCGAAAGAAAACAGCTTAATTGATAATGTACAAGAAAAAAATTTAAGTAAGTTTTCAAATGATTCCTATTTCTTTATGATATCAAGCAGAATATTAAATGCATGAATTTTTTAAGCAAATTTTAAAATAGAATGAAATTTTACAACCAGAATATTTTGGGGGCTAAAAATCGTATTTCGTAATTTTAAGGCATGAACTGTTAAACTGGGCCTTAAATAACTTCGTTATTGTCACCATTTGAATGATTACTAGTTTAAGCTATTTTAGCGCATTTTTGATTTGCAGAGCAATTTTGATGTAAGGGCTTACCAAAAACAAACAAAAATACATATTGCAGTTTATACGTATTTGTCAGCATTTTGGAACATTATTTTGTTAAAGATTACACATTTGATTATAATATTGTATTCTTGCGATGTATATAAAGTTAGTAAGTCATAATATTGATTTTTTAAAAACAAAAACTACTTGATATTTTGTGATTATTCTAGCAAAAATAAACAAAGGTACTGTTTGTTCTTCTATAAAAGTGATATATAGATAAAAAATGTTTTCATTGATGATTCATTCGGATTATGAATAAAGCGACCATTGCAGAAAAAATCATTAACAACTACATGGAACTTGAGTTATGAATTTTTTCTACAATGTCACCACTTTCATATCCCGCATGGATCACCGAAAAAAGCATTTAGTTGTTTCAATAATATTAATGGAAGTGATACAGGAATCATGGACTTCATTTTGCGACAAATACTAGTACAGACCAACAGTGCAAAACTATAAACATTATCCCCAGCTACAAACTCAGGAGTTTGCATTCAAAATTACCTCATAACCTTTTTTTATGTGGCCACCAATTGCTTTCATCAAATCCTCTTCAAACGGTGTCGACTTAAGCAGTGGACTTTGTCCTGGATCTCTTGCAACACCACGACAATCAAAAATGCGCAATTTTCCACCTTTTGGAAAACGCTTCATTGTAATTTCAAATAGCTGTTTAATGTAAAATTAACACATTACATATATTTCTCCCTCAATTGATACAATTTGAGAGTTCACAAAAACAAATCAATAAATATATTATTTCTTTAATTGATTAATGCATATTTTTAATATTTTAATTCGATAATCAAAATTATTGAGTCTTTCTTTTAATTTAATTTTATTTTAGACTTTTTTCTAATGATTTCAGAGTTTGAACAGTTATACAAAGCTACTTTTTTTCAAATGATATTAAGCGAAGGAGTATAAAGCAGTTTTTATGAACATTGTCTTACTTTTGAAGTTGTACTTGGATTGCCTATTCCATATGCAGTTGATATAGTAGATAATTGTCCACTGTTTCTTAAAACAGTTGTGAACGTGTTTACGAGAGAAGATTTTCCGGAGCCCTTGTGTCCAATAACAATGATATTTATTGCTTGACATTCTTTGGGTGGTACAAGCGAATCAATATCCTTCAAAATTTTATCCTTTTCCTTAAAAACGCAAAACAAAAGCATTTAAAAAGCAACTGTACGGGTATATTTCATACCATTTTAAGCTCCTGTAATTTAAGAAAAAAAATAAACAATTAGGAAACTACACTTTTTTTCGCCTGCCGTACGCTAGTTTATTTACAACAGAGATAATTCACTATACTTTCAAATTCTGTATGCTTAATATTTAACTGTATAAAACTGTTAGAAATCAATTTTTTTCTAAATAAATCTTAATTTTGGATGTGTATTAAAACTTGAATAGAGGACTTTTCTAAATAGAAAACTCGGGCGTTTTTAATTCTAGTAAACGATTGTAGTTTGGGCATATAAATATCTATAATAATCAAAATATTGATTAAGAAGTTACTATAAACACACGGGACAGTTAATAAAATGTTTGTATTTTTTTTCAAGGCAAAGATATTAGGAAAATGGTGTAGGCATAACTAGTGTACAATAAAAAATCATCTAAATATGAAAAAGAGAAACGGATCGCATTAACCTGTTCATTTGCAAAAGATGTGGAAGCACATTTATTTCTACTCTATGCTGTACCATGCAATTGCAAAATTATTGACCCCATAAAGTGGCAAGATGTATATGAAGGAGTAAGTTAAAAATAGGAAGACTTTTGTCATACTGTTTTACTTAACGTCACGTTATAAGAAAAATGTTAATCAGAGAAAGGGTGGGTTACTTTCAAAGGTAATTTTTTAATTACAATTACTTGGAATTCTAAAAGTAATCATTTACAAACTGATGACATCCAATTTTATAAGTAATTGATTACATTAGATCACTTTTATATTTGCAATCATGATCCATTGCTATTACTTTAAATTACATCACCATTATTTATTGCGTTTTTGGAAGTTAAATGTAATTGAAAGAAACAATGCATTTTAAAAGGAGTATAAATATTGATATTATGTTATCAGTTTTTGCAAGCTTTTATCACTTTGATGATTTTTTTATGTTTGTACCTATTGACATTAGAAATTATTTTTTTTTTTAATCTAACTATTTTTTTTAGTTGCATGAATATATTTGTGTTTGCTCTATAAGGAGAACACATTAACTAATTCATCAATAAGACACGCTTTTTGATTTTATGAAATAGACAGAAAACCATTTATATATGATTGACTGTGTTGACGTGTTGAACTTGAGACTACAAATTTGTATATCGACAAAATGGTTGACTATGCATGCTTTGATACATCACAATTCTTATGACGGTACCCAAGCTGACTTAAAACACACCTGTATTATCTAAGCTGATAAAACACGTACAGTGTATAACATACATGATATAGATTCCTTATTGAAACCATATTTAAAGTTGAAGCTTATTCACCTTATACATCTAATAAGTTGTGATTTCAAGCATCTTAATTTTACTATTGCAATCACCTCATCCCACCTCTATCTTTTTAGAGGTCCTTGTTGTTCTGCTTTAAATTCGTATTTCACTTTATGGATTTTCGAGATAATGGACAGTTGTACCATCATCATTGTTTGTGTAGGTTATATATAATATCTATACTTATAAATTCAGGAATTTTGCAAATAAACTACAAAACGCCTGCACCAGAGTACATGCTTACACCTTGGTATTTCAACACATGTGTGATTATGTCCGTAAGGTAAAACTGAATTTTAACTGATACGTGATCATTGTGAAATTAATTAAAAACCTACTTTTATTTTCGATAAACAAGCCCGAAATAGCAAAAAATGAGAGTAAAGTAGTGGACACGCTTTGGCGGATCCAAGTCGAGGATAGTCTCGATCAACATATTTACTTGCAATAAAATAATATTGAACGATTACGTAAAGAGTGAAAATATTTACTGTTAGTCTATTTAGAGAATACATAAAAGTTATGATTTGACAAATGTTGAATAAATAAAATGAGTCAATTCGTTTCTTTAGTGGGCAATATTAGTTTTGTTACTCATTCGCTTGCGAAGCACGACCTCTGGTGAGAGAATGGGATAGAACCTTCCAGAACGGGGTAACCAAGAACGCGGATTGACTAATAAAAGAAACGTATAGGACAAGTTTATCATGCATCGCGGGCAGATACCTTGGATCGGATTTCGATTATTAATAAAAAGGGACAATTATTGCGACTTTAGTACTAATGGAAAGAACTTTTTAGAGCGGGGTGCCGAGAAACGGGTTGACTAATTGACATCAAGGCGAAAAGTGTAGGGCGAGCTTAACATCGGGCATAAACTTTAAATCTGACAACTTTGGTTTAATATATGCATGCAACTGTATAATAATGCATAACCTAGCGTGTTTTAATTTCATAGATTTTCAAAGCACAACTGATTTGTTCTAAACCTTGGATATTAATTTGTAAACGTTAATGAACATATTATTGTATTCTACGTCTATATGGATAAATGATGTATGCATAAAACGGGTAAGATTATTGGGACCCCCCACCCCCTGATTGTTTTAATCTGAAATTTTTATTTGTGACAGTAATAAAAATTATATTGAAAATTGACTTAAAGAAACAAATTTAGAGAGAGATACACTAAATACCCATTCACTGGTTTGAAATAAATAAAATAAAAAGCAGTTTTTTATTGCAATTAAAAAAAAAGATAAGGAAAAAAACGGGCAAAGTCTATTCAAAAATGAAAAAGAAATGTGGTTCAATATATTAAACATCATATAATGACAATGTGTAAAGTGATTATTTTGTGCGCTTGCGCGGGTTATAATCTAGTGAAATATAAAAATCTGTGAGAAACAGCGACATTGCTTTTAATTGATTAATTGCTCCTCATAATCATAATCTTTTTATATACATACATTTTGGGAGAAGATACTGGCAGGCTCTATGCTTGACTTTTGCGTTCGATCTCCTATTAAATATAAAAATCAAAAACGAAAATCGTTGTCAAAACTTTATAACATTTTTGAAGAAAACTAATAAAATGTGTATTTCATTTTATAAATATCATTACATAATATACCAAAACAAAGCAGGCATGTAATAATTTTAATTTATACATCCTTATTTTATGTTTAGTTCTCACTGTCGTACGATCCGTTTCGAACACTACGATTGACAAACGGAAACTGATTAGGTACAAGGTAAAGCGAGTCATTACTTCATTATCCGATATCTAATGAGCTTTGTAAGGTACTGTCACACTAAACATATATCATTTGACGCAATCTGTCACGATCTTACTGTCTGTTTAAATACGAGAAAATACGAGAAGAAAGACCATTTTGACGCATCGCATCTGAGCGCAGCGCAACGTGAAGGTTGTCTTCGGAAAGACTTATCCTGATCAACAAGATTAAGGGGAACGGTTAAATGCGATGCATTGCGCTTAAAAAGATGCAGAGCAATATATACGGTGATAACGAATAAATAAAAAATAAAATAATCATTTCATCGTAAAAATGACTAAAATAGTCTAAGCTTTGTTACACTCCCACGGCATTCCTCAATATCTGATGGGATTTGATCGTGATAATGGGAACGTATAGAATTATAATTTTTAACTATATGCTGTAGATCCAATTATTAGAGGTACCTGTGTTTAAAAGGTATCGCCAGATATAATCCATGTTTTAAACAAAGTCGTTGTTGATCAGATTCAATCAATGACACTGGAAAAAATAAAGAAAATAATAATAATACTTTTTTAGCATAATGTATTTTTTGGTAACATTACATCTAATGGATTATTAATCAAATAATTTCTAGCATACATTAAAACTTATTTTGAACTTTCATATTTGTTAGAAAAGAAATTTATGAAAACCATTGATTAAACAAAAAAAACATTTGATTTTTAAAGGGATATCAAGGTATGCATACGGTCAAACATTGAGTTTTAAAATATATTTCATAATGTTAGCCTAATCAATATTTTCCACAAACGTCAGACATTGGTTTCTTATTGCTAACAGTTACATTAAATTCTTATTCTCTGTATGCAAAATTTTAGATCATATACCTTTTTTATCTAGAGAACTTTGTGATCTTTATTTACAGCATATGTTTGTTTTTATTGAATTGAAAATAAAGATTACGATGAGACAGAAAATAACTCTAATGCGCTTTTGAAAACCTCTTGTTTAAACTTTGCCCAAATATTCGATAAATTGAAAGTTGGATTGTAATTTCTTTAGAAAATCAAAATGTTCTATTCGTAAGTCTCTTTGTAACGCCATTCCACAGACACCTGCTGTTATAATTGTTTTCTACTAATAAAAACGAATACCTTATATCTCATAATTCACAGAGTGTCTTCGCTGCAATCCTAACTTTATTTCATACTGTCAGATCTAGTGGAGTTTTTGCTTTAAACTCATCGGTAAACTTATTTGCTATCCTTTCTGTCTCCCAATCGGTCATTCAACATCCAAGCGTACAATCAATTCAATCAAAACAATGCATAACACCTGTCATTATTATAATTCACCCTTAAACCTGCATCTACTGTATTACTGACAAAAGGCTAAACGGGTACGAAAGTTGTCATAATTGCGTCATACCTTAGGTTATCCCTTTCAAATAAGCAATGATATGAATATTGAAAAGGCGTCAATTTTGAATTCGGTCAACATGCTCCTTTTTGTCGTTTTTTTATTTTTTTGTTAAAAAAATTGATCGTCGTTTTTTTTATATTGAAATATGGCTTAATCAACCGGGGAAACTACTCAATGCCTATCATAATACACATACTTAGCATAACCATCGTTTAAAACAGTACACAAAATTTGATAGAAAATCGGACCAAGCAGCTTTAAATACTTTCAAATGCATTTATAAGGACATAATTTTATTGTCTAAGGGAAGTTTTATTGAAAGTTGTCTGTTCTTTGGTATACGAGAGGTTTGCACCTGGACAAAATCATACATACTGGGACAGTGTGTAATGATGTATTTAGAAAAAAAAAACAACATTAAGACATATTTAATTATTGCCCAATTATGCCAAACAGGTAATTAAACTATGCCGCTAATCATTCTTATCGAATGTAAATACCATAGCTGAAATAAAGATTTTAACTTATGATCAATTAACGGTTGCACGTAATGATTTTATACATAAAGTCTAAGATTGGTAATTCTATGTAGATATATCATTCAGAGAAAATATATCTATCCCTTCTTTTTTCTAGTTAATGTTTTCTATCTTCTAATTTATTTAAAGCATAAATAACTAATTCATAGCGTTAATTACATTGATTTTAGATCTAGAACTTGAACTTTCAATTCCAAATATAAAATACAAACAAAAACAAGACGTAAAATTTGTTCATATGACAGAGATCTAAAAGCTTTTTATCTCACTCAAAACACGACGAATGATATTCAAGTTTTCGGTAAACCATTACAAATCCCTTGCTAAAGCATTCTTATCATTTAAAATGGAAAATTATGGTTTTTTAAAACAAAATTGTAACCATACCCCTTTTATTTAAAATAAATATACCCTTACCTTTTGTGTTTTAGCACCACTTCATTTAAAGTACAGATGTCATTTATCAGGTTCTGACAAGGCTGTTTTATATTGGTGTTCTTTGTTCCGCTTGAACAGAAGTACACATTTTAAAGCCAGGTAAATAAAGCGGTTTCAAGTGTTTCGCAGCATGCGTAGTATCTACTTTTTGATATAATAGGTGAAGACATTATGGATTCAGATAAAAGGTAAACCTCATATTTTTTCATACAAAATTGATTGATGTTTTATAGAAAAACAGCAATATCCGTTCCAAACAGTTTATTATAGAATGAATTAGTTATTTGTATAGAACAAGTGTCTTAAAATTTAATTCTTAATGCAGTACAAATTTAATCTTCTTATTTCTCGAAGCTTTGATATACTTTTAATATTATTGATTTTACTAAAATTATTTGATTAAATAATATTTTTAAAACGATATTCAAATCAATGTGTATGTAAATCTGCACCCTATCAGGAGTGACTTTTTAACATTCGAGACATGTCGTTTTAATATCACTTCATTGTAAAAAAACCACTTTACTGAAAATAACAACGAAAATAGTAATTTTTATAATATAGGACGATAATAAATTCCATCAATGTTTAAAAAAGGAAACTAAGCGATGTAAAGTAAAAATCCAGTCTCTATGTACAATGGAGATTATATATTTTAAAAACCGTGACTCTGCAGGCATGTTCACGAAGTTATCTGAGGACTACGGTACGCCCTTAGTGCGTCTTAAGATACGCCTTAGTCTTAAACCGGTAGAATAATAGAATCTTTACTACATTTCTAGCTTATCTGACAATCCTTAAAATTGTAACCCGAGAGTGGGAATACTCTATATTCTATTTTGTAAGTTTATTGTAACATAATTGTGTTGAGAGGTATATGTATCCCAAAAACCCTCCTCCGGTCATCCGTTGCTACATGCCTGCCTGTGAACTGACAAATTAAAGAAATGTATTTTTTGGCGAAGACTCTCAATGTTTGGTTAAAAAATTACTCACTTTATTTTAAAACATACATTATGTAAGTTACATTCACTGTTTTGATCGCTAAAATATTGGCCAAGAAATATGATAATGTCCCTGGCTAAATATTAAATTTACATTGGTTTATTCAAGCCATGCGTGATCATTCTTGATTTTTATTACTTCATTCTGAAAAAAAATTTATCTTTACAAGAATTGTATTTGCGTATTTTTGAGATAGATTACTACTATTTTTTTCAAAAATTTAACCTCTTCGGATATTCTTGCATATTTAAAGAAAATCTGCTATGTTTGTACATGTTCAGGATTAAATTAAATGAAAAGTGCGTGACTACTGTATGTATTACATGTACCTGAATCAAAATTTAAAGTTAATGTACATACGCAAAAATGCATATGTGTTCTTTTAATATTTATTCGCTTTAGAGCCAATAGCTGTCATGATACATATTTTTCAAAAACAAAACAGAAGCAAAAATGTATAAGAATTAAAATTACTAAAGTTAAGTTTATCGTGTTACCTACAGATATATTAATTTTTGCCAAATGTTTAATGATCTATCCCTTCACAAGTCTTTCGAAGTCTATTGGCATGAACCGACATGAACAACAAGAATGATTTTTGTAGGTTAGGATATCCTAACTTATGATGTTCCTTCGTTACTGTCGAGCAACATCTTTAGATGTTGACTAAGTAAATCTTATGTTGTTCCTTAATTGTTTTCCTAGGTAAAATCTTATGAACAAACTAATGTCATATTTTAGGAACGTTTCATGAACATGTCTGCAGGTCTCTAAGAAGAGCTTCAACGTTTAACTGCCATTACACTGTATCCATATTTATACCTGCTATTTACTGTCTAAAGATAGAAAATAATCGGTACAAGTTATTCTAATTTTATTTTGATTTATCAAATATGACATTTGAAGAACGGTATTTCTTTTAAAAAATAAACGAATACATGTATACAGATTAATGTTAAAAATTATTTGATCCAACAATAAAAAAAACCGTTCATAAAGAAATAGTATAGTATTTTTTTTTTATCTTTAAAACATGTAATAACATTTTTGAAAAAAATAGCTTCATTTGTTACAGCAAACAAAAGATCATTACAATGACCCTAATTCTTATCAGAGTAAATTAATATCCATAAGTTCAAATCAACCAGCTTTATATATTTAGAGTCAATTATAATATCTTATCAATATTTAAGACAACGTTGTTTTCGGTAGTTGTATCAGCAAATAAGAATCGGGATGCTATAATAATAATATTGCAGCTTGTAGCATTGCAATTCTTAAGAAGAATATTTTTACACAACATTACTTGATATTCTGATGCAACATATACTTATATCTTCCCCTTAGACCAGTTATAAGTTAAGAGGGGCGGGGTATTGGTTTGAATCAAATTTTAAAATATGTTCCTATATCGCATTTAAGTACAATTCATAAATTTATTCTTTATTACCTAGGATTCTAGTACAGTTAACTATCACATACTGTCAGTAGCACTTAACGTAGCTCGCAGGTTTGCCGACGTCACAATATAGGGTTGACCGTCATAGCAAACTCATACATTTCTTTTTAAAAAAAAATAACAAATGATCTTTAGAAACATAAAATGAAATATTTCAAAAAGCTAAAAGGCACTTTGAACAAAACATTCATAATTATCAAGTGCTAAAAATTTAAAGACGTGACAGACATTGTCCCATTTAGTTCTATATGGTAGGAGTGTGCGTCAGAACTCTTTCATACAATATCATGTTTGGATAAGTACATTGTAAATAAATTGAATTGTATGCATTAAATTTGCTCGTTTTGCAATTATTTAAGTTCTTTATTTTCAAATACCTGATACTGTTAAAATTAATTGGCTTTAGCTAGTTTTCGTATACGATTAAAAACTTGATAATATGTCAATAGTTGTATGGGAGGTTTTTTTGCACTAAAAGATTGACTCATTGAGTTTTATGCAAAGAAAAGTAGCTATATTTCTTCTCTTAACAACCTTACATAAATTGCATTTATGCATTAAAAAACATTCATAATAATGTTTAATTAGATTTGCATGTTCTATTATATGTCAATTAGCTAGTCTTGTCAACCAGCGCATTTTAAGTTTTGGTTCTCGGAAGCAAGAAATTGATGATGTCGGGCTAACGTTGTAATGAGAATATGGGATTTTGTGAAATCTATAAAATCTTTAAAGTTGTTTTGCGAAGAATTGGCCAAGAATACTTATTGATTATTCTTTATGAATTTATTCAAAATTATATCTTCTAATATGTTTCATGGTGCGACCGTTTGGGCGAGCACAGCATGTAATCAAACAATGATCATGAAATATAATAAATCAATAAAAATAAAATTAACAACGTAAAATTTGAATGCAAAAAATAAAACATACCTATTTTTCAATAAATTTTCAGTATTCATAGTTTATAAGATTTGTTATAATTTATTTATTTATAAGAAGAACAGAAATTTAATCTCAGATACAATCTTGTTGAATAATAAAGATTTTAATATATAAATATTCATTGCACTGTATATGCTGTATCTCCTCTTTTAAAGTGATTGTAACGTCAGATCATCCCCCTTTTTTAGCTCATCTGAGCTGAAAGCTCAAGTGAGCTATTCTGATCACATTTTGTCTGTCGTCCGTCTGTCCGTCCGTCTGTCCGTAAACTTTTCACATTTTCAACATCTTCTCAAGAACTACTAGGCCAATTTCAACCAAACTTTATTATTCAACAAGATTGTATTTAATTTTCACAACTTTGAATCCCCTTTGCCCAATAATGCTTTGTGCAACCCCAGGTAGTGTTGATTCAAAGTTGTGAAAATCATGAACCCCTGAGGGTAAGGTGGGACCACAATGGGGGTCAACATTTTGCATAGGAATATATAGAGTAAATCTTAAAAAATATTCTTCAATGAAAATAATCAGCCAGGAAAGCTGAAACTTGTGTGGAAGCATCCTCAGGTAGTGTAGATTCAAAGTTGTGAAAATCATGATTCCTGGGGGTGGGTGGGCCACAATGGGGGGGGGGGGGGAGGTCGAAGTTTTACATAGGAATATATAGAGTAAATATTTAAAAATCTTCTTCTCAGAAACTAATCAGCCAGGAAAGCTGAAACTTGTGTGGAAGCATCCTCAGGAAGTGTAGATTCAAAGTTGTAAAATCATGAACCCTGAGGGTAGGGTGGAGCCACATGGGAGGGGGGGGGGGGTTAAAGTTTTACATAGGAATATATAGAGTAAAACTTTTAAAATCTTCTCAGAAACTAATCAGCCAGATGATTCTTTATAATTGTTAAGACTTTGGCTCCAGGACAATTCTTTGGCCTCACAAAAATGTTCAGAGTTTGATGTAGCTTTATATCCCATAGATAAACAATTATTAAGGATCTTTTTGAGAACTGCAATACACATCATCTGATATGACTATAAAATGATCCTGTTAGAAAAAGGACTAATGATTATAAACATAAGAATACATAAGAATATTCAGGAGGGGGGGGGGGGTTGGATTTTATTATAGAGGATCTACATGTATTATTGTATATTGTCCATATTGTTTGTATTATGACTCCATTAAGCTGATTTTATCATACCCATTGTTCCTGAGGTGTGCGATGTGGCCCATGGGCCTCTTGTTTGCAGTAGACTTTTTTTTAAACCTACATATAACACTTGACTCATCATAGAGCTCCCCCCCATGTTAAAAAAAATATTTCATTTTTTTTTCTATTTACACATAGAAAATCGATTATCATGGATTTGCCCCCTCCACTTTTGAAAAAAAATAATGTTTTATTATTCCTTTTTAATGTACACTTTAAAATAAGTTTGTTTATCATATTAAAAAAAAAATCCCCCCCCCCCTCACGCATGTAATTAATGGAAGTGAAAATATAAAAGGAACCATTGAACTGCTAAAGAGCTGAAGGATTAGAATTTTCATGATTTTTATTTTCTTTTTGCTTGCAAAGATTTTTTGGACGAGGCTTCCATCCACCCATCCACCCACTCTCTTTAAAAAAAAGGCGATGCTACGTGTACGTTCCAGGAATTTACCGTAACTATAGTGAATAAGATAAATGTGAGCATTCATCCAAATGAATGCAATTTACAACTCTTTCCTGTATCTGAAGAAATGTCCTTATTCTTCAGCTGTTCTTTAGCCTAGCCTGTGCAAGATTTTGAGAGGATTTTGGTCATTTCAGCAGATTTACAATAACTTCAATTAGAGTAATTTCCCCTTATCAGTGCTATTGTGACGTCAAAGCTGACGTTGGTTAAGTGTCGCCTGACTCTTTAAAACTCCTCTGAAAAATAAATTACGCGATGTTTGCTGTTTTATTTACTTAAAAAAACATGATGTTCTTAAAATTACACATCTTATATATGCTTCTCAAAAGTTTTACTCTGATTCTCGCGAGAACGTGAGGTTGGAAACCATTGGTACTATGAATTGTGGGTCAAAATTTACTGACGCCGAAAAATTCTATCGGATCAATGTGTAACCCTTTGTGACGTCACTCGATTAATTTTTATTGAAAGTGTACTGACGTGAACTTTAGAGGTAGCACTGACTGTATGTCGTATACATCGTTTTTGTTTTTATATTGTCTTGCTGATTCTCGTGAGAGTGTGAAGTGATAAAAATTGCCATGATTACAGGGAACTACTGGGCCGATTAAAACAATGCATTACTGGTCCGATTTACTGACGCCAAAAAAATCCGTTGAATGAATGTGCAACTAGTCCGAATTTTCTATTCACACATGCCTTGCCGGTAGAGCTCGCTTCGCTCCGGCGCTGCGCCCCGACGAGCTTCGCTCGCTTTTATTGTGTTGAGTAAAACTAAGTTCGTCTAAGATCGTTTAAAAGTTTGGAGCATAGTTTTAAATGCGGATTTAGACTAAGATATGCATTTTACTATATATTTCATTGAAATTGCGTTGCATGATTTTATCAGCGACACTGTGTTTGAATCACGATAACATTATTACCACGGAGAAGAATCTCAAAAAAATTTTACAAATAAAAATTTGAAACCTATCGATCACGCGGACAAATTTTCAGGGTAGGTTTTCTCACAAGCAGTAAACCCGCGTGCTACCTTAAATTTCAAGAAGGTATTAAACAATACATATTCTTAAAAATTTCAAAAACGTCTGGACCGAGGATCACTGTTTGAAAACTACATGTAAAAATCAACACTGCATTGAATTGTTTAAGCCTCAAATTTTTTGGCCCATCTTGTTTGCAAATAATACCCATAAAATTTGTGGGTAAAAAAGGTTTCAAAACTACATATTGTAAATAAGAAGTTTAGAGCACAATTTGCAACTGTATTAAGTACAGATTACAATCAAGAAATTTATGAGAAAAGTTTGTTTTACAGAACAGTTGTTGCATTTTCTGACATAAACACATATAATTATCTAAAGGTATTTTTATCGGGGAATTCAATAGCACGATTTCATATGTTGCAAGAATTATTTCTCAAGAAAATTGATTTAATTAAACTAAAATGAGTTAGCTGGCAAAATTATATTAAGAAATTGTAGATGGCCTGTAATCAGCTACAATATACACATTAAGTCTGTGTATTGCATTTGGCTTTGCATTTTTCACTTTTGGATTTCATTGCTTGCTGAACTATATATTTGCATTTGACGTTAATGATCACGACTTTATTTGATCTCAGTATTTGGGAAAAAAGGAGCATGTTTTATTATTATTTTTTAGCATATTTGCATGTTTATATTTGTTTGGGGGAAACAAATCATAATTATAAAATTATAAACCTAATCATTGTTTTATCACCCCCTCCATCCAATATAATTAGAATGTCTTATATGTATACACTTATAATTCAATTTCGATTCCCAATCTCCACCTTACTTTTTTGAATAAGCAAGAGATAAAATTATCAAAATTACACCCCCCCCCCCCAAAAAAAAAAACACCAACAAACAAAACAGAACAAACAAACAATAAACCCCAGTTAAATCTACAACAATGCCAAGATACTCTTATTTCCATTTTTTTTTTGACTTGACCTTTATTTTAATTAAGGGACCCAATGTATCATAACCATTAGACTGACATGTCAGAGAGTCTCACTTAGCATTATAAGCTTCATTTTGAAGAGTGTAAACCTTTATCTGAGACTCCTTTACATTGTAATTGTTACCCAACTTTTTTATGTTTGAAACACATTAATTTATACAAAAGGAGAGGGGATGGTTTAAGAGTCAGATGAGTCTCCACTTATCTATTAGCTCCAGGGACTAACAGTTGAAAATATTTTGTGATAAAAGACCTTCTGGCCTTTAATGCTCATCTTTTATAGTTTGATTAATAAAATGCACTAAATGAATAAAGCTAATTTCTACAAGTATACAATGCACAGAATATTAAGTAACCCTAAAACAGAACACATTCTTAATTCAATATTACCAGGAGACAATTTATTAATGTAGTTTTCAAGATAAAGATGAGATTGTAACTCGATGACACAAATCAACTTCTCTGAGTAAAAATACATATTCAATATATTGCGATATATATATCGCCCTTTCCCCCAACAAAAAGCTTTAACATCTGCCCCATGGCCTGGACAATAGGTTTCACAATTTTAAGATCAGAATATTACGAACATAATAGGACATCAATGCATTTCTGGAAATACTTTCTTTGAAAGCCAACACTTCTATGTTTTAAAAATAGGGGAATATTCTAGCATGCATGATTTTAACCTGAAAACGTCAGAAAGAAAATTCAATATAGAATTTCCAAAAATCACACTTTTTCAAAATTAAATGTATCGCTAAACTAATAACAAACGATGTCCCTGCTGTATTTGAACTCTAGACATGCAGGACAGTAGACCGAAGCAATAGCGCTACAAAAATAAATACCCTTTTAAAGCAAGTTTCGAAGTAGGTTGAAATCGCCATGTTTCGACGTAGCGTCATAAAAAGTAGATGTTGCGAGGTCTGGGTGACCCTTGAAGTTCGCTAATATTTCGATTTAGAAAGGAGGGACAGGAAAACGTCTACTTGTAAAATGGTTCTACTTTTTTGTTTTAATGAAAACACTCTCTGGTTATTCCAAGGACAACTTGCAAGTAAAATTTAAGTAATTACTAATTGCCTTGTTATTTTACTCTCCTTAAGTTTATCTAATCTGTCAACGATCATTTTTACCAGCTTAATAACTTTTATAGAAATTGATTTATATATGCTCAATTTTCCTAGGCGTTTCCGCAATTGCAAACACCGTACAATGGTTCTGAAATATGACAGAGTATGCTTTGAAAACAGACTGATAAAATTTTGACTTTGGCTCCTCTGAGAACAATGATAAGGATATATTAATCAAAATTAAAGTGTCTTATTGATGATTTTATACAAATGTAATCAAAATTTGAAAATTAGGCCATGATTGGAACAAAAAAAATTATAAAATGTGCGTCGCTCTGTGCAAAGATACTAAATGATATAGATATCAGACTAGATTTAATTTGTGAACCTGTGGACAAATGAAACTAAAATTGGTACCATATTTTCATTGGTGAACAGCTACAATGTATTAGGATTGTTCAAATTAAGGACCATGTTTTATGTAGAGATAAAGAAATAATGAAAATAAGGTGATGGTGTTTTAAACTTGGTCTTCTTTTTAAAAACTTAAATCTTGAATAATTATAAATTTGCAGATATAGGTCAAATTTAAAGTTATCGTAGTAAAATTATTTGAATTATGACCATCATGGAAGGAATCAGAGTAAAAAGCTTTAACGTGGGTTCAAATGTCATCATATAAATGGAAAGAAATTAACTTCGAAACATTTCAATGAATAATGTAAAGGCTTTAACTCATAAGTTAGGGAAGCAAGGGATGCATTATACAGAATGCTAAATAATTGCCAATATTGATTTGAAAGTTAACACAGTTTGATTAATTTTATGCAATTATGCATCAGTTTGAATTTTGAGTTTCAGAAAACCGTCAGCGAAATTATGAGTTGTCTGCAACATTATTATAGCATGATATAAGTGTATAGTTAATCATGATGATACATTTTGAGTCTATCTTCTTCAGTCAAACAGCAGATGCAAACAGCATTTTCGACAAGTTTTGGAATTACATCAGATGTGTGCCAGGCCGAATATTTGGCTTGCCATATACTCTTTGGGGTAAAATAATTGATGTATTTCAAAATCTATCTATCTATCTATCTATCTATCTATCTATCTATCTATCTATCTATCTATCTATCTATCTATCTATCTATCTATCTATCTATCTATCTATCATATTTCTAATTTCAATCATCATTCAATCTGTGTTTATTTATGAATTGCTATGAACACTGACATTTTAACTTCTTTGCACGTAGAGTCCTTTTCGGAGACACTCAAGAGAGAAGACTTTGCAAAAAACCACAGAGGTAGGAGTAACTTAAATGCAGTTGTTTGTTAATGAAGGACTATACAATTAACTTTCAGGAGATTTGTATCTAAATGTGTTTCATAATATTTCAGTTATTGTGGTGTATGCAGGTCGTAAAAATAGTACAGCAGACTACATAAAGGCATTTGAATCTTTTGCTAAAGACAACTTTGATGTTGAATTTGATACCAAACCTAAAACAGGATGTAAATGCATATTGTTATGTAATGTTATAACACGAGTTCCAGAAGACGTCCAATGGGTTTTACAGAACCTGGGCTTAGATGGTAAGATTATTAAATTCTTAATCGCATTACAATACTTTGTTAATAAACGTTTTACTATATAGCTGAAAATGTTACATATTTAAAAGTTCTATTTTTTTTAGACAACAGTGCTGTTCTTGAATTGTCAGATATGAGTAAAATAAAAAGAAAATTCAAATTCTTTCACCGTTTATTGCAGAACCATTTGTATTGTGTATAATTCTACAGAACGCTTATCCAATTGTTGTGAGCCATATCTCTTACAATAAACTTTAGGCAAGTTACTGTAAAGGGTTATATAAATATAGGATCTCTCATGATTTGCGATGGTATATGATTTTTATCCAACGAGTTGTGTGTTTTCTATCCCCGAGCCTTGGCGAGGGGATAGAAAACACACAACGAGTTGGATAAAAATCATATACCATCGCAAATCATGAGAGATTCTTTTTATCACATGTTTTAGCAAGTATTTTGTTAATCCCAACTTTTTCTGTAAAAATTGTGATTGTGAGCCGCACAACACATTATTTACAACACGTCAACAACGTTACGCATGGAAAAAAAGTTCCTTGAAGTTTAACAAACAGACATTCATTTTCTATCATTTTTTTATGAATTCATGACAAATAACTGAAACAACATTAAATGTTTCAAATTTATATCTCAACACCCCTCAAATGAATTAATTATTTACTTTTTCATTCTGCGTCAATCAACCGTCTAAACCTACGTAATGATTAACTATGACGTCACGTGGCGTAATAACACACTGTGGAATATCAAAAATTTATCCCATGAGTGATATCCACCGTATATTGGGATAAACATGTGATAAAAGTGGTTTAAACATGGAATACTTTTGTTCAATCGTTGGATACCCACATGTGATCGCTTCATTTAAAAGACGCGATCACCCATTGGTATCCGACGATGGCTTCTATATGAGGCTCAAAAGGTGAAAAAAGGTAGTTTTATTTTAAAACTATTCACATAGAGCACAACGATACCCCTGTGTAAAAAAGTGTTATTTTCCCTCAGCATACTTACTTTAAAACATTAAGGTCGATTTATCCCCTGTCATTTAATTGGTTGATTTTTTCTAAGATCTAAAATAATGTTCTTTGTATGAAATACCTACATTAATGCAGTCGATTTTGTTTTGGGTCAGAAAAAATCTTTATTCCAGCAAAGATCAATCACATAAAATAAACTTATATATATATATATATATATATATATATATATATATATATATATATATATATATATATATATATATAACTTACCAACGTACACTAAGTGTCATACCATAAGAGTGTATGTTAATAAGTGTTCACAGTTCAATTTCTTCGTACAAAAGTTCATTAAACAGGTCTAGGCAACCTCCGTTTTTGGAGGATAGCTCAATTTCAAGATGGCTGCTGATTTTTACCATATATGGAAAGTCACTTTGCATTGTGGGTGAAATTATCCTCCATTTTTGGAGGATAGCATGGGTATATTTCAAAGGCTTCGTGCATATCTTTAATGAGAAAATGCAAGCACCAGACCATATGGGAATTAAAGTTAAGGGAATAAACTAATGATTGTATGCGGCGATTTGAAATTCTATGTATAGTATTTTCACAATATGCTTTGAAAGTGTGTACTTCCTGTGTTCAGTTTTACAAATGACATAGACTTTTTACATGTTTCATTTAATAAAAATCACAAAATAGTGATGTTTATTACTCATTAAAACATTAATGAGTTCATTCACGTTTAGAGACACATAATAATATCTTGATCTGCTATATTGTACATGTACAAAGTAAATGTTTGCATTTACCTTAGGAACTTTGTAGCTCTTATTCTAATTAATTCACATGTTATTTAGTATCATTTAAATTTAATCCCTTCACACAAAAAGACATTGTTAAATTTTATTAATCAAAATGATACCATTTATAGATATCAATTATCCAGAATATTGAAAAAAAAATGTGAGAGTCTTCACATAAGATATTTTTCTTTAAAATCAGCCCTGCAATTATTTAAACTTAAATATTTATTAAATATTATCAATAATTATAATTATTAATAGCTAAATAAGGTGATATTTTTATAGTATAATAATTATATTTTATTCATAGTTAACTCCCTTTGTAAAAACAGAGTTAATTGCCCTTCATCTGTAAAGATCCACTAGGGGGCGCATACATCTATCCTCCAAAAACGGAGGATAAAATCTATCCTCCAAAAACGGAGGTTGCCTAGACCTGTTAAAAGCATTTTTTTTATGACCACTATTGACAGGTTATTTATACTAAAATATAAATCTAAGAAACTCACAGCAGGTGTAAGGCGATAAATTTTGTTTAGGGTTAAGGATTAAACGACCCGCCATTAAATAAAATTAGTCTTTGCAGCTCGCAGTTCTGAACGGTTTGCCTATTTCATCCATCCAGAGCCTCTGATTTTAATATGTCAAATATTTTATGTATATTTATAAGGAAGAAGACTGGATGGAGATACGATGATTGTCACAATGCACAACCATGAAGGAGGAGAAATAGAGGATGTTAACAGTCAAATTGGAACTGAGGACAATCTTTTGCATTTCTTACAATTGAAGAATTTGTTTTACTATGAAGAAAAACTACTTGAGTGTACTGAAAATGATACTTCAAAACAACACATTGTATCATTCGTAAATGGAAGCAATGAATAGATACTCTCTATCGATGAGGTTCCTGACAATGATTTTATATTCATGGTTAGATTTTTTTTCAATGACGTTTGCAAGTAAACTTACAAATATATATATATATATATATATATATATATATATATATATATATATATATATATATATATATATATATAAACACAAAACAAATTTGACATAGTTTAGAAATTTTCATTTTGATTATGTAATCATTTAATATTTATTCGTTTGATGAGATATCGGCGCTTCTGATTGGTCGAAAAATTTCTTTGATACCTGCATCAATAAAAATTTTCCGGATCTACTTTTCTCAACTGTTCTGATCTAACACTAGGCCTATTTATAGAACGGGAATTTCCAAGAAAAACACTGTCAAGAAAATGTAAAGTTGTGTCTGTTTTATTGTCAGCAAATAAAATGCAACCTTGTGAATATAA
The DNA here is from genome assembly GCA_015776775.1 of Magallana hongkongensis. NCBI lineage: Eukaryota > Metazoa > Mollusca > Bivalvia > Ostreida > Ostreidae > Magallana > Magallana hongkongensis. Next base: position 32,567,363 of record CM027470.1, read on the forward strand.
AAAATTGAAAGTTTAACCTTCAAAAATAAACAAAACACATTATTTGATTCACGAAATAGAAAATTAAGCGTCTTCTCACAATTTCGTCTGCTTGAGATCAATCAACATTTACAGCGAGGCTGGCTGTTCCTTTTCCAGGAATATTATAACGAACATATAGGCCTATAAACTTTCACGCTAACACTGCTGTTCAAATTTGGTAACGATTATTTTTAAATTTACACACGTACATGATCGGTCATCAGAATAAGCGTCGTAAAGAAAAGCTATGAGTGATGCATCAACTCCTTCTGGGCATTCCAAGCGGCTGATATACCATTTAAGTACATCACTGGCTATCTAGTTACCACAGCGTTTACAAAAGTCGCTTATACATACTATTCTCTGTCGACATATCAGTTATTTTCATCCACGATCGCCTTTCCTTGGATGGTTATGTCCAGTTGCATATTCCAGCGATCTCGCATGAAAACTAGTTTTATTACGAGTTTTTCTGCACAGTGAATAATATCACAAGCTATCGCATGTATTTTCCTTTCGTTTTCAAGTCAGCCGGTTCAGATTTTAACTCACTATTTGTGTTTAATCCTTTAATTCAGCTCAATAGCTCTGCATCAGCTGAAGGCGCATCCATTTTGAATATTGTTGTTGTTGTTGTTTTGTAATCATACGCGCCGCTTCATTTACATTATTTACATTTTTGATCAATGACACATCACATTTTTTTAATTTGAAAATGTTTTATTAAATGATAAGAAATGAAGATAATAATTTTTCTATTGATCGACGTATCAAAGAAAATTGATTAAGAAATGAAGATAATAATTTTTCTATTGATCGACGTATCAAAGAAAAAATTGACTGGAAAACTTTTTCATCAATGCGCTACGCGCATTGATGAAGTTTTCCGGTCAATTTTTTCTTTGATACGTCGATCAATAGAAAAATTATTATCTTCATTTCTTAATCAAATTTTTGAATTATCAGAATTAAAATTAGATTTGGACACTTTTTAAGGTCTTCTGTTTTCGCTCCACAGTCTTTATCATAACACTCTAATGAGCAATAATTTGTTATCAATAATAAAAGCGAAAATGTTCATTGTACAACTGACAATACTATATTTAAATTATATGGTTTTTAATTGGGGGTTTCAAACTTTTGATCATAAATATCTGACAAAGGAGGAATATACTGGAGGGCAATGTAGAGCATAAGTTGCAACAAACAGACCAACTAGAAATTTTGGTCCACGGCCCTGGAAAGGAGTTAAAGAGTCGCCACCTAAAACAGTGTTGTTCGGATACATCTGGAATAATAAAAAATTCCTTAACACTTGTTGAAACAAATTCTTCTTTAATCCTTAGTATTTCGCTTGTTTGTTATCCGATTTTATTAAATTTTTTAGGGTTTAATGGAAATTTTTAATAGCATATTACATAAAACATAATGCAATCGCTACTTCCAGTCTTGAGGTATTTTTCTTTCAAATTTAGTGGAATTCAAGTACAAACAAAGGCTCTTATAAATCTTTAATGTAGACAGCTGAAATGTTGTCTTCCCAGTTAAATTTGTTTGATTAACTCATGTACACTATTTTAAAAATCAACTCTTTGTTTTAAAGAATGCTAAATGTTTCTCCTATTTTTGCTCCATAACTTTTTTAATATTTTCTAAACACATAAAAGACCAACAGGTGTCCGAAACATTAAGGGTTATTATTTGATACCATAAAAAGGGCTAGAACCCTTGATTTAAGGATCTAGATCATTTAAAGTCTTTGCTTTATAACTATAAAACGGTAAATTTTACGATATGGGTATCGCTGAAAACATTATTGTTTGGTATCTTCTTAATTTTATAAAAAAAAATGTGTTTTTTATTGCATAACATGAGGGTAAAATGAATTCGTGTAGACCAGTGCTCGTGGCAATTTGGCAAAGTTTACGAAAGTCTTTGTGCGCACAATTGACAGGTTGCCAGAAAAATGACCTGTTTATACGAGATGCATGTTTTGATAAAAAAAATCATTGAAGTATGCCTGCTTTTATGCATAGACTGTGTCATATTTGTTTAAGTTTTTATATTGAATAATCCTTTACAAACGAGAAACAGACAATGTAACCATTTTTTTTTCAAGTAAACACAAATTACGAATTCAAAAATATATATGTTATACATCTTGGTTATTATACTGCATGTATTTGAAATCTATCTGGGATCTTTGCTGCACGTGTGTACCAATACGTAACCTATTCCACGTGGACGTCCGCAACGGAGAAGATTGATCGCACTGGACTACCTAGCGGTCAGCTACTTCACAAAATTGGCTTCTTATCTCATGGGTTTATTTAGCTGCAGACACAGAATTGTTTTTAATTTTGAATACATATTAAAGTTTATTTTTCTTAAATTGAATAACACAATAGTGTTATCAAACAAAATGGTCTGTTAATTGATAAAAGCAATGTTATTCCCCGTCTCAAGCATACTCAGACATAGATCAAACGTCGGTTTTTAAATTTAAAAAAAAATATATTTATTACATTACCGACAGGTTTTGATAAGAGGCCTTTATCTGTTTTATGAGATTTCAACTCTTTAAGAATCTGCATACTGGAGGTGACATATGAATGTTATACCGTAAATAGGTTTTTTCCGCGTCATGTTTTTTCCGCGATTCAGAACCTAAAACGGGATATAAAGTTTACGCGATTCAAATTTTCACTATTTCAAAGTCATAGTAAAAATATAATTTAAGATTGTTTAAACCTATGAAGTAAGATGGTAAACGTATCCGAATCGCCGTTCTTTATAATGAAAAATCGGACAATTAAACCATTTACACCATTTCCTTAATGTTAAATAATTACCGATAATTATTTTCAGAGACGCAAAGAGTCAAAGATAAATAGATCATGTACTGTTACATATACCAGTAGCTCGGGTATAATTAGACATCGGTTTACGCAAGAAAAGTGACCGTTTTTAATTAGCTTTTCAATGGATTATTCAATAAACTACGAGGCTTACATACCTGTTATCTACCGCTTGTCCACCGATCCCGCAATGTCTACCTCTAATAAGTTTCTGAACACAGTTCATTGTACTTTTACATACCTGTTTACTTCTTAAGGAAAGAGAGAACTATACTATTAGAACAAAACTTTGTATCAAATTTACGCTGATATATTTTCCGAGATTCACAAATCGTCGCGAACAAAGCGGAAATTTGATACACGCGGAAAAACCCTGATATACGGTACATGTATATAGGCATGGATTAATTTGTCTAATAAGAGTTCCAATTAGCTTCGGTCTATAGATCCCTGTCTGAAAGAAATTCGGATGCACGTCATGGGATCTATAATGCCGCCTATTGAAAAAAATGTGTATATTAATTGCGGATAAAAACGTTCCCTAGCTTTGGACTGATTAACCTTATTTATACGCAAATTCTGTAAAAACATATAGTGCCATTAAATTCGTCATACAATTTACTACCGATACCCTCTCTTTACTTGACGCTGATAGTCTTTTAAACACTATCACCAGCCCAGTGCAGTTTGTTTACATGTGAAAATGGCGATATCGACGTATTTTACATACTTAATTTTCCGAGGTCGGCAGCAAATCTGAGGCAAGTAAAGAAACTAACTCAGTAGTAAATTGCGTAAATAATTTAATGGTACTAGTCTACTTGTTTTCATTGAACTTGCGTTTAAATAAGGTTAATCAATCCAAACCTAGCGCACGTTTTTGTGCGATATATATATATATATATATTTTACACAAAACTGGAACAGAATGAAGATCGGCGAACCATGCTCAAAATAGAAAAACTTACCAGAAAGTACCAAGACAATCTAACGGATAATGAAATTGAATATCTGACTAAATATGAGGTTAAATCTAGTAATTTTTATGGTTTGCCTAAAATCCACAAATGTAAAAATATCCAAGAAAACGTCAAAAAATGTAACTCTACTTATATCAAACTTCCTAGACCAAATGATCTAAAACTGAGGCCTATCATAGCAGGACCCGCATCTAGCACACAACGGTTAAGCAATATGCTGGATATCATTTTGAAACCGCTATGCACCAAAGTGACAAGTTACGTTCGTGATGATATGGATTTTCTGAACTACATCCCACAAACAGTACCAGGAGACACGATCCTTGTTACATTTGATGTAAGCAGCCTATATACTAATACGCGGGGGTGTTAAGGAAGCATATGGAATCTGAGTTACATGTAATTCCGTGAAATCACAAATCTTAGTTATTATGTACATATTCAAATAAATAAGCAACGAAACGTAGACCAAAAACATATAAAAAATACTGAAGACAATTTTTGCCAGAAATTAGTTTGTATTACGTAGATTTACACATTGATGACGTCATGACTAAAAGTTGAATGTCGTGTGAATTTGATCGGAAAACATTGTAAACATATTCAAAATATAACTAATCTAAGAACTCTAATAAAGTATTGTGGTGTGATTTATTGAGAATTGAACATAAGAATACTGGGGGAGATGTTACTTTTATCAATCATTCGCTAAAAGGTATGTAAATTTGCTTTTATTTCTCGGCCAGGCTTTCCTCTGTCGTTGTTTACGATGTAAAAATCCGACTAGAACAACACTACCCCGCGTATATTGAACTTGGAATTTTATACGTATCGTTAGTCTGATCAATGCTTAAATTGAAAAGTGCTGCTAGAATCCCATGTTGTGTGTTGTTTAATGCAATTTGCCGTTTTCCGTGCAAACTTTATAAAAGTTGGGAAGGTTTTACGAGAACCGGGTGAATAACTTTTTAATAAGGAAAAACATAGGATTCTAGCAGCGGTTTTGATTAAACTGAGATGTTTTGCCTTCACTTGGTATGTTTATTTTATTTAGGAAACCGCGGGGTGGTGTTGTTCTATCTCCTTTTATGTTAAGGAATATACGTAAGCTATTTATAGTTGTCACGTGATAATGCACCAATGTGGCAGTGATGTACTACCCGATTTTATTGCACTGACATCTATTTTAAAGGATAATACTAAGTTTTTGATCTTATTCAAAATAATTATTTAATTTCACGATTTTGAATAAAACAGTCAAAATAAGACGGCATATTGCCCATATGCTTCCTTAACACCCCCGCGTATTCCTCATAATTTAGGATTAGAGGCAATTCAATATTGGTTGGACAAGCATCCAGATCAAATAGATAGTAGATTTTCAAAAGAGTTCATCTTAGCCGGACTAAAACTTGTACTAGAAAATAACACTTTCCTCTTTGATGATGAAAATTACCTACAGATAAAAGGTACTGCCATGGGCACAAAAGTTGCCCCTACGTATGCCTCACTTGTAATGGGGTACCTTGAAGAAAAACTTTATAGTATATTGCCGGATATCTTTGATGCCGATTTTACGCTATACATTAAAGAGAACTGGAAAAGATACCTTGATGACTGTTTCATCTTTTGGACCAAAACGGAAGAGGATCTTATAAAATTTCATTCTATCTTAAATGAACTGCAGGCCTCGATAAAATTCACTATAGACGTCCACCGTGAGAAACTCCCATTCTTAGATATTCTTATTATCAAAGACGGCGAGAATATCATTACCGATTTATTTAGCAAAGAAACAGATTCCCATCAATACTTGGATTTTCATTCATGTCATCCGTCTCACACAAAAAGGAATATTCCATACAACATGGCACGGCGTGTATGTACTATTGTGACTCACCCTTCTCTTCGCCTACAAAGGCTTCAAGAGTTAAAACAACACCTTAGACGACAGAATTACCCCGTGGAACTTATTAATGACGGAATTAACCGGGCTATGGATATTCCTTTAGCACAACTTAGAAGGACCCGCCTTAAGGAGGAGAAACAAGATGAGAAAATTCCGTTTGTAACTACACATAATCCGTGTAACCATAATATTTTTAAATCAGCAAAACGTTTTTTTCCAATATTAGAACAATCAGAAAATATGAAAAAACTGTTAAACCAATCATCTATCATAAACAGCAGACGACAAGCGCCGAATCTGAGGAAAATTCTCTCCAAAGCAAAGTTCTCGTCCAGCAATACTATTTCCATCAAAAAGTGCGGCGACCCCCGATGTGGAACATGTGACCTTATACAGGAGGGAGAAGGAATAATATTAAAAAGCGGCCAAATTTTAAAACCTAATGCCCCAATGAACTGCAAATCGTCTAATTTGATATATTGTGCGACTTGTCCAACATGTGGAGAAAATTATATTGGCCAGACTAACCAGCTCAACGCCCGAGTGAGAGTCCACAAACAACAGATAAAGGACGAAACAGTGAGAAACACTCCATGTTCGGAACATTTTGCGAAGTGCGGAAAGGGAACATTTAAAATATTTCCGTTTTACAAAATGTGGAATTCAAATGAAATCGCCCGAACCACAAAAGAGGACTATTTTATTAAAATATTTAACCCGAAACTTAATCGAAAATAGATTTATCATATATATAATTTCTATATGTATTGTATTATATGTCTATGCATTGCTTAACGGCGTTGATAAAGTTCACGCCATCGCTACCTTGATGTACATTGTGACGTCATAATGAACTTTAAAACACGACGTCATTGACAACGTTACAAACAACGTTTTTAATTTTGTATAACTGTCTGAAGAGCCGACATGGCTGAAAGCGCTAACAGTAAACAATTTATTTAATTTGGACTGTCGCATTCTGTTTTATTTATTTAAGTATATTTTGCTGTACCAAGGCTTTATTTATCTACATATATATATATATATATATATATATATATATATATATATATATATATATATATATATATATATATATATATATATATATATATATATATATATATATATATATTTAAAAAATCACAACACCGAAATAAACTCAACTAGTTTCATTTTAAATCATCAGGAGTTTGAAAACATGTTTTCAAACTCCTGATGATTTAAAATGAAACTAGTTGAGTTTATTTCGGTGTTGTGATTTTTTTCATATAATACTACGTGTGTGGATTTATACTATATATATATATATATATATATATATATATATATATATATATATATATATATATATATATATTTATATATATATATATATATATATATATATATATATATATATATATATATATATACAATTTTTCCAATAGGTGGCACTGTAGCTCCTAGGTCGTCCATTCGATTTTTTTTTACACCGGTGCTACAGACCTGCAGCTGAGTTCCAATTGATTTTATAAAGCTCTGATTAGTCAGACATAGACGCCGTATGATGATGACCTCCTATTAATACCTGTCAGATCCAGACAAGTGTAAGGAGAAGGGGGTGATTTTATTACATACATGTATACATTACTGTAAACGTGGAAATTTTGACGATGTGTTAATTTTGACTATGTTGGCGATTTTTATTTTCTCGTCAAAATTTCCACTCGCCAAACTTCACATCATATATATAGCGTGTTAATACCAGAATTTTTTTATCGGCATTATCCCGTTAAGACTAGATTAAGGTCAATGATTCATTTATGTAAATAGCTATAAAAACACGTAATTAGCATTGAAAAAACCCATTAAATCTAAACAAGCATGTTTTAAATGCAATTATCACTCAATCGTCACAACATTCTATAATAACTTAGCGTGCGTAATTATGATGCCGTGTTTGACCTACTTCGTTACCTCAGGTAATATCGTATAGTGAATAAAAACAAAATACAAAGAACAATTTTATTCAATCAAATCTGTACAGACTTTTTTTTCAATCAAAGTTAACCAGTTTTGAAATTCAGTTTTGAGAAGTTCTTTGTATTTCTTGTTAACTGTTTGGTCTAGCGGCTGTAATTCGTCAGTACAACCCGCCGGTACGAACACATATCGAGTGTTAGCTTTTTCAATGCTGATAAGACTTTTTCGCTTTTATGCGCTGCAAACACGTCGAAAATAGCTAATGCCGGTGGATTTATTTGTGACACGGGTAGGTTTTCGCGAACAGCCTCAACATACGGGACGATAACCCCCTCAATGTACTCTAACATCGTTTCCTCGGTAGACCAGTGATTAGGTGATTGGGTAATTGCCCAATCATCTGGAAAATTCATATTTGGGTGACACATAGATGTAGTTCCCTGGTATATGAGTTGTGGGGGTAATAAGTGACCATCTAGAGTCAAACAAAACAATGCGGTAATTTGTCGCTAATCCCCCCACATTCTCAATTATTTTTTTTTTCTCGGGCGTGTTTGCGTTTTGTGGATCAAGCAAGCCTGGTTTTACCGCAACCGTTTTCAACCAACGCAACACCGTGAATGAGATTAGTTTGTTCAGTTTAGCAAAACATAATTTGATATGTGTTCAACTTTTTACATTAAAAAAAAAGATAACTCTAACCCTGGCATTATAAGAAATCAAAAATAGATAACTCTTACTCTTATTAAAAAAATCGTCAAAATTAAAACTCGCCAATTGTCTCTTACTAAAAAATCGTCAAATTTTGAACTCGTCAATATAACCACGTTTACAGTACTTACATGTAAGACTGATTGACAATCCTATCTTGACTTTAGTCTCTAACGGAAGACCCCAACGTTGCTATGCAACAAGCTCGGCTCTAGTTATTGGATGAAATACATCACACAATTTCATCTTTTAACTACATTTTACATCTGTTACATGTATAACATTTGATATGTTTAACGTTATAAACATGCGAATTAATTTGAATATGATTTAAATTATAAAATGTGAGTACATGTACATGTATATCATGTTCACAAATTGAGAATGTGGCACAGTTTGTTCTAGTAACAGTTTGTACAGTATTTAAAGAATAACTTGTGATCATTAAGGAATGACTTAATGTCTACCTATGTTATATGATATAGCGCTTTATAAAAAAACCGTAAACTATTCCAAGTTTGTCATACTTGTATAACATGTAGAAATTGAATTAATTCCTCATTATTTAATTTTCTACAACTAAAATCGGAAAATAATGCCTATTATATGTACGAAAGGCTCTTTAGTGGTTAACCGTTCTTGTTTTTACTCATATCTTAAACTGTTATTCATTTTTGAGAAAGAAAATATTTAATATTTTAGGGGCCATCCCTGTAGATCCTTAATATGGACAAACATTGGTGTTTTTATTAGTGGAATTGACTAGAATCATAAATGCAATCATTTTCTTTTCTACAATGCTTAACAAAATATGTCTCCCTCTATAGATATACTGCGCCAGAATCAGTACAAAGTGTTTTGCTAGAAACAGAAGATCTTAAAATTTTTCAGAAAAACACTACAATTAGCTTAATAAATATAATTATTATATGATCAATTAATTCCTAGCTCTCTGATTGGTTGATATCCAACAACCTAGAACAAATAAAACGCTATATTCACCTACATTTGACATAGAGGGTCACTTTAACATTTTTGTTCTACATTGGATTAGAAATAGATCAAGAATTATTTTTTATTTGCTAGGTAGAACTCAATTTGATATATTGTACTTCTCGGGTAGCTGAATCATCCTATTGACCACAAAAAACACAATTTTTTTATAAAATTCAATGAAATCAAATAAACCTTCTAAAATTTTAACATTTTAAAACAAAACAATTTCAACAAACCCTACTATGTTTAGCCTATTTTTTTGGAAATCGTTATTATAAACGCAAAAGTATAAAAAAAAAATTAAAAGTACTTTTAACTTCAAGGAAATTAAAATTAACAACAACAAAAGTACAAATTTGACACCATTCGAACCTGTACGAAATACACTGAACGCTGATTCTCCTCCACATTCTGTTGACAAAAGTGTTGTATCGTTGCATGTGTACCTGCACTCCGATGGATTCAAGTGATTTGTATCGTCTCGAAAATCACTTCTCGATAGGCAAAGGCATCTGTAGCTCTATTTGATAAAACATTTTTTAAGAAAAAAAAAACAATGAAACCAAGTATATAATAAGTTGTCAGAATAATGCAGGATTTACATACCTGAACAGCAAAGAAGTAAACATTTCTTTGAAGACAGTATTCCTGGCATAATGGGGGCGAAAGTGTTGATAAATTAGTAGAGATTTTATACTTGAGTGTCGAGGAATTGTAGCAACCTGCAACAATGACTAATTTTACCAGTATTGCAATGATCGTGTCGTTTAAATGCGCTGCAAACTATCAATGTATAACATTACACCGACATTTCATCAAAATATAAAAGTATCTTTTTATTCTAAAATATGATTTCATTGTTTAATGACAAATTTAAGCACTCTTATAATTGAATCATCAACTCTTTTTAAGGTCTTCCGTTTCCAACGGAAGACCTTATTGTTATTGCTTTGATTCTTTTCCTGTATTATTATTAAGGTCTTCCGTTGGAAACGGAAGACCTTATTGTTTTTGCTTTGTTTCTTTTCCTATATTATTAAGGTCTTCCGTTTCCAACGGAAGACCTTCTTGTTATTGCTTTGTTTCTTTTTCACTATTATTTTTATTGTTTTTTTTTTCTGTCACGTTTTCTCAAAAATGCTTCAGCCAATTTTCATGAAACTTTCAGATCTTATTCATGACAAAATTTGTAAGAAAAGTACATGGGCTTTTTTTGGTCGTTACTTCCGGTACCGAGATATTAAAGATTTTACGTTTTTGCTTGTTCACAATTTTTCTCAAAAAGTATTTACGATAGAACCTTCAAATTTTCGGAGAAGGTAGAGAGTGAACGGCCGCAGTGCCCTTCGCATATCCGAACGTCCGCCGTCACTTCCGGTCGTCACCGGAAGGAAATGAAAAACCTTAATTTTTCAAATTTTTAGATTTGAATTTTATTTATGTTTTTCTTCGATAGAGACGCTTAAAACACTTCAGAATACAAAATTTGTGTTAAAATCGATCCAGGCATTCCCGAGATTTTGAGTTCAAAAGTTCAGAAGCGAGAGTCCGCGTAGCTCAGTCGTTAGAGTGTTGGATTTGTGCCCAGGCGACCCGGGTTCCATCCCCGAGTGCCGATTATTTTTTCTTCCCTAATTTTGTTTTGTTTAACGATTTTACCGTTAAAATGATGGTTTTTATTGTTTTCCGTTTTATTTTTATCATAAATAAGAATGATAACAGCTTTTTTAGTACAAATATAGAGCTCGTTTTTGTCAGCAGTTCGCATCGCCGCCATCAAAGACATGCCGCCGAAGCGCACCTGCAGTACGACCGCATTAGAGTTCACTGGGTCGCTTTGCCGGCATCAAAGAAACGCCGCCATCTCCATGATTGAAGGCACACAACATTTAGCAATACACCAACGATATTCTACATGGCTTTAATACTGATTAGTATTTATTCACATAACTATATAGATACACGCATGCATGTATACATGCGTTTATTGACATATGTTGCTTATATATTGATTTCCTGAACACTATAAAACACTATGAAATCTCTCTCTCTCTCTCTCTCTCTCTCTCTCTCTCTCTCTCTCTCTCTCTCTCACCCTGACAACCGGGTGACTGCGATACGGTGTGAAAACTGACCACCTTTGTATCTGTGTTTGGGGCTATGTATTAACAGATGTAAACACTGATCGTTGATATACGCTGTTGAAACAAAGAGTCTGATTATTCACTTTTGATTTATAAAAATCATTACAGCAAGGTGGATTGGGATTATAATCATTTACAATCAGTCTTATAAAGTTTAGATTTATTTACAAAAGTCTATAAACATGTACATGTTCGCCCAAAAGCGGGATTAGTGATTAAGCAGCGGGGTCAATAATTCTCTCTCTCTCTCTCTCTCTCTCTCTCTCTCTCTCTCTCTCTCTCTCTCTCTCTCTCTCATTACAGCTAAATAAACAATGAATGTGCATATCCGTATAAATTAGCATAGCGAACATTTTTATATGGGTATTATATATGTATTAATTTATTAAATCGGAATTTGAATTAATTATTCTCCCCTGGGAATAAACCCCGTTTCAAAATCGCCCTCACTTGGTTTCAGACTTTTGACGAGTCATCGGACAATATGCTTTGCCCTGCGTATAATCTCTCTCGGATGGGGATCCGATTACTATTGATGAAATAAAATCACTATTATTGATGAAATAAAATGTTTTTCTATTAACTTATATAGCAAATTAAAAATGCTGAGGTGGATTGAAAATACGCTTCATATATCAGACGTCCGCGTCAATTTGTTCCCGCCCATTTCAAACGTTTTGACCTGTTGCATTCATCTCCATGTACCTAATGTTAATGCTATACATATATTAGAATAAAAGTAAATATCAAAGAAAAAATCATAATTAAGATTTTGAGATTTTTAAATTTCAAATCAATGGTACAGTGGCTTATACAGCGCTTATACATTGTTCTAACATATGTATTTTGTTTAGAAATTGTGTAATATGTGATATTTAGAATTTAATATTCTACGTTTAATAAAGAAGTCACCGACCAACTCCCCCTCCCCCTCCCAATTCATAAAATCATTTAGTTTTACTGGTCCGATTTTACTTGATCTTTGATCTTGGGCCTTTAATTTCAATTAAGTACCATTCTAGATTACTGTACTAAGTATAATTAATTATAGTACAAATTATACTAATTATAGTACAAGTTGAAAAACACTCTTCAATTAAGATTTAGACAAAAACAGTCTTTTATTATTAGGGTCTTCCGTCTTCAGCGGAAGAACCTTCTATTCTTATTGTTATTAGGGTCTTCCGTTTACAAAGGAAGACCCTCTTTTTTTTCTTCGGTTCCTTTTTATTACAGGTTATTAGACCTGTTATTAAGTCAAAAGACCTCTTATTTAATATGAAATAAAATGGGACTGGTCCTTAAAATTAAAGATCCTACAGGGTGGATAATTAAGGTCTTCCGTTTCCAACGGAAGACCTTATAGTGATTGTAAGGTTTTTTTAGGGTCTTCCGTTTCCAACGGAAGACCCTCTTGTTATTCTATTGTTTCTTTTTATTATTATTATTATTATTATTCTTTTTCTTTATTTTTCTGACTTTTTTAAAGCTTAATATCTCAAAAGGTTTTCAACGGATTTACATGAAACTTTCAGGGATTATGTAGCATCATCGTCCCTAAAAGATATTAAATGTTCAACTACAACGTCTCTTCCGTTTCAACGTTACGTCAATTTTTAAATTTTAAAAAAGTGATTTTGTCCAGGGCGTTTTTGAAAAACGCTTCAAGATAGAGACTTGGAATTTTCTGTGTTGAAGCATTGATCGTTTTTATTTGGACATAAGGCTGGAATTTAGTTTCCGTCACTTCCGGTCCAAACTGGAAGTGTTTTAAAATTTTCGAATTTTCGAATTTTCCGTTTTAATTTCAAATGTTTACGAGGTTTGTAGAGTTGGTCATGCTGAATACAAAACTGAAATCCGTTTGAAAATCGGACGATGCATTACAGAGATATCGGGGTTTAAAAATTGATTTTTCCGGAAATTTTGTTTCCGCATCCTTGGTTTAAAAAATAGCGTAATGTTAATAGTAAAATTAACTCGTACCAAAAATAATTGTTAATTCGTACCTGAACACATTCGGATCTTTTTTTATTAAGTCGTTCTTCAAATCAGAAAGGTGTTTGTTAAGTCGTACTTAAAATCATTCGGATTTTATTAAGTCGTACCAGGAATAATTCGATTTTTTTTCAACTTTTTATTTTAGTTACTCTTACATTGTTTTAAGAGCTATGCTTCGTACACAAACTTCCAGTTTTACTTCCGACATTAACGGAAGACCCACTCGTTGCTTTGCAACGAGCTTTGCTCTAGTATTATTATTATTTTTTTTTTCCTTTTTTGTCCACAAGATTTCTCGGAGATGGCTGGATAGATTTTTTTGAAATTTTCTGGAATGAAAGACAATGATAATATCTCTAGGCGTTTTTTTCATTTTTTCAAAATTTATTTCCGGTCGTCCGTTTCCTGTCCCGCGTTGAAAAAGCTTGTCACCACGAGATCTCAAAAAAGGTAAAGTTTTGAACACCCAAACTTTGTGGGATGATAGACCTATAGTTGTAGATGTGTTTAAATTATTTTGTTTTGTTCGTCGTAACTTCCGGTCGTCACCGGAAGCACTTCAAAAATAATTATTTTTACGCATTGAATTTCTTTTCCATAGAATAAGTATAGAACTATAATTCTATACATATGTTATCTATGCGATGTTGTATCAACAAAAACATTCTACTTCCGGTGAGATATCTCATTTATCTCAGGTAGCTTTTTTAAAACACATTTTGTACCCGCGAGATCTCAGAAACTATAAATGATCAAATCATGAAACTTTCATGAATGATAGACATTTGATTGAAGATATGTTTAACCGGTTTTATTTTGTCTTCCGTCACTTCCGGTCCACACAGGAAGAGTTAAAAAAAACCAAGCTGTTTATAAGTTTAACGGTTTTCTTTTGATATTTTAAGTTTTTTTGATTAACAATTATGTACAAAAGGCAAGTATACAAGAAATATTTAATACAATTTACACTGTGCACTTCCGTTTGTCCGTTTCCTGTCCCGAGACAAAAAACCTTATTTCGACGAGATCTTAAAAACGGTAACAATTTGAACAACCAAACATTGTGGGATGATAGATCTATGTATGTACATGGGTTCACATTAGTTTGTTTTATCCGGCGTAACTTCCGGTCGTCACAGAAAGTACACCCAATTTTGATTTTTTTTAAATATTTGGTTAATTAGCATGGAAGTAACATTTAAGCTATAGAAATACAAAAGTTCATATACACATTATAAATAAATAACAAAAAGTTCTACTTCCGGTGAGACATCTCAAATATCTCAGGTAGCCTTCTTTTTAAAAAAACAAAGTACCCACAAGATCTCAGAAACTGTGAGAGATCAAGAAACAACATTTATATGTATAATTAACATTTTATTGAACATGTGTTTAACGGGTTTCATTTGGTCGTACGTCATTTCCGGTTCTCACTTGAAGCGTTCAAGGAATAGAAGTTTTTTTTTTTTTACGTTAGATTTGTTTTAATAGTTTACTTAATTTGATGAACAGAAACGTACCGTAGGTAAATGTTCTAAAATATCTACTTTTAATTTCTAAAATCACTTCCGTTTGTTCGTTTCCGGTACCAAGACTAAAAACCTTTTCTCAAAGAGATATTATAACTTAAATTAAAACTTGAACATCAAAACTTCGAGGAAAGACAAAACAATGTATGAAGATATGTTTACTATGTTCTGTATGATCCGGCGTAACTTCCGGTCGTCACAGAAAGTACTCAAAAATTGACATTTTGTCTTTTTGTTTTTTTTTCCTTTGGAATTCTTTTACAGTATATGTTATATCCACTTTCTGTTTACAAGAGAAATGGACTTTTTGTACAGATTAATACATGAGGAACGGAAGACCTTTTTGTTGCTATAGCAACAAGAGTCTAGTTATTATTATTATTTTCCCCCCGATTTTCTCAGAGATGACTGGATATATTTCCTTGAAATATTTAGGAATGATAGGAAATGATAAACGCTAGGGACGTTTTTTTCATTTTTTCAAAATTCATTTCCGGTCGTCCGTTTCCTGTCCCGCAACAAAAAAGCTTGTCACCTCGAGATCTCAAAAATGGTAAAGACTTGAACAAACAAACTTTGTACGATAATAGACCTGTGTATGCAGATGTGTTTAAACACTTTTGTTTTGTTCGTCGTAACTTCCGGTCGTCACCGGAAGCACTTCAAAAATAATTATTTTACGCAAAAAATTCATTTTCCACAAATTAATTATATCAGTATAAATCTACACATAAGTTATCTATGCAATGTTAAATCAACAAAAAAATTCTACATCCGGTGAGATATCTCAATCATCTCAGGTAGCTTTTTTTAAAACACATTTTGTACCTGCAAGATCTCAGAAACTATTAGTGATCAAGACACGAAACTTTCATGGATGATAGACATATGATTGAAGATGTGTTTAACTGGTTTCATTTTGTCTTCCGTCACTTCCGGTCCACACAGGAAGAGTTGAAAAAAATCGAGCTGTTTATCAGTTTAACTGTTTTCCGTTGATAATTTTAGTTAGATAAATGAAAAATAATGTATAAAAGGCAAGTATACAAGAAATATTTAATACAATTTACATTGAGCACTTCCGTTTGTCCGTTTCCTGTCCCGAAACCAAAAACCTTATTTCGACGAAATCTCAAAAACGGAAACGACTTCAACAACCAAACTTTGTAGGATGATAGACCTATGTATGTACATTGTTAACATTATTTTGTTTTATCCGGCGTAACTTCCGGTCGTCACAGGAAGTACACCAAATTTTGAATTTTTAGAAATATTTGGTTATTTAGCATTGAAGTAACATTTTAGCCATAGAAATACAAAAGGTCATCTACACATGGTAAAACAAAACCTCTACTTCCGGTGAGACATCTCAAATATCTCAGGTAGCCTTCTTTTATAAAAAACAAAATAACCGCAAGATCTCAGAAACTGTGAGAGATTAAGGCACGAAGCTTAAATGAATGATGGACGTTTGATTGAACATGTGTTTAACGGGTTTCATTTGGTCGTACGTCACTTCCGGTTTTACTCGAAACGTTCAAGCAACTTTTTTATTAAATTCTTAATTTTTTTTTTAAACATTTTACTCAATGTGATGAATAGTAACGTACCGTAGGTAAATGTACTAAAATATCTACTTTCCGTTTCTTAAATCACTTCTGTTTGTTCGTTTCCGGTCCCGAGACAAAAACCTTTTTTCAACGAGATATTACAACTACCCGGAAACAAAAACTTGAACATCCAAACTTTGAGGAAAGACAAAATGTATATATTATATCCATTTCCTGTTTACAAGATAACTGGAGATTTGTGCAGATTAATACATGAGGAACGGAAGACCTTTTTGTTGCTATAGCAACAAGAGTCTAGTTATTATTCTTTTTTTTTTCTCCCACGTTTTCTCGAAAACGCTTCAGTCGATTTTGATAAAACTTTCAGATCTTGTTTATGACAACATTTGTAAGAAAAGTACGTATGATTTTTTTGGTCGTCACTTCCGGTCCCGAGATATTAAAGATTTTATGTTTTTGCTTGTTCACGAGTTTTCTCCAAAAGTATTTAAGATAGAATTTTCAAATTTTCAGAGATTGTAGAGAGTGAACGGCCGCAGTGTACTACGCATATCCGAACGTCTGCCGTCACTTCCGGTCGTCAGCGGAAGGAAATGAAAAACCTTAATTTTTCAATTTTTTTAACTTGAATTTTTTTTATGTTACTATTCGATAGAGACACTCTAAAAACCTCTGAATATGAAATCTGTTTTAAAATCGATCTATGCATTCTCGAGATTTTGGGCTCCAAAGTTCTGAAGCGAGAGTCCGCGTAGCTCAGTCGTTAGAGTGGTGGACTTGTGTCCAGGCGACCCGGGTTCAGTCCCCGAGTGCCGTTTTATTTGTTCTTGCTTAACTGTGTTTTGTTTAACGATTTTATCTTTATAATGATGGATTTGAATGTTTTCCGTTTTCTTTTTGTCATAAATAAAAACAATAGCGGCTTTTTTTCAGTACAAATATAGAGCTCTTTTCTGTCAACTGCTCGCTAAATTCGGACGATTGTCGCATTGCCAGCATCAAAGACATGCCGCCGAAGCACCCCTGCAGTTCGACCGCATTAGAGTTCACTGGATCGCTTTGCCGGCATCAAAGAAATGCCGCCATTTCAATGTGGTATACACACAACATTTAGCAATGCACCAACGTTTTTAGTATTTCACATAGCTTAAAAAGAAAGGTTGTTTTGTATTTATTCAAACATTTAGATATGTACATGTATGCATGTATACATGCGTTTATTGACAAATGTTGCGTTTATATTGAATTCCTGAACACTAAAATCTCTCTCTCTCTCTCTCTCTCTCTCTCTCTCTCTCTCTCTCTCTCTCTCTCTCTCTCTCTCTCTAAAAGATCTACTACAGGTAACATGGAGTAATGAGGCTAGAGGCTAATGTACATTTGACGTCAAAAAAAGTAAATACGTATTTTTTTCTAGTTACGGGATATTGTCTACGGATGTTATTTTTTGAAATTCACTGTTCAATGATTAATTAACAAATCTATTGACTGTCTGGGATTAAAAAAAACCGATTTTTATTATCAACTGAATGCTTAACATTGGTCATTTAGACATAACACTTGGATATCGTTTGGATTCGGGAAAATGGGGAATAAATAATCATACTCTATTTTTAATGTAGTAGGTTATTTTATTTGCTGACTTACCAGAATTTTTTATTATGCAGTTATTGTCGGCAAAGAAAAACTTGAGACAAAAAGAAATATAATTCATATGAAAAAGCAGATAAAACAATTATAAATTTCTTTATCAAATCAAAGACGTAAATGTTATTTATGTCTCTGATCAAATCGATTTCTGATTAATCTCTCTCTCTCTCTCTCTCTCTCTCTCTCTCTCTCTCTCTCTCTCTCTCTCTCTCTCTCTCTCTCATCATACATATGTAGTGTTTAGCATGTAAATGTTATGGCATTTTATATATATTATTTCTGAAAACTTTAAAAGTAAATCCATAAATTGCGTTTGATGTAAGATTTTAAAAGATTATTGCAAATGTTTCTCGACTTGTTGCAATACTGCTGTTGTCATAGGCAAAATCCCATCGTGAGCTCTGGACCGGTAAATGTCCGAGTAAAAATAAACTGGCGACTTCGAGAGAATAATGCGTATATCTCCCCTATTGTAAGACCCATCAACTTAAAATTCGGCAGGAGTGTATCTCAGACATTACTTTTATGAAAAATACATGCACGTTGCGAGTGTTTTAAGGATTAATTGATTTTTTAGGATTTTGAAGCGAGCTGGTAGTTTTCTATCTGGGTCAGAGTTCGACCTCTTTCTTTATTTATGGTTTCATTGAAATTAATGTTGAAATGGACTTGGCCCCTGTGCAGCCACGTAATATTTCTGTTGCATGTATATTTCTTTTTTTCCGTTTAGTCTGAATCTACGATAGCGTGTGAACTACTTATGAATGTTAGAACTGTGGAAATTACTGCATCAAATTTTTACCGAATAAATTTACGTGTTACTGATTTCGTTATTTCTACATTTATAAAGATTCTGTCAATCCTGCTGAAATAAAACAGTCAAACATAATAGTAAACGACACGAACAAAAATTCTCAACACTGAAATACATGGGTAAAATGCATCAGTCATTGTTTTAGGACTTCCCCTAATAGTTTTTACACGAATCCGAGATCCACACCTCAAAATTCTATTTTCGATTTATTTACGACGAAAATCAAGCTCGGGTCTTTTCACCCCCCTCCAGACAAAAACACGCGTCAATATTTCAAATGACCTGGCACTGTTACCAAACCTAAATAGTCAGACATCTTACACTTTGTTTTTCATCTCATACAAAAACTCAGCTCTTCTACCGGGCGAAAACGCCCCAAATTCAAACACAAATTCGGGAATTATTTCGCGTCAGCCATGTTTTGAGACACCTGCAAAGGCTGTGTGTTCTAATCTCGCCGGAGCCAAGATTTGTTCTTTCTCTCTATTTCTTTCTCTGCTATTTATTTAATTTTCTAACTAAAATAATCAACATAAAAGGGTTGTTGGACTGTAGTACAAGTTGAAAAACACTCTTCAATTAAGATTTAGACAAAAACAGTCTTTTATTATTAGGGTCTTCCGTCTTCAGCGGAAGACCCTTCTATTCTTATTGTTATTAGGGTCTTCCGTTTACAAAGGAAGGCCCTCTTTTTTTCTTCGGTTTCTTTTTATTACAGGTTATTAGACCTGTTTTTAAGTCAAAAGACCTCTTATTTAATATGAAATAAAATGGGACTGGTCCTTAAAATTAAGGATCCTACAGGTGTATAATCCTTCATCCATCGCTCTTTTAGATCACATCTGCATTTCCTGATATGTTTCGTTGATGATGATAAAAGGCAAGGTCATTTCCTGTTCTAAAAATCGGACGGAAGACCTCCTCGTTGCTCGCAACGAGATCGTGTCTAGTTATTCTTCTTTTTTTTTTCTCCCACGTTTTCTCAAAAACGCTTCAGCCGATTTTGATAAAACTTCCAGGTCTTGTTTATGACAAAATTTGTAAGAAAAGTACGTGGGATTTTTTGGTCGTCACTTCCAGTCCCGAGATATTAAAGATTTTATGTTTTTGCTTGTTCACCAGTTTTCTCCAAAAGTATTTAAGATAGAACTTCAAAATTTTCAGGGATGGTAGAAAGTGTCCAGCCGCAATGTACTACGCATATCCGAACGTCCGCCGTCACTTCCAGTTGTCACCGGAAAGAAACAAAAAAAGTCATTTTTTAACTTTTTTGTTTTGAAATTGTTTTTTGTTGTTATTCGGTAGAGACACATTAATAACTTCAGAATATGAAATCCGTTTTAAAATCGATCCACGCATTCTCGAGATTTTAGGCTTCAAAGTCTTGAAGCGAGAGTCCGCGTAGCTCAGTCGCTAAAGTGGTGGACTTGTGCCCAGGCGACCCGGGTTCAGTCCCCGAATGTCGAACGTTTTTTTTCTTTCTTAA
Organism: Magallana hongkongensis; assembly: GCA_015776775.1. Lineage (NCBI taxonomy): Eukaryota > Metazoa > Mollusca > Bivalvia > Ostreida > Ostreidae > Magallana > Magallana hongkongensis. The sequence continues at coordinate 32,587,998 of CM027470.1, forward strand.
TTGAGGTTTGTTTAACGATTTTATCTTTAAAATGATAGATTTTAATGTTTTCCGTTTTATATTTATTTATTAGCAGCTTTTTTTCCATTACAAATAAGCTTGTTTCTGTCAGCAGTTCGTTAAATTCAAACACTCGTCGCATCGCAGGCATCAAAGACATGCCGCCGACGTACCCCTGCAGTACGCTGGGTTATTTGTCGGCATCAAAGAAATGCCGCCATCTCAATGACACACTCAATATTTAGCAATGCACCCACGTTTAAGTAAGTATTCTACATGCCCTTAAAAGGAGGACTGATTAGTATTTATTCACATATATAGATACACGCATGCATGTTTATAAATGTGTTTATTGACATACGTTGCTGATATACTGATTCCCTAAACACTATAAAAAACTAGAAAATCTCTCTCTCTCTCTCTCTCTCTCTCTCTCTCTCTCTCTCTCTCTCTCTCTCTCTCTCTCAAGTACAAATGTTTAAGCATTGAATTAAGAACTAGTACAGGTAACATGCAGTAAATTGGATAGAGGCTAAATGTACATTGGCGTCCAAGTATACAAGTATTTATTTTAAGTTACGGGGTACTTGTAATGTCTATGAAATTCAGTGTTTAATGATTGTCTTCTTAGTGATTGGAAGTCAACGCTAAAAAGTCATTTTTATTAAAGATGGTGTACTTTTTCTTTTTTTGTGCATGTCTATATACTGATACAAATCTGTTGCCTGTCTGGGATTAGGAAAAACCTTCGATGTTTATACACGTTACTATACAAACGAACGGGTGACTGCGACAAGGTTTGAAAACTGACCAGCCGTTAATGAGTGTTTGAGCCTAAGAATTAACAGATGTAATGAAGATCAATAGTTACATCTTTCAAACAACGCTTATACATTGTTCTAACATATGTATTTTGTTTAGAAATTGTGTAATATGTGATATTTAGAATTTAATATTCTAAGTTTAATATAGAAGTCACCGACCGACCGACCCCCCCCTCCCAATTCATAAAATCATTTAGTTTTTGTGGCCCGTTTTTACTTGATCTTTGATCTTGGGCCTTTAATTTCAACTAAGTACCATTCTAGATTACTGTACTAATAACCAGACCAATTTGTTCATTATTAACAGAGTTATGAAGTTTTTGGCATTTGAGTTTCAATTGTCGTGTTTGACATGTACTGTAAAAAAAATTATAACTCCCAAGCCCTTCACTCAATCCTAATGAAAATTCGTGAAAATGAACTTCGAACCCCATTCTTATTGTCTGTCAAATATGCAGCGGAACAATTAAGACGAAATTCCTGAGATTAAACGGCGCTTATTGCCTATACGTGGAAATTAAATTTACACAGTACACGCAACGACTCCGCCCCCTCCTTCCTATTCACAAAATCATTTAGTTTTTCTGGCCTGGTTTTACTGGATCTTTCATCTTGAACCTTTATTTTCAACCTAGTTCAATTCTAGATTACCGTACTAATGACCAGCCCTATTCGTTCATTTTTAAGAGAGTTATTAATTTTTGGGCATTTGAGTTTTAATTGGCGTGCTTGACATGTACTGTAGAAAAAAATTCTAACTCCCGAGCCCCTTACTCAATCTTAATGAAATTTTATGTGAATGTACCTCGGACCCCATTCTTATTGTCTGCCGAATATGCAGCGGATTGAACAATTAAGAAGAAATTCCTGAGATCAAACGACGAGTATAGCCTGTACGGGGACTTGAAATTTACACAGTACAAGGGATGTAAGCAGCCGCGTAATATTTCTGTTGTATGTATATTTCCTGTTTTCCATTTAGTCTGTATCTACGATAGTGTGTGAACTACTTATGAATGTTAGAACTGTGGAAATTACTGTCATCAAATTTTTAACGAATAAATTTACTTGTTACTGATTTCATTATTTCTAAATTTATAAAGATTTTATCAATCCTGCTGAAATAAAACAGTCAAACATAAAAGTAAACGACACGAAAAAAAAATCTCAACATTGAAATACATTGGTAAAATGCATCAGTCATTGTTTTAGGACTTCCCCAAATTGTTGTTAACCGAATCCGAGATCCACACCTCAAAATTCTATTTTCGATTTATTTACGACGAAAATCAGGCTCAGGTCTTTTCACCCCCCTCCAGACACAAGCACGCATCAATATTTGAAATGACCTGGCACTGTTACCAAACCTGAATAGTCAGACATCTTACACGTTGTTTTTCATCTCATACAAAAACTCAGCTCTTCTCCCGGGGGTAAACGCCCCAAATTCAAAGACAAATTCGGGAATCATTTCGCGTCAGCCATGTTTTGAGACACCTGGAAAGGCTGTGTGTTCTAATCTCGCCGGAGCAAAATTTGTTCTTTCTATATCTTTCTCTCCTTTTTATTTAATTTTCTAACTAAAATATTCAACATTAAAGGGTTGTTGGACTGTAGTACAAGTTGAAAAGCACTCTTCAGTTAAGATTTAGACAAAACAGTCTTTAATTATTAGGGTCTTCCGTCTTAAGCGGAAGGCCCTTATTAGGGTCTTCCGTTTACAAAGGAAGATCCTCTTTTTTTTCTTCGGTTTCTTTTTATAACAGGTTATTAGACCTGTTATTAGGTCAAAAGACCTCTTTTTTAAAATATGAAATAAAATGGGGCTGGTCCTTCAAATTAGGGATCCTACAGGTGTATAATCCTTCATCCATCGCTCTTTTAGATCACATCTGCATTTTCTGATATATTTCGTTGATGAAGATAAAAGGCAAGGTCAATTCTTCTTCTAAACATCGGACGGAAGACCTCCTCGTTGCTCGCAACGAGATTGTGTCTAGTTATTATTCTTTTTTTTTCTCCCACGATTTCTCAAAAGTGCTTTAGCCGATATTAATGAAACTTTCAGATTTTATTCATTACAACATTTGTAAGAAAATTACACGAGATTTTTTTGGTCGTCACTTTCGGTACCGAGTTATTTAAGATTTTATGTTTTTGCTTGTTCACAATTTTTCTAAAAAAGTATTCAAGATAAGACTGTCATATTTTCAGAGAAGGTAAAGAGTGAACAGCCGCAGTGCCCCTCGCATATCCGAACATCCGTCGTCACTTCCGGTCGTCACTGGAAGGAAATGAAAAACCCTAATTTTTCAATTTTTTAAACTTGAATTTTATTTATGTTTTTATTCGATAGAGACGCCTAAAACACTTCAGAATATGAAATTTGTTTTAAAATCGATCAAAGCATTCCTGAGATTTTGAGCTCAAAAGTTCTGAAGCGAGAGTCCGCGTAGCTCAGTCGTTAGAGTGTTGGACTTGTGCCCAGGCGACCCGGGTTCCCTCCCCGAGTGCCGATTATTTTTCTTTCCTTATTTTTTTTTCTTTAACGATTTTATCTTTAAAATGGTGGTTTTTATTGTTTTCCGTTTTATTTTTATCCTAAATAAAAATAATAACAGCTTTTTAGTACAAATATAGTTTTCGTTTCTGTCAGCAGTTTGCTTAATTCAGACGCTCGTCGCATCGCCGGCATCAAAGAAATGCCGTCATCTCCATGATTGTATGCACACAACATTTAGCAATGCACCAACGATATTCTACATGGCTTTAAAAGGAGGACAAATATTAGTATTTATTCACATAATTATATAGATACACGCATGCATGTATACATGCGTTTATTGACATATGTTGCTTATATCAATTTGATTTCCTGAACACTATAAAACACTATGAAATCTCTCAATCTCTCTCTCTCTCTCTCTCTCTCTCTCTCTCTCTCACCCTGACAACCGGGTGACTGCGATACGGTGTGAAAACTGACCACTCTTGTATCTGTGTTTGGGCCTATGTATTAACAGATGTAAACACCGATCGTTGAAATACACTATTAAAACAAAGAGTCTGATTATTCACTTTTGATTTATAAAAATCATTACGGCAGGGTGGATTGGGATTATAATCATTTACAATCAGTCTTATAAAGTTTATATTTATTTACAAAAGTCTACAAACATGTACATGTTCACCCAAAAGCGGGATTAGTGATTAAGCAGCGGGGTCAATAATTCATAAATTTCCTGTTATTAACTGATTGCTTATAACACTGATCGTTTAGACATAACACTGGGGTATCGAGTGGATTCGGGAAAAGAGGGGATAATTAACCATGCTACATTTGTTAGATGTATGTTATTTTATTTTCCGACTTTGCAGAATTTTTTTTATCATCACACAGTGTTAGTCGGCAAAGATAAACTTGAGACAAAAAGAAAAATAATCGATGTATCAAAGAAGCAGTTAAAAAAATTAACAATTTCTTTACCATAACGATTTTTGATAAACTCATCTCTCTCTTTCTCTCTCTCTCTCTCTCTCTCTCTCTCTCATTATAGCTAGATAAACAATGAATGTGCATATCCGTATAAATTAGCCTAGCGAAAATTTTTATCTGGGTATAATATATGTATTAATTTTTTAAATCGGAATTTGAATTAAATATTCTCCCCTGGAAATAAACCCAGTTTCAAAATCGCCCCCACTTGGTTTCAGACTTTTGACGAGTCATCGGACAATATGCTTTGCCCTGTGTATAATCTCTCTCGGATGGGGATCCGATTGCTATTGATGAAATAGTATGACTATTATTGATGAAATAAAATGTTTTTTTATTAACTTATATAGCGAGTTAAAAATGCTGACGTGGATTGAAAATACGCTTCTTAGTTATAACAACAGTTTCAATCCAGTGTTTTCTCAGACGTCCGCGTCAATTTGTTCCCGCCCATTTCAAATGTTTTGACTGTAACAGGTGACGCGCGTTAGCTGTATATTTCCAATCTTGTCAGTTAATGTTCTGTGGTCTTTGTTTTGTATCCCTGCTGGTGAGGAAGATGTATTCTTATATGCTTATGACTGCCAGTTTACAAAATTACTTATTAATTATATGAAATTCATGCACTTTTTTTAAAAATCAGGTTCAGCAATTAAAATTTAGATTTTTTATCTTCTAGATATAGGAAAAATGTCTTAAAGAACATATCATTATTTTGTGATCCTAACATTAAAAAAACGATGAAAATTAGTTAATTAGAAAACATTAAATAAATTTAACGACCTGATGCACTCTTTTCCATGTTCCTAATGTTAATGCTATACATATATTAGAAAAGTGAATATTAATGCAAAAATTCATACTAAGATTTTGAGAAAGATTTTAATTTTCAAATCAATAGTACAGTGGCGTACAGTGCTGGCCAGTTCTCTGTACAGTGCCATACAATGAGGGTACAGTGCTTCAGTAGGACTGTATAGTGGAGTACAGTGGTAGTCAGTGAAAGGTACAGTTAATGTACAGTAAACGTTAGGCAATGTAAGTCAATTTTTGGGAATATTATTGGATTTTAAATTCAGTTATCTTAATTACTGCCTACTTCTCTCGCTCTCTGTATCAACATTTCAGTGATGATTATTATTCTTCAGCTGCAGTGCACTTCGCAAATCCGAACGTCCACCGTCACTTCCGGTCGGCACCGGAAGTAAAGCAGAAACATTTATTTTTCATTATTTCTTGTTTTTAAATATTTTTCCTGCCATATTACAATGCAGACGCTTTAATAAATGCAGAATATGTATTTTTGTTCAAAAATCGATCCACATTAGAATAGTAAACTTTTGTCCAAGCGGCATGGGTTCAATCCCGGAGTGCCGACTCTTATTTCTTCCTTAATTGTGCTTCGATTCAAAATGTTGTCTCTGAAATAATGGACTTTAATTATTTTTGTTTGAATTTTGTCAAAAATCACAGTAACATCGCCTTTTCCTAATATGAAGATATGTCTGTTGAAATCCTTGGAGAGGCTTACTGGAATTTTAGAAAGTGTTTAGAAATAAATAAAAAATGTCCCGATAGCCTTTTTACGGTGTTTTCAAACGGAAGATCCTTTCAAACAACGCATATACATTTTTCTAACATATGTATTTTATTTAGAAATTGTGTAATATGTGATATTTAGAATTTAATATTCTACGTTTAATATAGAAGTCACCGATCCCCCCCCCCCCTTCCCAATTTATAAAATCATTTAGGTTTTCTTGCCCGATTTTACTTGATCTTTGATCTTGGGCCTTTAATTTCAACTAATTACCATTCTAGATAACTGTACTAATTACCAGACCAATTCGTTCATTAATAACAGAGTTATGAAGTTTTAGGCATTTGAGTTTCAATTGTCGTGTTTGACATGTATTATAAAAAAAAAATTCCCAAGCCCTTCACTAAATCCTAATGAAAATTCGTGAAAATGAACCTCGGACCCCATTCTTATTGTCTGTGAAATATGCAGCGGATTGCACAATTAAGACGAAATTCCTGAGATTAAACAGCGCTTATTGCCTATACGTTGAAATTAAATTTACACAGTACACCCACCGACCCCCCCCCCCCCTTCCTATTCACAAAATCATTTAGTTTTTCTGCCCTGATTTTACTGGATCTTTCATCTTGAACCTTTATTTTCAACCTAATTCAAGTCTAGATTTATGTACTAATGACCATGCAGACCTATTCGTTCATTTTTAAGAGAGATATGAATTTTTGGGCATTCGAGTTTCGATTGGCGTGCTTGACATGTACTGTAGAAAAAAATTCTAACTCCCGAGCCCCTTACTCAATCCTAATGAAATTTTGTGTAAATGTACCTCGGACCCCATTCTTATTGTTTGTCTAATATGCAGCGGATTGAACAATTAAGGAAAAATTAAGGAAAAATTCCTGAGATCAAACGGCGAGTATAGCCTGTACGGGGACTTAAAATTTACACAGTACAATGATGAAAGCAGCCGCGTAATATTTCTGTTGCATGTATATTTCTTGTTTTCCGTTTAATCTGTATCTACGAAAGCGTGTGAACTACTAATGAATGTTAGAACGGGAAATTACTGTCATCAAATTTTTACCGAATAAATTTACGTGTAACTGATTTCATTATTTCTACATTTAAAAAGATTTTATCAATCCTGCTGAAATAAAACAGTCAAACATAATAGTAAACGACACGAAAAAATATTCTCAACACTGAAATACATGGGTAAAATACATCAGTCATTGTTTTAGGACTTCCCCTAATTGTTGTTAACCGAATCCGAAATCCACACCTCAAAATTCTATTTTCGATTTATTTAAGACGAAAATCAAGTTCGGGTCTTTTCATTATTTCAAATGACCTCGCACTGTTACCAAACCTGAATAGTAAGACATCTTACACGTTGTATTTTATCGCATACAAAAACTCAGCTCCAAATTACGCCCCAAATTCAAAGACAAATTCGGGAATTATTTCGCGTCAACCATGTTTTGAGACACCTGCAAAGGCTGTGTGTTCTAATCTCGCTGGAGCCAAGATTTCTTCTTTCTCTCTATTTCTTCTCTCCTTTTTATTTCATTTTCTAGCTAAAATATTCAACATAAAAGTGTTGCTGGATTGTAGTACAAGTTGAAAAACACTCTTCAATTAAGATTTAGACGAAAACAGTCATTTATTATTAGGGTCTTCCGTCTTCAGCGGACGACCCTTCTATTCTTATTGTTATTAGGGTCTTCCGTTTATAAAGGAAGACCCTCTTTTTTTCTACGGTTTCTTTTTATTACAGGTTATTAGACCTGTTTTAAGGTCAAAAGACCTCTTATTTAATATGAAATAAAATGTGGCTGGTCCTTAAAACTAGGGATCCAATGGGGTGTATAATCCTTCATCCATCGCTCTTTTAGATCACATGTGCATTTCCTGATAAGTTTTGTTGATGAAGATAAAAGACAAGGTCATTTCCTCTTCTAAAAATCGGACGGAAGACCTCCTCTTTGCTCGCAACGAGATCGTGTCTAGTTATTACTCTGTTTCTACTCTGCTTCAGATGAGAGGATATGTAAGTTAAACCGTTTTATTAAAAGACGACATTTACATATTGAATACCATTGAACGTAAAATACTTAATATTCTTTGTCATGTGTTATTATATCTAGATATTGTATCATATAAAAAATTATCTGTTTTTAGATAAGTCATTTCCTTTTTGAAGCATAGCAATATTCAACACTTCTCGCCAGTAGCTAATCCTATGCAATTATAAACTATGCCACAAAATATATCAACTTTTATATCATCAACTATCTATTACTTATTTTTTACCCTAAAATGCAATGTCGGTAAAATGCATTGTCGGTAAATTTCAAGCAAAGATAAAAATATAATAATATATTGAGTTATTCATCAAAACGTGTTTGTATTATCTTTAATCATATCTAATCAAGATTGCAAATACATTATTGAATGTTAAACCTATTTATGCTAATATTTACCAATGATCTTGATCCAATGAGATACCCTCTTGTAAAATCCAGTCCAATAAAAGTTAGTTGATTCATTCGACTTTGACGCTAATGTCTGGTTCCTTTCTCTGCAGATTGACTGTGCGTTAAACCAGGTCAATGAATTTGTATACCAACAAAATGCTAAAGGAAACCAACAATTAAACTTATTAATAAATTTGTTTTTCAAATCAAGAATTTAGTACATGGTTCACTTTAGTAAGTGTACTTCTTTCTTACCTGATAGAACTGCGATATGAAGTAGTATCCTGTAGATCATTTTCATTGGGAATGATTGGTTCTTGAAATTTAAAAAAAAAAATTCAATAAATTAGAGAAAAGTTTTCCAAAGATGGCTCATACTCAAACATGAACGATTTGAGAGATCTGTCTTGTTTATGCAGTAATGACTTTGGCCTTTGTCAAATGAACTTAAATGACGGCCATGAGCAATTCTGTGCCGATCATGAGCTCCCGAGGTTTCTTCTTGGAGAATATATTGACTGGACACAAAAGTGTCACATTCAACCTATCAGAGAGAAAACAAATGGCAATTTGATTATACCCCTTTTGACACTTCTACATGTATTTAGTAAAAATATTTTGTGATCGGCTTCAGTCGATCACAGTTGTGTTCGTATGAGGCATCCGGCAAATTTAACTATTTGCGCACGCATTGCGCATGGACTATTTTATTTACTATGCTATGACAACCTTATTTAAATCTTTAATTAGATGTAGATTACTAAAACGGTAATCTTATCTGAATCTGAAAATAAAACATTTATAGAGTTACATACATAATGATTCAAATCACTTTTTTTTCACATATGTTTAAGAATAGTCGGAAGTATAATTCGCCTAATAAAAGTAAAGCTCATTCATGCCTTGCCATTTCGGAAATCAATAAAACGGTGCTATATATAGTTTACTGTATGTTGCGTATATTATATAAACAGAGCTGACCAATGATAGTCCATGCCGATCATTCCTTTAAAAGGAATACTTGTTACAAAATTTAAACGTAACGTCGAGCGGATTTTTTGAACAAAATGTTCAAATATACAGGTTATCATGTAACGTTTTAATTAAAAAAAAATATTTATCATGAAAATTATTTTTAGTGATATGAATCGTTAGAATAAGGTTCAGAAATTTTTCAATCATTTCGCCGCTTCTTCAAAATCGCCGTTATCCACGCCGGAGTCAACGCCTTGCGATGACATCAGTTCAGAGATTGACGTAACAACTGACCAAAAAAACCCACACCAACCCCCCCCTCCCCCCCCCCCCCAAAAAAAAACCCACAAAAAACAAAAACAAAAAACGTCGAGCATTTTTTATTGCAGCGTCAATAATTAAAATAAAAAAAATAATTTGAAAAATAAAAACATATGCGCGATCCTTTCATGTTTTGTGTGTGTGTAAATTGGGTATTTTTTTAAATCTATTACAAAAAAATTAAATTTAATTCGTAAACATCCTTAAGTTTTATTCAATACAATTTTATATGTAAAATGGCTTGCCCGACTCGTTTATTGGAACAAACTATGGGAGTGGATAGCATAAAAACTATCAGGTCAATTTTGTTTTAATTAGAAAAAGTTAACTTATACGTTATCCTTTAATCGCTGAAAATTAAAAGAAAATCGAATGTTTGTAATTGTTAACATATAAAATTGAAATTGAAATCCCCATTTTTTTCTGTATAATCCTATATAAAATGTCGAGGATGATTCGGACATACGACCAAAATTTAAGTGCGGCAAACAGATAAACTATCTGGTCAATTAACTTTATATTTTGCACATATTTTCCTAAGACGTTGACCTTTAAATGGAAAAAAATATTAAACGAAATCGTATGTTTGAAACATTTTCCCACGAGACTCCATAAATTTCTTGCTGATAGCAAATGTTAATATACAGTGATTGTCATGAACTTTTTAGAAGTGCATTGAATAGGTCCTAAATTTAACGCACTTTGTTTCTAAAAAAAAGGGTTATTTTTGTCCCAAACTAAGTTTTTTTTTTCAAAATGCGTTGACACACATATATCATTTCTTTTGCAAGTGTGTGCTTATCCAAAATATTGACAAGATAAACACAGACACATCCTCAAATCGTAATACTCATTTTTTTGCAATTTCTAGGGTTTTTTTTTTTGGTTAACTTCCTTTAAATAGTATAGACCAACACCTTCATAATTAAATGTTTACACAGTGTACATTAATTTAAAACAAAATTACAGAATAAAACGATGTCATTCAGTCACCAGAGGTATTTCAATGTGATTTATTTTCATACAGTGTAGCTCTGTCATTCAATCACATTTCCACACCATTAATTTAATGTTTATTGACTTAACGGTAGAGGTTTTTCTTGTGAATGTTTGCTGCCAAAAAAAAACCAAAAAACAAAAAACGCGGCTATGTGTTTAGGTTTGAAAAAACAACAACATTATTTTCATTATGTATTTAAAAAATATATATTATACATTACTGGGCATAAATTAAAGGATTAAAATTTGTTGCACCTTTTAGACAAAATTTTAAATTATACAATTTGCTACTTGTAATCATAACATACCACGGGTCTTATTTCTGTAAAAATGTGAAGTCGTTGTAAACATAGTAAAATTGGTTCGAATGAAAACACCACTTAATTATCATATTTGCAATGTAGAAACTGTTGATTGGATGAAAGAGTTAGTTATGCTTAAAAAATGACTAATCTTGTGGTCTCTACACCATTAATATTTCTTACGATAATTTTTCTTCCGTGCAGTGAAGTGATCATTTTATTGCATTTACACAAAACATTCACCTGTGTCCTCACATGAAGTTGTGATTACCCGAAATACCAATAGGTATGACTTATTGTCGTAACCACTTTTGAGACTTCGCGAAAAATCCAAAATATGAAAACAATCGTAGACTCTGAGACAACTTAAAAGGGCATTGTTGATTTTTGCACATACACAAAGACCCCAGTCATTCAGAATCGTGAGATGCTGTCTTGCCGAAAAACTTTATAAGCTTTTGAAAGAGTCGTCACCCTTAAAGATATATCTCTCAAACTTTTCACTTGAGCCTCCAGCTCCCGATTCTCAAATCAATTTAAAAAAAGAAAAAGAAAACATTGACAGAAGGCTCTTCAAAGCACATCTTTTCTGTCATTCCAACTATGTCAAACAAGAAACCTTTATGGTTAAAGACCAATAACTCTCATACAATCATGTGACGTCTGTCGATTGTAAATGAATGCTTCTGTTGCATGTTTATGTCTTTTTTTTTAAAAATTTTGATCCACAACTAGCACAGACTCTGATAAACATACTAACAACAATTTCCGGAAGTCTTCATTTCCCGCTTTTATACAAATTATTTTTTCTATCTTTATTTCTTTTTGCATGCAAACTGTGTTTCCATAGTTATTTTAGTTATTCAACAACATTTAAATGCATTCATAATAAAGTTATAATTAAATAATTTTATTTCTACATGATTTACTTCCGGGCACAACATTGGGTAACAAAGATGTTGCTCCGGATATCGCCATATGCTCCCTTCATGAATCCTTAAAATCTTGGCGTGTCAAGTTTGGTCCTGTCACTTTCTTGTCAGTTTCAGCCGCTGTAGATGTCGACCAATCAATAAACGGGGCATGTAGATTCAATCTGGCTGTTTCTATAGAGCTATGAATTAGCTATAAGTTTCCGTGGGAAACATAGGGAATAATACTTGGTTTTTTATTATGTTTAAAAAGCTTCAAATTAATATGTTTGACACAATTTATTGATTTTATACTATACGACACGCATCTTAAAAGCTTTCAGTAGATGGCCACAATATTGGTTAAAAGACTTAATGACATTACATTAAAAGAGTAACTCTGTTGTTTCCTCAAGAAGTTGCTATACCAGCTTGGAGTCAAATACATGTAAGAGGTATTTTTCCATGTAGACATCAAACGGTAGTGCAAAGAGAAAGTTAAGAACCGTCCAAATCTCCTAAGGTAGCAAGGGACAGTTTCGAATAAAGTACCCGTCAATATTTTTGTAAAATTGAGAGTTGCTGTACTTGAAGGCTTATGAGTGTTGCTAAAATTCATGAAATGATTTTTAATGATTATCATTAGTTAGAGGGGTGTCTCTTGTTGAAATTGATATGCAATATGTAGGCCCCTTATGTTAGGTACATGAGAATCAGAAGTAAAATGCGAAACCTGCGGCTATGGCTGTTGTGCTGACTTTACACAGTGAAATTGCAAGTTACAGACGGGAGGTAAAATAACACGAAAAGTAGGTGGATGGGACATTGAAAACTGTACACCGGTAAGTTTGTGACATGTGATAGTGCAACATGCACCCGGTACGGAAGGTCAACCCTCTGCAGGGAATTAGCTGGGGGAGGTCTAAAAAGCTGAAAAATCATGAAAAATTAGCAAAATATGAAAGGATCAAAATCTCATAAAACCAGTATGTAGAGAATTTTACAGGTTTTGATTAGTAATTTTCTTCAGAAATTGGTGATTGGCCTTATAAAGAGTGAATTAAAGGTATTTGTGCTGAATGGGAACTGAGGAAATTCTAGTTACAGAGTTCCGAAGACATGCATCCCTTGGCTACAATGAATTGTATCAAAAAAACTGTCCCCTGCCACCTAAGGTCACGGTAATTGTTATTGATTGGTACTTAGGACAACATGTCATTTTTATTTTTACCATTTCCTTTACGGATACACTGACCGTCTTTGTTGCAGCTTTCTACTATTGAAATAAATGTTCACATCTGGTATTGAAGAACTGCGAACGCTAACGCCCGTTTCCCGCCTACATTTTACATCCAAATATTTCGGAATTCCTGTCAGATATTCAAAAACAAAGTTTTCTACTAAAAAGTATTATCAAATCCTAATCAATTTGTATCAAAATTAAATTTGTAATCAAATTATTAATTTTTAAACAAAAGGTTTGCTAACACGGGGTCTAAAAAAAATTTCATTGAAATCGGTCTCTATGAGTGAGGAAAATATTTTTTCGCGGCCAAAATGTGCATAAAAACTTAATAATAAAATATTCATGATATATATTAAAGTAAAATTTCATATTAATTCATATCTGTTAATTAGTTTTCGAAAATTTACAAAGCAAAATTCTTTTTTTTCGAATATATTGCGGTCTGTATACATATGCCCCCCCCCCCCCCCCCATGAAACAACAAACCCTTTGGTAAGAATATGCTATATAACAATAATTAAAACCCCTCAAAAGGAATTTTTGTTTCACGGAGGGGAAAGATGTTTTAAAAAACATTTCCGTTTTCCGTTATTTTCTATTATGAAATGGGCTATTTTAACCCACAATACAAAGTTATCGCTCTTTGTTTGACCAAATCATTTATATTTAATGAAAATATACATAAATGTTTACATTATTATAAAAAATTGACTTTAATTACACAGCTTTCAAAAAATGACTTTTAGTTAGGCGGCTAGACAATGCTATCGTTCGCAGTCCTTTTCATGTTTGTGATTAAAGTTATAGGAACGCTTTAACCAGTATCGTTTCAATAATCTTTTTTTAAACAATTTAAAGAAAGAAATGCAATTTAAAACTTTTTATGGAGTGTAAACCACATTTTTATAAATTTTAACGTTGGAGGAAAATGGTAATTTTAAAACGAGTTTTATGACAAAAAGAGATAGTCAAAGAATCGTTTTACGCATTATTGGATAACGGGACGCTAGTGTCGTGGACAAGTGAATCAGATGCCGACACTTCCCCTTAATCTCTTTTTGGGTTTTAGGACAAAGTTTTCTAAAGTAACCATTGAATCTAAAGGTTTACTTGTTGTTGTTTTTTTTGTATTCGTGGCATTTCAAAATCGCATGGTCAGCTGTGTTTTAAAAAAAACTGTACGGTATGTAACTACCAAGTTGTCTGTTGGAATAGATTGATTAATACGTTTTAATCATCAAACGTAGACAAAGAAACTACCTCATCAGAATTTTTCTTGGGTACCCACACAACTAAATGTGCAACATATGTTTTATGTATGTTTTTTAACTTTGAGCTTATGACGTCGTTTCCGGTTTTGATCTTGACGATTTTGTTAATTTTGAAGGCTCATTTTGCCAACGCATACCTTCCGAAATTATGAAAGATAGAAACTTGAAATATTCAGGGATTGTAGATGAATGTCTGTAAATGTACCCTAATGCTTCAAATTATAAAAAAAATTGCGGTAGGCCTCAAAGCCTGAACCTGAAAATTAGATCCAAATTTGTTCACAAAACTGCTCATTTTCTGAAGTATCTTTTAATGTAAAAATATTTTGCTAAGATATGTAGGCAAAAGTTGTTTGCATTTACACAAGCTTTCATTTGATATCAAGAAAAAGGGACTGACCTTTTTTTTATTAGGGTCCAGGATGGCTTTAAAGTTTTTCTATTATAACTCTTTACTGAGCAATAATTTGCTACTAATTATTGAATAAAAAATGTTTAAAGTACAGCTGCTTATCTACATACATTACCTTACTTTTTTTATGTTACAAAATTAGGGTTTTTTCGGGGACAGAAATTCAATACTTTGATCATTAACATTGTAGAACAAAAGTTGTTTCGAATGTTGTACTTAACAATATGCTACCTTAACATTTTTGATTTTTGGCGCCAGTAAGGAGTGAAAATGTCGGTCTTAAAAACACAGTTGTAAGGAAATCTTTAAACGGTTATAAATTCCTTAACACTTGTGTAACAAACTATGTAAATATTTACATAGTTTGTGTTATGTTCACAGCACTGTAGTTTATCTTTACATTACCATACCTAAGTCATATGTTACGTATTTAGGGGTTTTCAGGGGCCAGAATTACAAAACGTTGACCATTAATATCTAGAAAAGGAAAAAAATATTTTGAAAAGCATTGTAGAACACAAAATGCTGAGAATAATGTTCTTAACAATATGCTACTAAAGAAATTTGCTGTTGGTCCCGGTAAGAAGTTTAAGGGTCGTTCCCTAAAACACAGTTGTTTAGATACCTTTCGAAGATCAACAATTCCTGATCACTTAATGAATAAAATGTGTTAATATTTACGAGACCTTTACTTGATGTAAAGAAAAAAGAGCTAGCCTCTCAAATTAGGGGCCAAGAGGGCTATAAAGTCCGTTTATAATATATCTTTACTTAGCAGTAATTTGTAATTAATTATTGACGCAAAACTGTTCAGTGTAGAGCTGTTTATCTATACAATACCATTCATAGATCATATGTTACGTAATTTTGGGTTTCAAGGGGCCTGAAATCCAAATTTCGGATCATTTATATCTAGAAAAGGAGAAATGAGTTGAAAGCATTGTAGAACAGAAGTTGGTAAGAATGTTGTAATCAACAATATGATACATACATGTAACACTTTTTTGTAGGTGGGCCCGGTAAGCAGTGTAAGGTTGGCCCCTTAAGGGGGGTATGCGGCCATCTTGTATAATTGAGGATAAGAATGTAGACATTTCTTGAACTGCTTGTTCCTGACCGAAACTGGCCAAAAATGTTGCCAAAAGATATAAAATCAATAAATATGAAGACCTACATGCCATTTATTTTGAAAAGTATGCATACAACAAGACAACTGCGCAGGTACAGACTTATTTTGGAGATTTAAAAATCTGTGAAAATATATGACGATGGTTCATTGGTATCCTCTCTACAACCATTTGTTGAGAAAAAGTTTAAATTTTGCAAATATAGATGTAAGTTTTAATTTTGTCTCAAAGTAAGGTACTCTATTCTTAAAATGGGTCTAAAACATCGCTTTTGGACCCTTACCCCACTTCTAAAAGAATTTATTTTAGTTTAAACTTGTAGAACTAAAAACATGCCCATAAAATAAACATGGGAAAGGTAAAGAGATGTATATATATTTTTTTTCTATGAAAATATAATGTCAATGTGTCTCCATAGACAGACTGGATTTTTCTTGTTCTAAAAAAAGACCCCATGCCGACTAATGAAATTAGGGTACCCTATTTTAAGGCAAAGTTGTTTTTGAT
Source organism: Magallana hongkongensis (assembly GCA_015776775.1). Lineage (NCBI taxonomy): Eukaryota > Metazoa > Mollusca > Bivalvia > Ostreida > Ostreidae > Magallana > Magallana hongkongensis. Next base: position 32,604,406 of record CM027470.1, read on the forward strand.
TTTGTTTTATTTTGAATCAAAGTTACCATATAAATAGGCAAAATTCATTTTTCTTCTCAACAAATTGCTGTAGATAAGACACCAAGGAACATCCTTCATATTTTTTCAGATTTTTAAATTTTCGAAATAAGTCTGTAGCTGCGCGGTTCAACGGCTGTTCTGAGTCATTAAACAAGCATTGTCCTGTTCTTGTATGCTTGCTTTTCAAACAAAATGACACGTAGGACGTCATTTTTATTAAAATCTTACGCTACTTCTCAACCCCATAAGTTGATCGATCCTGATTAAAGAGTTCCTTCACTTTATCTTTCTTAAATGTGGAATTGCTCCTGGCGACGAAACGTTTTAATTCAGCCCAGACCAACTCAATAGGATTAAGCTCACAGTGATAGGGAGGTAGAGGCAAAACTGTGTGACCTGCCTTTGAAGCCAAATCGTCTATCACATATTTAGGACGAGGCTCATGTTGCTTCACCAATGTGATCAATTCAGCCTTGATCATTCCGGGGCGTAATGGATACCCTTTCTATCAAGCCAAGACTGGGTCTCGGCCTTCGGTGTCGACGAAGTCGGACACTTAGACTCAGGATCCAGATGACTGTGAAAGGAAGCATTATCCATCACTATGACTGAATTAGCCGGTAGGTTAGGGAGCAACTGCTCAGTGAACCACTTCGGAAAGTTTTCTGAGTTCATCTCATCATAATAATCCTCGACTCGAAAATGAGAGCAGATCCCGGGATCATGCCCTCGGCCGAAGAACCTGCATCCACAATTATCAGACGAGAGCCTTTCCCAGATGGGACAAAACGCCCATGACCTCCATGATGCGACTCAAAGGCAGAGGTAGATGTCCTAGGACAGTCCACCCAATCTCCCATCGCTACATGTTTGGTGCTCAACCAAGTCTCATCCAAATACACGATAGGACGACCCTCCTCTCTAAACTTCCTAATGGACCTCAGGTAAGTATGTCGCATACTTACGATGTCGTTCCGATCTCCAATGTAGCGTTGGTTGGAACCTGCTTTGTAGAACCTGAAAAATGGATATCATGTTGTTATGCACCGATCATTTCTCATCACATAATTTTATTTTGGTTCTAATGTTTTATTGTCATTGGTCTTTGTCCATCATAGTCTGTTAAAATTTTACACTTTTAACATCATCTTAAGTACAAGATAATTATATTGTCAATTTGCCATATTAGGATGTAGACACCAATAATAAAGCTTTAAATGCAACCATGACACTCCCTGACAGGTCCATCTATGGGCTATGGTATTCCAGGACCGTAATGACTTTTGAGGCATGTTTAATTGGCCATAATATGCTTAAGTAAAGTCTACCTGTAATTTTTATTTTTCAGATCTAGAGTGCATATGACTCTTCAGTTTAACGTCATGACAAAGTGAATTGTCTTAATGTGCTTACCTGAACCCAAGATCTTTCACGAGTCTCCCCAATGAAGACTTGGTGAGCCTGACTCCCTTTTCTACCAGAACATCCGACAGTTGACGCATTGAAACGTACTGGCCCTTCAACTGCATGTCATGGATGGTCCTCTTCACCAGGTCTGCATCGAAGTCATCCAGCTTCCTATCGGGTCCAGGTTTCTTCTTTGGAACAGGGACTTGCAAATCCTCCACCACCATATCAGCTGGGTCTTGAATAACATTTCTCTTTAGTGTATTCTCAGATATTCCTATAGATGTAAAAACAGATTTTATTAAATATGTATTTACTAGTACATGTACCATGTAAACAAAACATTTGTGTTGCATGGATTTATACAAATTCATGCTAACAATTTTATAAATTTAGGTCTCTAAGCTAAGTCACTCAGAGAACCTACTGGCTTGCTATCTGTGAATGTACATGTAAGTTTTCATCCATGGTGCTTTGTGCCAATGTTGAATTTAATTTTCACAATTTGTTTTAGGAAAAAAATGCATGCAAAGTATAAAAAAGGATATCGATTTTTGAAAGGAATTTAATGAATTTTTTATTTACAAAGACTTATTTTTACCCGTTGCGATTGAGAATCTTTTCAAAGGGTTTTTTATGTTCTTCACCCTCCCCTGCTTGCATTCCATGGTAAACTGCTCATATATCTTCTTTAAAAGATCTGTAGGCTGTAGAGAAGAACATGCATGATTTAGATTAAGTACACTAGAATCATTGCATAGGTGTTAGAAGCAGGGGGCTGGGGGCTTTTGCAAAGTTAGACCTAACCATTAGGCACATAACATCAAGGAGCCCCCCCCCCCCCCATTCAGAGAGGAGCCAACCCCCCACCCCCACCCCCCTTTTTCTTGCAGCAAACATAATTGTTCATAAATTTACCCTTGAAATATCAAATGAAATATCAAAAGTGATATTGAAATGTGGACCCACGGATTAGGAATTTTTCATGATTTTGGAGAAAAAAAAATTTTGGTAGGTAAGATTCTTTGTTGGAGTTACAGTTATACCCCTCCCAAACGGATTAGAATTTTCATGATTTTGGGAATAAGGTTTTTTTTTTTGCTTGTCAAGATTTCTGATGATTAGTCTAGCGCCCCCCCCCCTTTCGATTTGCTTCTGACGCCACTGTATTCATTTGATTCAATACCTAATCATGTATAAAATTATGTTTTACTTGTATGAGTCTTTAATTTATAAGTTTATGCTGTATTATATTAACCTACAGAAAAACAAAAAACATCGAATTCTATGTGAGCATTTTTATGATGTCAAATTCATTACTGTACACGCTTGAAGATTGCATGATTTTAACATTAAACACACTGTTATCTTCATAAATCTGAATCGGATCAATTTGCCTTTTTTAAACATAGATATAAGTAAGTAATAAACAGCTTTGTTAAAAAGTTCACTGTGATACTAGGAACTTGGTTGGCACCCCAGATCTTGAAAGTGAAAATAAAAATCCTTGTCTATATTTTATTAATAAAATTTTATTCTATAGGTTAAGCTTACTTTTTTTTTAAACTGTCCCCAAAAATGTTTGGGGGGAGGGGTATCTTTATTTTAAATTTATTTAAAAATATGTCAATTTGCATTGTTCATTTTGAGAAAAATGCTCCATGGTGTATACCTGTTTATAGTATTCCAGTTTATTTTATACAAATTAAATTTTGCAGGACAAGTATCTTATGTTTGTTGAAAATATATTCTGTCTGACTATCTAGATGATAGTACACCTGAATATACACTCAAAAACCAAAGAATGTCAGTTTTTCTTCTTTTCCCTTTACTATTTTAAAGTATTTTTCATGGAAAACAGATGGTGGCACTTGCAATTTTTTTAATATGTGAACATTTTTATTTATGATGAATATTATTCAATGATTGCTCATTTTTAATATATTTCTTTTTAAATTTCAAACACTTCATTGTAATACAGTTTTAAAGCTGTTATTTCCCTTGCAGTTTGTTTATGCAAATTAACTGATCTGATTAAAGAATGCTTTTTGCACATTAATATAATTATCTTATATATATCAAGATCAAGATGTATATAGCATTTATACACAGGTACCTGATAATATTTTTAAAACTATTTTTTACAAGAAAATAATTCCATGTACTGGTACTATATTAAACAATATAATTCCATGTACTATAATAATACATGCAATTGTATTAATAAAATAAAAATAATTCCAGGAACTTGTACTATATTAAACAAAATAATTCCATGTACTATAATAATACATGCAATTGTATTAATTATAGAACATGGAATAGTACATGGATTATTTTATTATAAAAATGTAAAAAAAATAATGAACCACAGGTGCCTGTGCATTTAAAATGTTTGTCCATTCACAACTTAATGTAGCATAATTTTGATCAATATAAGTTGTGAATAGCTCATATTGTAATAACATTTGAAGTGATTTTCAAGAACATTGCATGTAATATAAATATGACTTTGTCCATTCACAACTTGTATTTTACACCCCCATACACTTTTTTAAAAAATCCAAAATTATTTGTTATTGAAAGTTGTGAATGGCTCATGATATATCAGATTACATAATTTGGGGGGTAAATATTTAATCAATATTTAATATACATTATTGTTTATCTCAATAGGAAGTATACATCACAATATGCAGGTGTCCTGCACCACCTTAAAGCTGTTATTTACCTAATAAAATAGTGCATAATAGGTCATAAAAATACATGCATGTTACAAATAACTGATCTTTGTCTGAAGTTACGTACAAAACACAGGTCTCCAGGTCTCATTAGCGGGTACTAGTTTTACCCAGTTCTTCGATTAGATGGGTTCACGTGTATACATGCATACATGTCTGTGTTTTCCATATGCAGAAAAGGATTCGTTAAGATCAGCTAAAGGAATTCATTATTGTGTTTTAATTGGATTATCATTATAATGTTGACCAATATACATGTAGGTAAGCATAATTTATGTAGTAGCAGTAGCACAATATAATGAGATGCCAGCATATATAAGTTCTACTTTCACTTTCTAAATGTGATCTCCCTTTGACAGCATACTGTATCGTCATCTTTCAATATTTAAATAAGCTTATCATCGTTACCTATCCTATTGCATTTGTAAAGTTTCTGTCATTTTAGTTGCAAAAGTTATTTTTTTCATTTGTCAGACTTGCACTATTGAGTTGACCCCACATTGACCCTGTATAAACAATTCTATTGAATTTATGTATTACATGTAAGTAAGTGTACTAGACACTTATCATTTTTATATGAGTTATAATAGGAAGGAAGGAGTATTTCTTTTTTAATGTATTATAATGCATCAAATACAATGTAGGTCATGACCTTATGGGACTGTTCTGGTCATGAAACAATCAGGAAAACACAGAATATCTTCTAATGTCATTATGATGCATCAAATGGTGTAATGTTCATTAATGACCCCCAGGTGTTGTGTAAACAGATATCCATGCTATGACCTTGAATTGCTAGTATTACATTATGGTCACTATGATATTTATGTGTACCTAGGTACTGCGCACTGAATGGTGTTAATGATAATTAACAGAATGAACTCTGTGACTCTTGTAGCAATGCGTAGTATTCCTAAATGATGTTATGAAACCAGGTACATAATACGGGCATAATAATATCCAAATTGAGAATTTAAAAACAAGTGTCATATTTGGCGATTCTGTGTCTGCAACGATAGCTCTAGTACTCTATATTGACTCATGTATTGTGTATTCTATATATTAACCTTTGTAACCTTGTATGCCGTGTATGAATGAACGTATTATGAGTAAGTGATGCCTCATACTAGGTGGGGGACTCCGAGACCCAGGACTCGGAGACTCACATCCTGCATCCAGACTCTTTGATTGGCAGTTTTGACGGTTTTGTTACTTTGTTTAGGAATAAAATATTAATCTTAATTTTGAACACTAAGTGTTCACTCATGATCGTCGTAAATGGGCCGAACTAGTCAGAACTGTCCATCATAAGTAAAATGTTATATATACCCATGTCAAATGATGTTGAAGAGATTTAGAGATAGATTCCGCATATAGATAGAGAGATTCCGCTTATAGAGATTCTGAGACTCTTGATTTGGGCTGCTTTTAATTGTTGTAACTATACGATCATGTTTATAAAACCGCTTGAGAAAGAAATACTGTACTTGTCATCACTTAGTGTGAGCTGACCCTCAATTGGATCCGTAGACAGAAGGCTTACATGAACTTTCTTGGTGCCAGTGACCAGGACTTAGCGAAGTTCAAAACAGAATAAGGTAAGAACCATTTCTATATGTCTCTTATAGCTATCTCTAAGTAAACAACTTTGTCTAAGCAACCAATATGGCGACAGGTGATGGGTTTTATAAAAAAGAACTTAAAATCAAATGGAACAATTGGAAAAACAATTCGCGGGGTTGGGTCAGAACAAAGAAAATAAAGGGCAAGAAACAGGTCAAAAGTCCCCAGAAAAAGAACAGATTAAACAAAATACTTTTGAAACATATCATGATGCTAGGCCGTATGAAACTCGTGAACCTCGACACCGAGTCAGGATGATGAAAAAATATTTTTTTATTGGTCAAGTTAAAGCTATAACAACCGCACTCTCAGTGACCCTATCTTCTATGATAACTCCTTTTGAGGGAGATGCTCAAAAATTTAAACAGTGGATAAAGGAAGTTGAAAAGTACAGAGTTATATCTGGGAAACAAGGTCATGAGATCCCCATGCTTGCATACATAACGAGTAAGGGTTCAGTTGGGGATTATATTAAAAGGTATTTAGATGAAAGAAATCCCATCTTGGAACGATCTTAAGGAATCCCTTAAAAATAGATTTGCAGAAATAACAGACCCCCAACACGCGTTAGCAGTAATGCGTAAGACTCGACAAAATTCAAAAGTGTTCAGTTGTTCGCTGCGAGACTATTGCAAATCGCGGAAGACGCCTACAGTAATGACAGACTAAAAGATCCTTTGATACAACAACAGTTAGTAGATATCTTTTGTGACGGGTTGACATTTGACTACCTCAGAATGAAAATTTTGCGAGAAAACCCTAAAGATTTAGAATCCGCAATTCAAATAGCAATGCGAGAACAAAATCTGAGACAGAGGCTAGCGATAAGAGGGTCAAACATGACAGAAATTGTACAAAGTAATGACAACAGACGAACTCTTTCAAATGTTGATACTACTCTTCCCTTATTAAAGGATAGAAGCAGATAATCTTACCTCAGTAGAAACAAGGCACGTAGAACCAATGGAAATTGACCATGCGCGTAATAGTAGGTGTTTTAAATGCAAACAGACGGGTCATAGGGCTCGATTTTGTGTTCAAAATAAACCCCAAGTCTGGTCCCGTCCTCAAATAAATAAACGACCCAGTCAAAACAAACCTGTCCATAATATAGAGCAGAAACCCCGTTCGCCTGTGGAATGTTGGAATTGTGGTAAAGTAGGTCATGTGCGTGCAGATTGTTGGAGCTCGCATATGAATCAAAGAGCGCAGCAAAATCGGGGCAGACCATCAAATCGTCAAGGCCGAACATATGAATCTAGCGACCAATTTAATAGGGGATCATCTCAAAATTTCAAATCTCGCTCTTATTTTGACAAACAAAAACAGGAAAACTAAGATGTTCTTCCTTCGTTGAAGCCCGAAGAAAAAACTTTAAAGAAAGACCTACATATGAAATTAATTTTACTAACAACCCCAGTAGCTGTTTATTAAAAGTAGGTAAAAATAAATTTTGAGCTTTGGTAGATACAGGTGCAGCCGTATCTCTAATTAGTAAGAAAATGTATGATAATCTATTTCCCCGCCCCAAGTTGTTTAATAATGACATCCCCTCTTTACAAGCAGCAAATGGCAATTCTTTAATTGCGATAGGGTATGTAAATATTTCCTTTAAGATTTCAGGATTAACTTTAGACCACAAACTTTATGTGACAAAGGGACTCAACCGAAACATGATTCTCGGTCGTGATTGGCTCAAGAAAAACAATGTTCGTTTATACTTTGATTTTGGACTTATGCGTATTGATGGCAAAGTATACGCGGAACTTAAAGAAGATTTACACATCTCAACTATTGTAAGAACACCTAAGAAACTTATTATGACACCAAACACGGTGACTGTATTCTACGGAAAAATAAATAACAATTTTCCTCTGGAAAAAAATGACTTGGTTGAAGTGAACAGCATAGACAATAACTGCATTATGGAAGACCCAGGACTATATTTAAAAGACGCCGTTTGTATAGTTCGGAAAGATAAGAAAGTTCCAATGATCTTCGTTAACCAAACTAACAAAATTTATAAAATTCCAAGAGGCTACATAGTAGGACGAATTACCGCATTAAAACAGAAGGAAATCTCAGAAATACAGACTATTCAAGACACAAAAGAAGAAATTGATGTACCTAAAAGATTTGAACACTCAATCAAAAGACTTGTGAGTAAAAACAATGATTTATTTGCAAAGAAAGACAGTGATCTTGGAGTGACTGATACTGTTAAAATGAAGATAGAAACTGGAGATCACCACCTAATAAAGAACAGACCCTACCGTGTACCCTTGAATAAAAGACAGATAATTGACAAGGCCATACTGGAAATGATGGACGCAAAGATTATTGAGAGATCACAATCGCCTTGGTCATTTCCCTTAGTAGTTGTGAAGAAAAAGGACGGATCAGACCGGATGTGCGTTGACTTTAGAAGCTTGAATAAGATAGTGAAACCCGTATCATTCCCGCTACCGTTGATTGATGACATCCTATGTTTACTAGGTAAGGCAAAATATTTCACCGCACTAGACTTAAAGAGTGGATATTAACAAGTGAAATTAGAATATTCAAGTAAAGAAAAAACGGCCTTTGCATGTCACAAAGGACTATTTCAATTCAACCGTATGCCATTTGGGTTGAGTAATGCATCAGCAGTTTTTCAGGAGCTGATGAACATAGTTCTTCAAGGACAAGGAGAGTTTGCTATCGCATACCTGGATGACATTCTTATATTCTCAGAGACACCGGAAGATCATCTTCGTCATATTCAAGACGTTTTCAACCGCCTAAGAAAGCATGGACTTAAAATGAAGCTAAAGAAATGTAGTTTCTTCAAGGAACAGACTGAATATCTTGGTTTCATCATTGATGAACATGGCGTTACACCTGACCCAAAGAAAGTCGAAGCTATAAGAAAGTTACCAGCGCCCACTACAGTCCGAGAAGTTCGAGGCTTTATAGGTATGTGTAGTTAATACAGGAGATTTATACCGAACTTCTCTAAGATTGCAGAACCATTGATTGACTTAACCAGAAAATATGCGAGGTTTAAATGGACACCATGTTGCCAAAAAGCGTTTGACTTTATTCAAGAAAGTTTAACGGTAGTGCCTTTACTAGCATATCCAGATACTAATAAGCCGTATATCCTGTACACCGATGCCAGCGACAATTGTATTGGAGCGTGCCTTACTCAAAAGGCAGAGGAGGGAGAAGAGAAGCCAATATATTACTTATCCCACAAGCTGAGTAAAACTCAAGAAAAGTGGTCAACCATAGAAAAGGAGGCATTTGCAATCCATTACGCCCTACAGAAGGTAGACCATTATTTACACGGTGCTCAGTTTACTATAAGAACAGACCATAAGCCGCTCAAGTATATCTTAGAATCTCCAATGCAAAATAAGAAAATTCAACTATGGGCTTTAAGTATTGCAGGATATAACTGTAAGGTAGAGTACATAGAAGGAACGGCAACCGAAGAAAAGAAGTTTCTGGAAATTGATGGTTTAATGTACTATCTTTCAGATGGAGACTCAGAAGGCCCAAGACTTCGCCTGTATGTACCACGTGAGTTAGAATTTTTAGTAGTGCAGCAGTATCATGATGGACTTGGACATATGGGAGTGGACAAAACATATGACGTAATCAGACAAAAGTACTGCGTACCAAATTTGTACAAAAGGTTATACTCTTATATAGAAGGATGTGTAGTATGCCAAACGAGGAGCAATAAGAAAAATCAACCTCCACTTCAAGAGACAGATATACCACCTTTTCCAATGGCTAAAGTAGGGCTTGATCTATCAGGACCATATCCAACATCCCTGTCGGGAAACAAGTACATAATTTCTTTTATTGACATGTACTCTGGTTGGTCAGAAGATTTTCCCGTTCCTGATAAGTCAGCTGACAACATAGTACATCTTATCTTAGAAGAAATATATCCAAGATATGGCTGTCCTCTTCAAATCCTCACAGACAACGGAACAGAAAATGTGAACAAGAAAGTGGATGAAACCTTGAAAGAATTGAATATCAACCATATCAAAACATCTTATTATGGTCCTCAAGATAATGGTAAAGTAGAGAGATTTCATAGAACCCTTCATGACGTGATGGCAAACAAAACAACAGACAAAGCTCAAACATGGGATATTCATCTTAATCAGACGTTGGCAGCCATTCGTTTCCATCCTACATGTAACGATTCGTCAAAGTTTTCTCCATATTACCTTATGTACAACAGAGATGTTGTATTACCTCTTGATACGTTGATGAAACCTCGAAGGAGATATGCGGGAGAAGATCAACACAAGATCGCCCTTCAAGAACAACATAAAGCTTTCCTGCTAGTACATCGTAAAATGAAGGAAGCCAAGAAGAAACAGAAAGCTCGAGCCGATAAGAAAAGCAGAGATGAAAATTTTCAGGTAGGTGACCCTGTCTACCTTAAGAATAACAGAAGATAAAATAAGTTAGACAAAAAGTGGCTACCATATTATCGAATCATTGAGCGGAAAGGACCAGTTAGTTTCGTGGTGAGAGACCAATTGACTGGAATAACCACCAAATGCCATGCACGACAATTAAGACTGGCGGACATTTCGCACTGGCCCCTTTCATCAACTACTGAAGATGGTGGAAGAACTCTAAGAAAAACTAACTATGTGGTGCCACCAGAAGATGAATCGTCGTCAGAAAATGAAGACCTGCAACCAGAACCATTGGAAAGAGCTATACAGTCCAAACAATGGGAAAGAGAAGGATCTTCAGACGAAGAGGATATTCCGCTAGCAGAACTTCAAAGACGTATAAGAGCTAAGAAGATCATGGATGATCAGCAGTATAAACACGAGAATGATCAGACCGTAGATTCAGAATCGGATGAGACCCGTGAGTCAAAACAATGTGATGAAAATAGTGGTCAAGACTATGAAATACCCTTAGATAACCCAAATGTACCCTTAGATGAAAATATGGAAATAGATGAAATAGTCCCTAAAGTAGGTCTAGGCTTCAAACCAACCCCTAAATTAATCCCTAAGCCCCGTAAGGAAAATAGCAAAGAAAGGCATACTGAGGATTGTTTGGCTATTATGAAGCAATTACTCAATTTAGTAAGATAAATAAGTTAAATTTATCGTATACTGTAGATGTAAATAATCTTGAATAAGCTAAGCTTTGTATATAGTGCACGCTTTTAAAAAGGTATGACAGGATGACCCCCTGTGACATCAAAACATGTATTGAGATACGCCGACTAGCAAACGCGGACTCAGCACCTCGGTTATGTGTATGTATATGCGGAGTTAAATAGATTTAACATATACTCGAAATACATGAAACAGCGACTAAGTAAAGAAACTGTAAGACTAATTTTTTAAAGTGATTTAAGATAATTCGTAAAAACAATCAAATTTTGCGATTATCATCTTGATAATGGGACAAGGTTGATCAGGTTTTCAGGGTTTAATGTCTTAAGACTAAAGATATTTAAGTTTTCCGTATGAATTCACTTATGGCGGAATTGCCAGTAATTAATTTGCAACCCATGAAATCCTCGCCTCGGGTGGGAAGCCCTGGTTTTATGTGTGTTTAACTTTGGCAGTAACAATAACGATAGTACTATGTATTAAGAAACGGTAAACTATTAAAAAGTGGGGTGGTATATGTCGTCATGGTTGCTGGACAGGTTGTCGAAAAAGGGGTAGTGACGGAGATAAGAAAGGTTCTTCCAAAGAGACTGTATTTTGTTGTGTGAATCCAGAGAAATGGACCTCTAGTGACATTATTGAACTTGAACCAATCTGAAAGACACTAGGATCCAAGAGAAACCCCAAATATCTAAAAACTCAATTACAAAGTTTTTGCAATTGTTACGCTGGGCCGTGCGTCCTTTACGCGACCCTTTGATGCATTAAATTTTTACTTTATTTCTATGGAAAACATTCAAAACCACTTTAGTTTGATTTTGTTACGGACTTTATCTTTTATAAACAATAAAATATTTTATTATCAATGTAAATGTGATTATCGCCCTTTAATTGTGTATTTTGTGAAATTGTATAGATGTCGCTTTCTATTTGTCACGTGATCATTGTCTATATAAATGTTGATTATCATGATATTTGATTATTCTTTGCTTTGCTTGGTTCTGGATAAGAGCTCAAGTTTCCTGAATAAGGAACAAATGAAGTCCTGAATAAGGCATGGTCAATTAGCCTGAATAAGGCTGCGACTATTCAATTTAGAACTGCTTAGCCTGAATAAGGCATCAGCTATTATTATTTTTTACATTTGATTCAATCCTGTGCTGACGCATTTTTGCTGTTTTCAAATTGATAGACTTCCAATAAATCCATAAACACAGAAACTTGTTTTACTTCAAGAAAAACGAACCCCGTAACAAATTGGTGGCAGCTGCGGGATTAGAAACTATCAACTTAAAATTAAATGGCGTCAGGCGGCGAAGACGAAGAGTACCTGAATAGGGAAAACGTCACAAAACGACATATAAGTAGGCAGCATGTACGCGACTCGTGCCAAGTGCCAAGTCATTAGAGAAGGAAAGCCCTCCAAAGATGTCGTGGGATTACGAAAATTATTATTTCAATGGCGAGGAAACGACAGATGGTTCATTTACGGATATGCGTTTGCCAAGAGATAAGCGTTCGCAAAGGATGGCGAATGGCTTGCGTACGCCGGGAATTAGACATACGCCAAGAGATATGAGTCCGGATGGATGTCGTACGCCAGCAGTGGCGGGAATAGGATTAAGACAAACGCCTGAGGTGAAAATCTATCCTCCAAGCAACACCAATGAAAGAGTACATGCTGTAGAAAAGAAATCAATACATATGCTGCAGAACAATCTAGCGGCGACGCTAGAGAAAGTTATTCGTTTACAAGAAGAAGTCATGAAGATGACAAATGCTCAAAGTTCAGAAAAACAAAAAGAAAAGCGCATACAGGAAAAAGCAGACATTCCAGATGCTGGAGGAAGACGACAGCCATGCACCATAGGGGTAAAACATACGGAAGAATTTCGAAGGCCAAGAATTACCCCGTCAACCTTTGATGGCTTGACACCATGGGTTGACTTCAAGGTTCATTTTGAATACTGCACAGAACTAAACGAATGGAATGAGAAACAAAAATGTCTATTCCTCGCAGTAAGTCTCCGCGGCGCAGCACAGCAAGTTCTGAGCAATCTAAGTGCAGAAAAGAAAGCAGACTACAATGAGTTAGTCAGTGCCTTGGAAAAACGCTTTGCACCGCCAAATATTGAGGAACTTTACAAGTCTGAACTGAGGATAAGGCAGAGAAAACCTGGTGAATCGCTGTTGGAACTAGGGCAGTCGATTAGACGGTTGGTTACCCTTGCGTACCCTAACGCACCAGAAGAAGTTCTCGATACACTATCTAAAGACAGTTTCTTAAACTCGTTGACAGAATCTGAAGTTCGTCTTAAACTTCTGCGCGCCCGACCGGTTTCCTTTGACGAAACGTTACAGATTGCTGTGGAACTCGATGCTTGCATGAAAGCTGAAGAGAAGAGAACAGGAAAATGGAGTAAGGTGATTCGAGAGGTTGATACAGAAACCTTTTGTAAACAAGATGATGGCAGAGATGCAGAAATCAGGGAACTAAAGACTGAAATTCAGCAATTAAAGCAGCTAATGCAAGCGCAAACGCAATGGAAGGGAAGAGGAAATCATAGCAGAGGTTCCAGACAGACAACAAGAGATGACATCATTTGTTTTAACTGCAATCAAAAAGGACACATTAGCCGCAAATGTCCGCAACGAGTGGCACGAGAGAAGACAAATGATGGAAGCCAGCCTAAGAAGAATGATGAAGAGTGCACACGACCTACTCGCCAGGTACGGAGTGGATGCTTAACATCAATTGACTCCGGATTATATATTCCAACAAATGTTAACGGAAAAGATGCCAATTTTATTGTCGACTCTGGAGCTTCAGTAACAATAGTATCTTACGAAACATATGATGCTATGCCATCAACAAATCAACCGATCTTAAGACCGGCATACTTAGGACTCACCTTAGCGGATGGTAAAACATTGGAGACCAAAGGATCAGCAGTGTTTGAATTTAGAGTAGGACGAAAGTTGATCAAACACGAAGCGGTTGCTGCAGCAATAAGAGGACCTGGTATTCTAGGGCTTGATTTTATGGTCGAACATGAATGTACTCTGAACCTCAAGTCAATGACCCTAAGTTTTGAGGATGAAATTGTTGGCGTACTATTGGAGCAAAATATGCATTGTTGCAGGGTTTCTATCCAAGAAACATCAGTCATACCAGGCAGAAGCGAGCGTATCATCTTTGGTCAAGTGTTACATGTACCTTTGGAATGCAAAGGGCCACTTCCACTGTATGGAATCGTAGAACCATGCCAGAAATTCAGCCAGAAGACAAAGTCGATGATGTGTAGATCAATTGTATCCACAGATCATAGCAATTCTGTTCCTTTGAGGCTGATGAATCTCCATGAAGACCCCTTAGTAATATATAAAGGAACCATTGCCGGAATATTTGAGCCAATCAGACCACAATACCTGCAGACAGCGGCGAGTCGACAGAAAATACAAATCTACCTGACCGCATTCAAACCCTATAGGACAATACTGATGGTCTTTCACCAGAACAAAAAAAGCAAGCAAGTTTATTTCTGCTTAAGCATGTAAATCTTTTTGCTGACAAGGGAGCTGACCAAGGACATACAAATTTGATTAAACATAAAATCGACACCGGAGATGCAAAGCCAATACGCCAACAACCAAGACGCGTACCTTTTTATCTTAAGAAAGAGATTGACACTCAGATCGACAATATGCTGTCCAACAATATTATCAGGCCGTCTTCAAGTCCCTGGGCAAGTCCAATCGTAATAGTACGGAAGAAGGATGGATCTCTAAGATTCTGTATTGACTTCAAGAGGCTCAACAATGTGACAGTAAAGGATGCCTACCCGTTAAGGGTATCGATGAATCGTTAGATGCGCTAGGCGGTTCCAGATGGTTTTCCACTTTGGATATGATGAGCGGTTATTGGAAAATAGAGGTTGATGAGAGTGACAAACAAAAGACTGCCTTTACGTCACACAAAGGACTGTTCGAGTTCAATGTTATGCCTATTGGCTTATGCAATGCGGCAGGAACGTTCGAACGACTTATGCAGACCGTCTGCGCTGGCCTGAGATGGGACATATGTTTGATCTACCTCGACGATATTATTGTATTCAGTTCTACATTTGAGCAACACCTAGACAGACTTGAATCAGTATTTAACAGACTTCAAAATGCAGGACTTCGTCTGAGAAGTAAGAAATGCAGTCTGTTCAAACATAGAGTCTCGTATCTTGGCCATGTCATTACAGAAAATGGAGTTGAAACAGATCCACAAATAGTAAAGTGCATAAGATCATGGCCAACGCCAACCAATGTGAGTGACCTGCGCATTTTTCTGGGTTTATGCTCTTACTATAGGAGGTTTGTGAAGGGGTTTGCCGCTATTGCCAATCCTTTGCATGGCCTTACGCAGAAAGACAAGAAATTTGATTGGAATGCCGATTGTGAAACAGCTTTCCAAGACCTGAAAAGATTGCTTGTTACATCACCTGTTCTTGCATTGCCAGACTTCTCAAAACAATTTGTCTTAGACACGGATGCATCTGGTAGCGGTATTGGTGCAGTGTTATGTCAAATTAAGGATGGTGCTGAACAAGTCATTTCCTATGGAAGTAGGTCTTTAACCAAAGCAGAAAGAAGATACAGCATTACAAGAAAAGAACTTTTAGCGGTTGTACATTTTATAAAGACGTACATACCCTATCTTTATGGCAGGCGTTTATTTCTGCGCACTGATCATAGTGCCTTGAAGTGGATGATGAGCTTCAAAGAACTGGAAGGACAATTAGCCCGATGGCTGGATACATTATCAGAGTATGACTTTGGGATTCGTCACAGAGCAGGGAGAATACACGGCAATGCTGACGCGCTATCGAGGATTGATCATGACGCCGGTATATGGAGCAAATCAGAGAGAAAACCAGTAGCAGCCATCACTATTGCAACGCATTCTAAAGATTTGCAAAAGCAACAATCAGACGATCCAGAGATTTCTGAAGTGATAGAGTGGCTAAGAAACGCACATAGGCCAGGTTGGGACAAAATATCCACACGCAGTACAAGTTAAAAAGCGTACTGGGCTCAGTTTGACCAGTTTTCAGTAAGAGACAATATATTGTACCGGAAATGGTTTACAAACAAAGGAAAAGTGGAGAAAGAACAAGTTGCGGTACCAAATTCCATGAGGTCAACCATTCAAAAGCAATGCCATGATACACCATCAGGAGGACATCTTGGTAGGCATAAGACTCTTACAAAAATAAAGCAAAGCTTCTACTGGCCAGGCATGGACAAAGATGTAAGAATATGGTGTGCGTCCTGTCCCGATTACGCAAAAAGAAAGAAATACGGTAAAACTCCACGTGCGCCTATGCAAGTTACCGGAGCAGGGGGCCCAGGAGAAAGAGTTGCGATGGACATTTTAGGTCCCGTTCCTACATCAAACAGAGGGAACAAATACATTTTTGTAATTCAAGACTATTTTACAAAATTGGCTGAAGCTATTCCAATACCGGACATGGAGGCCAAGACGGTAGCGCAAGCTTTCATAGACAATTACGTTACCAAATATGGCGCACCTAGAACTCTCCATACTGACCAAGGACGCCAGTTCGAATCAAGATTATTCAAACAACTGTGCGATATACTGAGAATCAACAAGACTCGCACAACCCCCTACCATCCGCAATCTGATGGCATGGTGGAGCGCATGAACCGCACACTTGAAAATATGTTGTCAATGTACGTCGATTCAAATCAAAAGAACTGGGATGAAAACCTTCAGCTGGTATGCATGGCATATAGATCTGCAGAGCACGAAAGTTCCGGATTTACACCTAACTATTTAACTTTTGGACGGGAGGTTGTACTGCCAGTAGAACTAGTAGCAGGTTTACCCGCTCATCAGAAGAGATCAACAGAAGAATATATCAATGAACTAGAAGATACATTGGCAACAGCGCATGAAATAGCAAGAAATAATTTGTCAGACGCTTTAAAACGGCAACAACCATGATACGACTCAAGACTGTCTTGGAAAAAATTTGACATTGGCAGTAAGGTTTGGCTGTATACCCCTAAGAGAACCAAAGGCATCCCACCAAAGTTTCAGAAGTGGTGGACAGGGCCGTATACGGAGCTGAAGAAATTCAGTGATGTCACATATCAAATTGGAAAAGACAAGAATCGATTGGTAGTCCATGTTGATAGGTTAAAGACTTGTATTTGTCGTGAAGAACCAAGTGAAAGTAACGACAAAAAAAATAATGGTAAAGAAGTTCATTTTAAAGAAGACACAAATAACCCTCCAAATGTTTCGGACATAATTATTGACCCTGTTGCGGTTCCATGCACTGATGACGATGCAGAGACCTTCAGTGTTGCCGGCGCTGCAGATTCAAAAGATCAAAGGTTTCATCGCGGAGCAACTACCCGGTCTCAAAGACAATGCCGACCACCGAGACGGTTTGAAGATTTTCAATTGCATCGCTTGTCGGGAGTAGCCGAGACATCAAAGAGAGAGCCGCTCAATCCAAACATCATTGCTTGTGACTGTCATTTGCAAACTTGCAATCGTATGGCCAGGACGAAAAATACGGTGCTTAAAGTATCTGCAATGCATAAGTGTCCGCTATGTATAGAAGTTTTCCAGAGCCCTGAAGAAGTGCTAGACCACGTTGGACGTAAACACGACAAAAGGTTAAGGTGTGAGTACTGTGACTACACATCTGAAAGATCAGCAGACATCAAGAGACATTGCGAACGCCGCCATCCTTCGCACGCCGATGTAGAGAGACCCAAGCCACGGATAGAGGAGGACTGTACTACCCGGCGCCGCACTCAGCCTATGCCTGTATTCAACCCTAAGAAGGACAAGCCGGCTGCGACCGGATCATCTCGCGACAAGAATAACAACACTGACAGTTTGATGTCCCTTATATCCACGGATGTTGTTCCCACTGTAGATCAACATAAAACTTCTGTTGCGCCGCGATGCGATCAAACCACCAGAAACGTTGGATGCCAGACGGATGCTGTTTACCTGTGTAAGGATGCCGCCATACAGTGCAATACGGAAATCGCGAGCCGTCGTGATGTTACCACCCAGTGCAATGGAGTTATCGTTCGTAAACGACGCGTATCTGAAACCGAGTGGACGGAGTTCCAGTGACAATTTAGTGAATAGTGAACATTTTATGTGACTTTGTTTACGCGATTCAAGACGA
This sequence comes from Magallana hongkongensis, assembly GCA_015776775.1. Lineage (NCBI taxonomy): Eukaryota > Metazoa > Mollusca > Bivalvia > Ostreida > Ostreidae > Magallana > Magallana hongkongensis. Next base: position 32,622,574 of record CM027470.1, read on the forward strand.
ATATACAAGAGGCGTTGGTTATGTTACGGACTTTATCTTTTATAAACAAAAAAAGATTTTATTATCAATGTAAATGTGATTATCGCCCTTTAATTGTGTATTTTGTGAAATTATAAAGATGTCGCTTTATATTTGTCACGTGATCATTGTCTATATAAATGTTAATTATCATGATATTTGATTATTCTTTGCTTTGCTTGGTTCTGGATAAGAGCTCAAGTTTCCTGAATAAGAAACAAATGAAGTCCTGTCCACGAACTTTATGGACAACCCTTGTATACAATTTTTTTTTACATGTTTTGCACCAGTTTTTGTAACTGTATAGGATAGTTTACAAATTCTATAATTATTCCAATTCTTTTTTTATACAAACATGATATTATAAAATAATACATACAATATTTAATACATGCATGGCGATAGGAAGGGAAAATAATTCTTACATAGTTTGTAGATACACACATAAACACAAGAGAGATCGGGTTTCAATTAAAAAAAAAAAGAATTATAACTATGCGTGGGCTCAACCGATGTTTCGTAAAAAAAATTTTGAACACGCTTTAGTCGTTCAACATGAAAATATTCCGAGCATTTTTAAAAAAAAGTTTTAATGCACATTTAATTGATACATGCACGTGTATTCACATCAAACAAATTTATGCAAAGTGATAATGTTTATCTTACTTGTTTTTTGGTTTTCATACAAGTATCTGGTGTAACGAAAAAAACATGAAGCGGTTAATAGAAGCTGTTTTACCGTCTGTTCTTTCTCAAAACAACGTTATACGAGGGTTGTCAAAAAAGTGCGTGGACACATGTGATTTTATTCGAAAGAACAGCGCCATTATCAGAAAAGTATTACAATACTGTAATATAGAGTGTAACTAGAACTTTTTTTGTCTTCAACAAAAAGTAAGGGCTTTTCGACATCCCATTTACCCCTTTTTTAAAATGTAAAAAAAAATCATCTCTAATCTATTTCCAAATTTCTGAACGCCTTGGTATAACGAGTTGCATACAGTTTAATGAGTAGTGCAATGTCATAAGAAAGATAACTCCAGAACTTTACAAGTACCTACACTTCTAGTTTTCAGAAGAATATTTACAAAAAAATCATTTTAAAGTAAGTATTTACGATGCATACTTTTAACAAAATGAAAATAAGACTATATAGGTAGCTTTCTACTAATAATAATTTTAAACAAAATATTCATTTATACTTTTCCGTTAATGTATGACATTTATTTTTCTTCGCTATAAAACTGCACGATAGCCTTCAATGATTTAACTTAATGCGTCATTTTGAAGCATATGACGTCATATTTTGTAGTACAGCGAGAACGACATCTCGCTTATTTTTCAGTGTGTACGATATAACGGACATCAAAATTGTAAGTAATAGCATTTGTTGTTTTTAATTAAAAGATATGTATAAGTTAATTTTACTAATGAATAGATAAATAAGTACTTTCGTGGTTTGTAATATACTGTGATGTCATAATGCACATTTCCCGTACTTTTTGTCTGAACGGAATTTATTGACAGCCTTAACTGTGCTGCGTAATGTGTTTGTGTACTATGTTGGCGCAGGTCCTTTGTTCCATCTATTGTGTAAACCACTGTCATCGATGGTGGCCGAATATTGGTGACGTCTTGTGTAGACTAAGTGGCCAGTAGAGAACATTGTCCCTTGGAGGACCTCACCAGTCCATTCTTGTCAAGACCAAGTGGCAATAGACAACAGTGGAGGACCTTACCAGTTCCCATACTAGGACAGTTACTGTCAATGTGTATCAATTCAAACTATATTAAATATGTAAAAACAATGTAAAAATATTGTCTTAGTCTTTGTCTTACAGTAAATATAAATTTTAGTTAATTCCGCTCGAAAATCTGTGACACTAATAATGTATATGTATAAAAACCAGAGCAATGTACATTTTTGTAATGGAGTTATCAAAGTATATACATTGCCTTTACAGGCCGTACGGCCCAGTCTGGCGTTGAGTTTTTTTAAAGTCGTAGTCCTGGGTCTACCTGAGAGTATGCCACATTCACCGTTTGGTCAGAGGGTACAATCGCATATTCTATCAAAACACCACTTTTGCCACTTGTGGATAAGTAAATTCGAACTATTTTGATGTTTTTCCTACTTCCTCAATCGATTGTTTTGTTTCTATCGGTCGACACAATTTAATGATGGCGCACTGTTCCGTACAGTCAGATGACGTCGCTTTTTCAGGTGTTTTATAGACATATTATTGCGGTAATATCTTTTAAAAGTCCTCTATTGGTTTGAAAATATTTTCAAAAGACGTATGAAAATGACGTACACCATACAGACTACCTCACAATAGAAGATTATGAAGTTTTGAAATGTAATATAAAAACTGTAAATATTCATAATTTTTTTCATTGAACAGCTATTGCGACATTACTCTTATGTCTGACCTGCAAAAACTCTTTGAAAATATATTGCACACTAGAATTTAGGTTCCAAGAAAAAAAAATACAACATACCTACAAGAATAGCAATTATATCATGACTATTAAACAAATCTATCTATTTTTTTAACTGTCAAAAACTATAGATCGTAACGCACAAAGCTTTGTTTCCACAATCATGAAGGGCAGGTTGTATAAAGACAGTTCATGCGTTGACACATATGTATGTGTATAATTGTTCAGAAAGTGACCAGTTATTGTCGTATGCACAGCATGAGTTTGGTCGTGCATGTAATCGATAGCCAAAGACACGCTAAATTGTTGTCGAATTGATTTATATGTATTCAACTATTTTATTATATGTGGATAAGATATAAAGATGTGATATAATTTGCACATTAACTATAACATGTTAAATGAACGTCGTAATAGTGTTTATAAATACAACTAAATTAATCACTAAAAAAATCACTGAACGGTCTTAAACGCTACGAGCAATACAGATGAAGGAATAAAAGAATTTAATTTAGAAAAGTTTACTGAGTTTACTGAGTTTTTAGAATACACATTACTCAATTTTCCCAAGCATGATTTAACTGGAATAATCTGTGCCATTAGATAAAAAAACAAAGGAACAAATAAAATCCTATCAAATAAACACTATTAACTCAAATTCAAGATTTACATGATCTCAAAAACTACGATCTATAAAGAGCACCTATATTTCGATGGAATTGGTTGAATACGCACGACACACTCCACTAAAATAATCCACGTCTTTTTCTACACGTTATTGCGAGTGCGTGAAAATTAATGGCATGTTTAGTCATTCCAATTTCAATTTTTCAATTAAATTATTTTTCTTCATTTGTGCGAATACATTTTTTAATATTGTTTAATGAACACCAACACAAAGTTTATATCAAATTTTCAACAGTCCTATATAAGTGCCGTTTCGAATTATATTAAAATCACTTTATAATGCGTGAAATTTCTTTTAAATTAGAAAATCTCAGTCACACATGCAGACGAATTTTTATCAACTCAAACCCCAAATTAAGACTAAGGCATTTAAATTAACCATGCGCATTCAGGCAATAAGGATGACATGGTTGCTGATTTTATTTACAACTGACATAGATTTCTTTTTAATTATTGACCGCTATAATAAAGTGTTGCAAACCGAAAGCACCTGGGAATATTTTAATTCAGATATGTTCAATATCATAAAAGAGAGTTGTCCATACCAAAACTGGACATATGTGGCGAGGGAACGATGTCCAAATCCTGACCACTTTCATTGTTTGATAGACGAGTATGGGAGAATTGGATGGGTTTGCAGGGAGCCAATATGGGTTGAGAAGGGTATGTCATGAAAGAAGTTAGTGTTATTTGTAGTTTTAAAAATTCGATTTTTTTCCATGAATATTAAAGAAACCAACCTCACTGGGCATGTCCAAGGGAAATCAAGTGATTGTTATTGTTCGCTAACTGACATTTTAATAAGATCCTGTATATGCCCCACAGTTGTTGGTTTGAAATGTGATGATGTATTATATGTATATTCATTCGCCATTCACGATAACTTTTTCTTGCATTTGCGAAAAAAATAACAGTGATTGTTTCTTGAAAGTATATACGATTCTGATGGATCACACACTTCGTTTTTAACTTGTTTTGTTTTGTTCGTACGCCGTACTATTTTTTAAACGTTTATATGATTCTTTGTATGGCGATCGAATTCAACAATGTAATTATAACATAGATGTGACTTCTAAAGTAAATGTATCCAGTTTTTACCTTCATTCGTAATTGATGAACCTAATAGCATGTACAGCTTTAACCTCGTAATTTCCTTCTTTACTAACGCCCGATTTACGGTATTTTCAAATTCTATTCAATGCATACCATTGAATCTTGTCTCGAATATCTCAATCTGTTGTTGTTGATAATCGATACATAGAATCACAACATCAATATTAAATTTAATTTAAAAAATTATAATGTGTGTATTTTCCGTTCGGAAATAAAATAATCTGGACATGATTTAGTCGGAATACAATGTAATGTAATATTTATCCACAAAGTTTTAAATGTAAAAAGTGTTTCAAAAATCTGGTGAAGTTTTTTGTTTTAAATTTTTATGGTTAGGGTTCTTTTTCACAGTAGCTCATGTGTATTTCTTTTCATTTGTAGATAGATGTCCTATTTTTAACGTTGTTGCTAAGAAACTGGATACCTCGTCTTGTTCGCAGATTAGATGTCCACCATACCACTACCGGTCGAATAATGTTGATGTTGGTATGTATACGTAGCCAGATACAAAATTCGATTTACTTTTTTCTCCTAAATGGTTCAACCAACCAGGAAAATATATTTCACATAATGTAATCATTGCTCTGCATAAAATTTCATTTTTATTTATATTGACTGAACCTTATCGTTTGTTTAATTGGGGATAGAGATCATAAGCAGTGGGGAAATAAAATCCAAAACGAGCGTGCACATGTTGTAGAATTGTTTTTGGTACAGTGATCATAATTCTTTTGTAACATATGGATGTAGAAGGGAAAGGTACGTAAGGATGTTGTTTACTCGGGGTTTGAGTTCGGATTGTTATGAAGTTTAATGCCAATTGCAAAATTTGTCCTAAAGACAAATTTATTTATTAATGAATGTTTTCATAACATTCGGTTTCTTTACTACATTATTAAATTAGGCTCAAACAGAAATAAACGTATAGCAAAACTGATGACATTCGGTTATTAAGCTATAAAAATTTAAATTAGTTATCTTCATTCAGTTATTTTATTAAATTAAATTAAAAATGAATAGGAATTTGATAGGTAAATAGAGGAAATTTGGACAAGAAATTTTTAACAATTGTTACTGAAAACTTACTGCTTTGTATCTATTTAGTTACACTGCCATTCATTAACTGTATTTCGTTTTTGATTGAGTTAATCTCTTTGTAATGTTTTACAATAAAGAAAATCTGAATCATAATCTTTTAAATGTAAATTTTTAGGAATTTTTCTTAAATTTTCAAAAAAAAAATTCAATTGCCAAAAACCGAACCTTTTAAAAAATTGAAAAATAATATTACAATTAAAGGTTTATAACATACACTAGATGGTTTTTCATTTACATCAGTGAAATGTTTTTCAATAACATCAGTGGAATATTTCTTTTTTTTTTCTTGAGTAAACGTAATCCATAAATCTCAATTTCATCAATTATTACGTTAAATAGACAGGAAGTCTTGAGGAATTTATTATTCTGTGGCATCAATATACTGTATTTTATCGGGCACGCGAGTAAACACTAAACTGAACTTTATTTATTTTACAACGATTGATAAGCAACCTATTTTGTTATCTTTCGTTGGCACTGACGTTAGTGCGAGGGGGTCATTGAGTAAGCACTAACATTGAGTGCGCACTAAATGCATATTAATTAAAATGTGAATTCATATTTTGAACACAATTTATGTTCAACAATCAACCAAAAAACAAAAAACAAAACGGAAAAAATCACCCTTTTTTCTCAAACTTTAAATTGTCGATAAAGAAATGTGTTTATTCGTTGACCGGCTACCTGTTTCTACTTTCTGGGAAAAACTTATGTGACGACAAATTTATTAATAGCGAGCGAAGCAAGCTCTAAGAACCAGTATGCGCGGAAAAAAGAACGAGTGAAACCTAAAGATAAAACGGCTAACATTTAACTCGTAATTCACGGTGCCTTGAGGTTTGAAGACGCGTTTGGAGTACCACACAAGCTTTGGGGAGACCTCCGAGAAGCTTTTTATATGCCTCCGTTACAAATGATTATAGATTTTGACGTATGACTTCACAGTGATCTCGCGCTATATAATTCCCGTGTTAAATTTATAGGTGGATCAAACATCTGATATGCGTGTACCAGCTATTTAAGAATAAACTGAGATACCTGCCTCAGTTAATTTTTTTAATGTTTTTTGGATTTGATAGAGATTATATATATACAAGAGCCATACTTTACTGTGATATTGATCCAATTTTAAGCTAATATGGATACGTGTACAGTAAGTATAAGTAAATGTAAGTAAATAGATAGAAAATTAAAAAATAGTTCATTTTAAACTAAATAAAAATAACAAAGAGAAAAAAGTTGAAACAGTGAAAAAAACTTAAAAATGCAGATATTGCATATTGTCAAACCATTTATTGGAAAATGGGAAATTACACACCTACAAAAAGGACCGGGATACGGATACAACACATGTAATTAGATTGCAAAAATAAACAAATTAAAAAAATATGACCCAGGAAAAAAAGTCAGTAAACAACAAGATACAAAAGAAAAATAGTACTGTGTTTATCGTTTACACTTTTGACAAAAGTTAAACACAAATTGTGATTTTACAGACTTAGCAATTCTCTCCAATAATAAATGACGATTTGAAGGGGAAGCAAATCTTTGTATTTCGCAAAAAAATTTAAACTTAGGAATATTATATAATTCTCTCTCTCTCTCTTTCTCTCGAATTCTTTGATGTTAGGTGATAACGTCAAAATGTCACTAATTTGACAATGCATGAAACAAGGTTTGTGTAATTCTTGCTTCGCTCGCCACAACAGTAGCATCGTAAAACATATTTGAATTCAATTTTCTAAAGAAAGACGGAAAACAAAGTAATATTACTTTCGCATTGCAAATCTTACACGGAACTGTAGTTGCCCTGCCCATACCCTAGTATGCAAATATCTTCGAGTCATGTTAATGTGTTAATGCATCACATATTTTACTTAAATTTTATTAAAATTATGTGCGTGATGTACTTTGTTTTATATTCGAACGAACGTAGGGAGGGAGAATATAATTCTTTTTAACTTTGGTAGAATATGTCTGCAGATATATCATGGAAAGAGAAAGGTAGGTGGATTCTTTAATATCTTTATGTTTACACCTATATACAATCATGTAAATCGAATTGAGATACTTCATTTGCAAAAAAGCATGTTTGCTGATTCAGAGAATTTTCTTAAAATTTGATTATTTTATTCTTAATTAAATTTATATACACGTTTTGTTTTTGATTTGCATGAAATCTAATGCGATATTCATATGACACAATATGTTGAAGAACACACTTGCACGTAACATGTTTAATGTATACAACTACTTGTGCTGAGTGCTTCTAAATAAATACAATCACTGTATTAAGATAAAAAAAAATTAAAAGACTTGAAAATCTTATCCTCTTATTTTATCTTAGTTCTACAACACCCTTCACTACAAAGGCCACCGACACGAACAGTATACTCGTCGCTGTGATTGTGTTGATACTTGTTGCCATTATCGTCCTTGTGGCTGGTAAACTGTTTTATAAATGTACGTATGATAAAAATTTATGAAAAATTACTCACCTCAAATTATCAATTATCAATAAGTTTTTTTTAATTTTTATGAATACTTAAAGTTCACTTATCCGTCGGAATTGCTGGCAAATTAACGTTTAACTGCTCTATACTTTTTATTATGTTAAAATAATTTTTTCATTGTGGCCTTTTATTGTAACACCTGTAAAGTATACAGTTGTTTTCTTGCATTGTTCGAGAAATATGACAATTTTTATTCTAAATGTTTTATTTTGAGTGAAACTTGTACTTTGTTATTTCAAACAATATTTAGATCGTCGTCGACGACGGCATGGTAAACGGCAAGAAGAGTCCAACAACGATCTTATCCAAACACAAGAACCGGGTGATTTCACGAAAAACTTTCTAACCGCATTTACCTGATTACATGAGCTCAGAAATATAGCGAAACATTTCTAGCAAAATCTTAGTCTGTCCCAAGACATTTTTGCCGCATATTTTCTTAAATTATTCGATATGTTTAAATACCTCTTGATTAAGACGATGTTCATTCAATAGTATGAAAAAAATCCCAAGTTTTCTCTTTTTAAAGGCCCTCTATAGTTTCTCATATTTCAATACACAGCTTAAAATAGAAAGTCTACGGGGATTTTACATTGCATCAGCCATGAGGTATTCAAAGTGACCTCCGAATGGTAAAAAGATGTCAGCATTCCCAATTATAATTCTCCGTAGATAATTTGTTTTCCTTCCTGTGAATTTTTACGAGGGAAAAATAATAATTTGTAAATGAACTTATCTTGGAAAGTTTCTCTTTCATCGAATTCAATTGCACTTCTTTCTCAGGTGTGTGTATTTTTTTTTTTTTTATCAAAAATCGTCAAAATGTGCAGCATAAATGTCTTGGGACAGACAGAAGTTTTTATCTCATATAATCGGTTGATATTTAAACCATTAGAATAATCAAGTTTTAGTACTGAATGAAGTATATATAAAAAGCACGAATCTTTATAACACAGTAGGAATCAGCCGACATTTGTGGTTTTAAATAGTAATTCGAGGACGAACATTCATTTTAAAGCCTTTGTTTACTGTGAGCCTAGCCGTGTACAAACTTGTGAAATAGATAAAAGACACATTACACATTTAGAAAAACAAGAAATTTGTACTACTGGTATCTAAAATATGAAAACTGTATGAAAATTCAAGGTTTTTTCCTATAGCAAGTAACAGTTAGTAGTTAGTACCTGTTTGACCAAGTATGTTTGAACCCACATATGGAATAAATTATTTTAAATGGTCACGTGGGTTTTATCCAGGTAGTCTTATCAAATATGCTCATTGTAAAATATTGACACGTTTTAAATCGTTTTCTATCGACTTTGTATGTTCAGGAATGCTTTTTGATCATTATAGTAATATGCAACTTCAAAGCTCAATTCGATTTTTTTCAAGACGTAAAATAATGCATAAAGTAAATTTCAGCAAACGCGCCAATCGATCCACAAACAGAATAATGTCGATTTGAATGTCTCCTCCATCTAATTCAAATAGACAAAATTGACATAGATTCGGTACGAGAATTTCGGATTTAAATTATCTATAGGCATTTAAAAATCCTCAATTGTTTAAAATCTATGCTAATTTTGGTAAAGTTGAGCATGTAAATAAATCAGAAGTATCCATCAATGCCTAAATATTACGATTAAAAAGCAATTTGTTGAAATTTTCTTCATAAAAACGACACCGAAAAAAGGCCCATTCTCTATAGCTTAAGTGCTCTTGTTCTTTGATCTGAATAATATGAAACAAAAGTTGTTATTGTTAGGGCAGGAAAAAAGTACAAATTTATTGAATACAACTGCAAAAGCAATTACTTTAAAGATGTAACTTAAACTGTATCCTGATATATGAATACTTGGTACAAAATGGTTTACATACTACGCAGCACTGTTAGGGCTTGCTATGAAAATAACAGCGGATTTAAACGTTCATAAAACGATGCATCAATTATTACAAATTATTTATGTAAAATTATATTACTATGAGTATTGTGAGTATTATGATATAAATGTGATATCAAATGAAACAGTACATTAAATGCTACTTTGTATGACACTTAGTGTGATCCCCTGAATTGATCGTCAATAGATAAGTGTTGATAATTCTCCCGATTAGAGGTAATAAACAAATTTCAATATTACAAGGGCATATCCTTATTTGAATTAAATTTTTAAATGATAATTAAATTCTACTATTCTGGTAGATTCTGAAAAGTGCTACTGCTTTGTATAGAGTTTATCTTATATTAGAATAAATATCAAAGAAATGAGCTCCAGTTGGAATTTATATGACCTTCGCTTAATATTTTACGTATTTAATAATTCACTAGATTTTGACGAAAAGATACATCGACACACCGTATAGTTGCCATTTACATAATAAAGCTTAAAGCCTACAATAATGCTATTAATTTCACTACAGGCCTATACCACAGTTAAAATGCCTCCCATATACCCGTAATGTAGCAAAGAATTGCAAAGTCGATCCGAAACGATTTTGGAGAAAATTAACGAAGCTGCATTGAAAATAACATTCAAATTATTCATATTAAACCATCTTGAGCCTGTAAATACCTTTCATCTAAAAATTTAATTCATATTAATGAAGTATTCAACACTTTCTCCAGCAAAGTGTTTCACTCGCTTAGAGTTGATATTCAAAGCTATCGTGATTTTTCATATTAAATGCACTGAGTTAGAGTTATCTCCCGTATTTCATTCTTTGTGAACAGAATATATATATATATATATATATATATATATATATATATATATATATATATATATATATATATATATATATATATGACAAATTTTAAATGAAAATTTTCACGTATTTGTAATATCGTTTCTGAGTGTATCCATGCAAATGTGATATTGTGGAAACAAAAACTAAAGAGCCTCCCGTGATTTAGCGTGAATGTAATGCACATGCACAAGATGGTAAAATCCAAAAAATCCATATAATATTCGGATTTTTAAAATGAATTTTCATTGATGATTAATTAACAAAGCTTGATTGAGAAAAAATAAAAACAAATTGGTAATCTTCTAGTCCCAGTGTTGTTTAAAATATATAAAACAAATGACAGTACTCTTCCGATTTCTCGGTATTAAAGCCCAAAAATTCGAGTGTATTATTTCAATATAGTAGTATAGATTCTGTAGATTGTAGCTGCACTTTTAAATAAATCTAACATTCCCTTAATTTATATCCAAAAGATCAAAATGATCTGTTAAGTGTATGCCCTTATAAAAAGTGGATTAAGATACTAGGCTTCCCGATGTCAAACACATCGAACTTGTACATCAAACGTTCTAAAAAAGAAATAACACACGCTCTAAAAAATAATTACAAGCCGAATCAAAACAAGCACAGTAGATAGTATTTAATGGTATAATAATTGCTTTATGATAATGATCCGTTCAGTTATAAAATGCATTTTCTCATGTTACGAAATTGATTGATCCGACTCTCACCATACATAATATGCATCAAAATTTACAATATGACATCACATCGACAAGTGCACCGCGAACAGTCTGTTGTTTATATATATCGTTGTTGGACTTATTTGACTAAAATGTTGCATGCACAGCTAATTCTCAATGTACTTTTAATTTTTCGTACCCATAACAATTGGAAATTACTTCAATTATTTATTAGCATTTTTGACGATCGACTAGTTGTTTTGTGTGATGTCATAGTTAACATTTTCCCGTACTTTCTGGTCGGCGCGACCACAAAGTAGACCTTAACAGTGCTGCGTAGTAATTTAGAAAGTGCCCTTTTTATAGTCAAAACACATGAAAAACCCACAATAATTTTCCTTATCATATCACAGGTCTTTAAGTAACAACATATGCCTATAATAAAAATTATCTCCACACTATAAAGATGAAAACAGCATACAAACATTTTGCTCAACTGCAAATCTGATTCTTTATTATTTCACGCGTTATTAGACGAAATGGTATGACTTTACTGCCTTTGATACGACTTTTAATTGCATAGCTTTTAAAATCTTCTACATGAAGAAAAATTACGTCCATGCAACAAACCCATCAAAAAACTTCTTATTGTATGGCTAAAAGCAAATCGGAAATTAAAAAAAAATAGTTATTTATAATTCATATAAAAGAGAAACAAAACAAAATACTGAAATTTGATAATAACAAATATGGATTTCGTGAATGTAAGTTATTGATGATATTATTTTAAACTTTATAATATTACTCATTATTTCAAGTAAAGTATATTACAACGTGTAGATTATCTCAGTTTTTAAATATATATCTCGCCTAAGATCGAACCACTTTTTATTTGAAAAAAAGGATACTAACTCGATACTCTAGGAAACTCCTTATAACAAGTTAATTTACTTCTAATAACAATTCATGATATAACAGAGTATAACCTAAAAACAAAAAAAAATTCTAAAGGAATTTATTTCTGGAAAATAACCAAAAATTTCGACAAATAGTGCGCACGTGCTGCCTCGCTTTTACTTTTTCTTAGTAAACCGATTGTTCTGACATTAGTTCTTATTAAATGTATAGAACAGTCATTTGTACAGTAAGCGTTTATAATAACAAATTTGCTTAATTTGTTTTCTGTTATTATATAATGAATAGATGCTTCAAATTAAAAAAAAACAGACAATGTTTTAGTGAAATAAGTAATATTGTAATTGATACTCATTATTCAGAGGAACATAATTTGTGTAAAATATGATCGTCCTTCGAAAGGAAATTCTTCTAAATCTCATACAATTTTTGTGATCGGCTTCGGCCGATCACTGTTGTGTCCATATGAGGCATCCGGCAAATGCTTCCACGTGCGCACACATTTCGCTTGCATAAGTAGTTCTTAAAAAAACTTGAAGTTTGGTTTAGTATTAATAGTATATAACATTTTACTCAGTTTTATTTCAATTTATTTACCTTAAGAGATGCAAACATACATCAAATACAGTTCGACCTGTTAATTCAAGCATGCACATTTTGTCTCACGCGTAAGAATTTCGATCGAAAGATTCATTCAGTAATACAGTTGACCTCGATGAACTGACCGCAATCATAAGAAGATGCTCCATTAACTGACCTCGATCTATTGATGTTGCATAATAGTAGCTGGGAAGACAGCTTGATTTATAAACAAGGTTACGTTATAATGCGACCTCAAAAGCAAGTTATGATGGCATTAAATGCTTTTCAGTCGCATTAAATTATTTTAATACAACTCTTTCTTTGTATACGTGTTAATGCTCTTTGAGAAGCCCTACCCAGTATTCTGAAGAGGAAGATACATTAACATTTAATAATTACGTTAAAAATATAAAACTAGACGGAGTTTACGAACGGCTTTCTGCAAATTTATTTCAAAATTAAATTTGTTGACGGTTTATAACGGTGCGTCTTTTTATCCCAATGAACCCCAATGAACCCCAATGATACCCCAATGAACCCCAATGAACCCCAATGATACCCCAATGAACCCCAATGATACCCCAATGAACCCCAATGAACCCCAATGATACCCCAATGAACCCCAATGAACCCCAATGATACCCCAATGAACCCCAATGATACCCCAATGAACCCCAATGATACCCCAATGAACCCCAATGATACCCCAATACACCTAATGATACCCCTATGATACCAAATGATATCCCAATAAACCCCAATGATACCTTTATGAACTTTGAAATATTAAAACCCCAATGAAACTAAATGTGTGCATAGTTAAAAGATCTTCCGCGCAAGCGTGTGAATAAACACCGTGCATGTATATAATTAATATCAAGGGGTTATTTTTCCTTTTTGTTTTTGTTCATTTTTGACCTAAAGTTTTTCTTAATTCTTTTTTAAAACTATTCTTTAAAATTAAAATAAAAATCCAAACCATGGCTGAATATTTAGTGGAGCTGGCAGGGTTTTAAAAAATCCACACTGAAATGGATGATATATAAAATTTGTTCCAAGGTCAAATTTCTCTATAATTTTTTATTACTGTCCCAAATAAGAATATAAAGCAATTGGGGAGCAAAATTAAAAAGCAATTGGGGAGAGAGGGGTTATCCCATTCAACTTTCCCGTTTTCTGCATTCATCATTTATTCGTTAAGACGTATAACACAATCCGTTCATTGTTTACAAATAAGGTATAAGTATTAACTACCAATCTGCTGTGCATCTTCCCAATTCAAGGGTTTCTGATCCGCAACGCTTCTCAAAAATCGGTTTATATATAGCGGAGCGGATCAGAAAATCTTGAACTGGGAAGATGTCTGTCATGGTATAAAAATGAAATTATAAAACGCTAGCGTATGCGTGTTTATTTGCATCAGATTTGCTTGATCAAAAGTATCAGTCCAATTGTTAACTCGCCTTAAACATCCGCGTTCATGAAAATTTAAACACACCCCACCGACAATCTTCAATTGTTATTACGCACCCCTTTCCACTAAGCATTGGCTATTACGACGTATAGTTCGGTATGCGACGTTCAACTCCGATCTCCGACTGTATATGTCGTCAAGTTATTTTAAGGTCAAGATCTAGTAAATGAAAGGTGCCTACAGGTTTATGAAATTCAAGATATAAATTCTTTTAATGATGCTTCATAACAATATCTTTGTTTCATAGGGTGTACCGGGGCTTAAATTTTTGGTAAGCGCAATAAAAAATCTTGTTTTAAACAACCATTTTCTATGAAGTATGAAGGATAAAAGCAACATATTTCAGAGTTTTGTCCATTTTTTACAATTGAAATGTATCTAGAATGCCTACAGTCTCTCCAAAAACGGCATTAAACAAGCTCTTGACCTCCTCTTTAAAATGATGTCAAATTGAATATAGGTACCGGGATTACTTTTCCCGTGATTAAATATCGAATGTCAGAGTATTATTTTCTACATAATTACTTTAAAGCCGTAAAATACGGGAAAAGATTCATCAAATCAATTATGACGTCACAATGGTTCTAGCACCAAAAAGATACTCGGGAATCATTTACTAGATCTTGACCTAGTAAAAATTGGCCGAGAACACATACTAATGTTTTTTTATGAATTGATTCATAATTATCTCCTCTGTTTTTGTGTTGAGTATGATTAATTTCGTCTGATTCGTTTAAAAGTTTGGAGCATAGTTTTGTAATGCGTTTCTCGGTTGAAATGTGCATTTTACTATATATTTCATTGAAATGGCGTTGCTTGATTTTATTAATGACACTGTATTTGAAACACGATAACATTATTACCGCGCAGACGAATCTTAAATAAATTTTAGAAATAAAACTATAAAACCTATGGATCACGTGGACAAATTTTCAAGGTAGGTTTTCTCACAAGCAGGTAAACCCGCGAGCTACCTTAAGGCCACGCAATTGCTTAAACAAAAACTATACGATGACAAGGATAAAGAGCTTCAGTTCGTCATATTTTTTTTTACTGATGGTTTTACTAAAATTAAAACAAAGGGACTAAATATCAAGCTCTTTTTACATGATAACTTTTATCAACAGTTCTGAAATACAAAATGACTGAAGGAGACATTAACAGTAATTTGACTTTAGTGTAAAAATAACCCGAAATTTTTTCCACAAAAACTCAAGAATGAGAGAAAATATAAATGATGACATCTTGAAATGAAAACAAAAGATGAGAAATAAAGATCAAGTCTTATTTCTGTTCGTCTGTAAGGTGTTTAAAACACAGGAGCAATGAGAAGCGTTTAAATGACGTTGTGAAAAATTTGCAGAACTTGCGCCGGGTCACTGGTAGAAGGCACGTTGAACAGCTAACTAGGGATGATCTAATCATGCCGTAGACAGAAAACTTTTTACTTCAATAAACTATATCCTTATTTAGATATTTGTGAAATTGCAAGGGTTATTCTTTGTTCCTAAACGAATAAGAGAAAATGTCTCAATAAATACTGAAAAACCCTCGTATATAAAGCACTAAAAATGGCTAGCGACACGAAAAATTGAAATTGTGAAAATTCGCGTTGTTAGCCATTTTCAGTGTTCTGTATATTCAATTTACTGGTTTAGTATCTATACATAGACCCGATACGTTAAAGGTGCCTTGTGTTATTAATATTGGGGATATGTTTTGTATATTTTAATACATGTATACAGTAGAGTTCCACTTCAAGAGGAATTACTCTCAGACTGTACAGAACATTAAGAAAGATAACTCTTGGTTCCACTACATTAGAGTTTACACAATTTGAGGATCCTTGCATAGGAATCTCACAAACTGTAGCATTAAAGTTCTCGAGAAGAACTTTTTAAAAACATTTTCAATATATCTTTCTATGTTAAACTTTGAACCCCTTTTGGGGCCACAGTATTAGTCCAGTGCTAAAGTTTTAATTATTTGGAATCTACATTATTTAAGGATGCTTGCATAGTTATCTCACAAGCTGAAGCATTATAGTTCCCTAGAAAAAGATTTTTCAACATTTTCCCTCTATATTTCTATGCTAAACTTTGAACACCTCTTGGGGCCTCAGTATTAGATTGAGGTCACGGCTTTTATAATTTCGAATCTACACTATTTGAGGGTGCTTACGTAGTTATCTGACAAATTGATGCATTGTAGTTCTCGAAAAGAAGATTTTTAAACATTTTCCATATATACCGGTACTTCTACATTTAACTTTAAACCCATCTTGGGTCCCTAGTATTAGTCCAGGGGTCACTATTTTAAAACTGTCGAACCTTCATTATCCAAGGTTGTATGCATGATAGTAATCTCACAAATTGAAGCATTGTAGTTCTCGAGAAGAAGATTTTTTAACCTGTTACCTTTATATTTCTATAATAAACTTTGACCCCATCTTGGGGCCCCATTATTGGTCCGGGGGTCACGATTTTACGAATTAGGAATCTACATAAGCGAAGGATGCATGCATAGATATTCCACTAACTAAAACATTGTAGTTCTTGAGAAGAAAATTTTTAAACTTTTCCTTTGTTTTTTAAAATGTTTAAATTTTGAACCCCTCTTGGTGCCCATCAATTGTCCGGGAGTTACAATTTTTTGAATCTACATTATTTAAGGATGTACATGTATGCATAGTAATATCCCAAACAGTTGCACGATGGTTCTTGAGAAGATTTTAAAACATTTTCCTATATATGTTAAAATCTAAACCCCTCCTGGGGCCCCACTTTTGTTTGGGGGTCACGATTTTTACAATCTTCACTATATATACATATGTACAACCTTTTGTGTATGTATTGGCATTTTTGGTGAAGTGGTTCTTGAGAAGAAAATTTTTAAACATTTTTCATATGTATAATAATGGTTTATAATGATGAAATTATAGTGTACAGATTCAAAATATTCTTTATTTTGTAAAAATACAGTACTTTTTAAATTATATTACATCAAACTGATCATGTTGATTGCTTCGAATTTTAACTATCAATATATCATTATTGCCGATCATTCGTTTAAAAGGAATACTTGTTGAACAATCATTTCGTAAAAGTGCGTCAATTCTGTTTAAACAAGACGAAGAACAAGATAGAAAATATTTGAAAATGTTTTCTAAATATAGATCTATATTTTTACGTGTTACAATGAAAGGTACTCTGCAGAATATAAACCATCATTTTTTTTTATTGTTGTTGCGTCTAATGTCATCAATTTGAGGTTTACAATGACAACAGTTAAGCATTTTGTAGCGTTGGTCTGTGTTGATATGGAGCTAGATTTACGTTTGTAGAAAGAAAATACGGGTCTTGATGAATACATTTGCAAACAATATTCCAAAAAGAACCTTTCATATATAAATCAAATACTGTTGAGCACATCAGTTCTATATTGTTTATAAGAAAACAATCAGATCTTCGTAGAATCCTTTGTATATTAATGGGATTGCTGTTTGATGAATAAATGAAATAAATACATTCCTATTGTAAATAGTGTATCTAGAGTTAATCAATATAATGAATATGAAATACGGTCTAACGTAAATTACCCCCTACCCCCCCTCCCAAAAAAAAAAAAAAAAAAAAAAAAAAAGTAAAAATTCAAAACATCTGATTTAATTTGCGTGTAATTAATCTTTGACAAATGAACAGTAATTGGTCATGGATGAGTTCTCAAAATGGCGGCGGCGGCTGCGTTTGTAATCAATGTCCGCTTGGAAAGTTGAGGGTAAAACCTTACCGTATATCATAAAAGTATCAAAATCAATTTTATCAGAATGAATAGTATTTTAATCTCTTTTTATTTACTCCCTTATGGTAAACATATTAATCGTCTGCATATAAACAATGTCCCCACAAGGAAACTAATTGACAAAGGAGCCAAAAAATATCAAAAATCCTCATCAATAAACGCGTTTTCAAGTTACAAAATTCAACAATTCACTAATATAAACAACAGAACAATTCAGATATTTTTGAATAGGTTAACGAAAAAGAGGAACAATAAAAAACAAGCGGTGTAGTTGGGAGGGAAGGGGGGGGGGGGGTAAGAATAAACAACACCTCGAGATGAACGAGTTTTATTTATTCATGTGAAAGGCAACACAAGACAAACATTAAAAGATCGAACAAGTTGATTCAACAACATAACATTATGTAATGTGTCATAAAGAACTGTAAGATGAAGACTTTGTCATTGTGAATATAGAAGGCGTGTGGTTTTAAGCGAATTAACATCTCTCAAGTAAACCAAGAGGGACGGAAACGATTTCGTATACAACAATTAAAATGGAATGTTCGTGAAAATAAGTCGAGAGTCATGTTCAATAATGAAACGAAAAATATGGGTATCAACAATAAAATATACGTCCGGCGGAAGCCTGACGAGCCTCTGCTACCCGAGTGCATGTGTGAATTCGGAGACAGGGAGCTCACCTTCCGGGTATCTGTTATTTTTTAAGGCGTATGAAACCTTCACCAGTTGACGGCAACATGACACTGATAAGTATTTTTCTATTTTTGATGACCATGTATGTTATGTGGTTGCACAACATTTCCATTACCGACCCGACTATTTTACACTGTTTACATTCAATCCCTCTTAGTTCCGTTCCACATTCGAAAGTACTTTAAATACACGAAAGTACATGTACATCTTTTTACTTCAGCTTGTCAACGTATTTCTCTCTCTCTCTCTCTCTCTCTCTCTTTCTCTTTTGCACCCAATTGTACCCCAATGCGCTTATATGTAACTTTGGAAGTTTAAAATAAATGGAAAAGTCCAGTTGGCCTTCCCTATTATAATCTGGTGTTGGTTGCTTTGTATGGATTCGATTGTCCCTTCATAATGTTACATATCTAAACTACGCTTGTCACTGACATCCACAAGTGTGCTCGATGTGACTATAGAGCCCAATAATCTTTTATTTATGCGAATGCATTATGTTTAAGTGGTATTTTCCACGAATGTTATTCGATATTATGAGATTTTTTGGCGATAAACAATGCCAGATAATATATGAACGAGTCTTGTCAATTCTGTTTAGCTATTTTTATATTCATATCCTCTATTACACATGTATTAGGACTCGCTCATTTTATTCATTGTTGTATTAGTTGCAATGATAGGGTCAGTCTACATCAAAATTAACTGTACGTGGGACTTCAAAATCATCGATAAACCGCTGTTAAAGTATAAAGCGATCAAAGCAATGAACACTAATCAAGATATGTGACTTGTTGCTTTCCTCCGTAATATATCAAAATCAAGGTACTAGATCTTTCCTGTAATTCAACGTATTAAATGGGGCCACTGACATATGCCTAGGGATAACATCCTTTTTCTGCGGAGGTGTAATTATTGTACTAAAGGTTCTTTTGTTGTCTTTTATGGTAACCGTAATGATACGAGAATTTAGTCATTTTGAAAAAAAAGACTTTCCTCTCTCTCTGTGTAAACAAAATTACTGTAAAAATGACTTTGTATCATATTGAATTGATTTTGAACTACAAACATCTACAGGAAAAGACACAAAAACAACGTTTGCATTGTATCTGTAAAAAAAGCAAATATCTGTTAAATCGCTTTCCCTTTATACACAGTTGCTCAGAAATAGTGTATTTAAAGAGAAAAAACCACCACGAACTGTGCTTTATCAAGCATGGAATGAATGTCAATTTTTCAAAAAAAATCTGCTAGACAACCACCAAATGTTATTATTTTGAACAGTAAAAATGGTAATGTGTTTGCAAATGTGTATCTGTGTTCCTTAGCAAGCCTTATATTAGTTCTACTGACTTTCAGATTGTGTTTAAATCAATGTGTAACACAGTGACATTTGAAAAATTCAGCAGCAGATGAAGACGAACATCTAACAACTGAAAACCCCAACTAAGACTATAGCATTTAACTTGAGTATGCGCATAGACTTCTTTGAATTACTAGCCTGCTTGAAGAAGACGTTTCAAATCGAAAGTACCTACTAGGTATAAACTCAGATATGTTCAATCTCTTATCGGGGAGTTGCCCATACCAGAACTGGACATCTGTGGCGAGGGAAAGATGTCCCAATCCTGACCATTTTCATTGTTTGAAGGACGAGTATGGAAGAATCGGATGGGTTTGCAATGAGCCAATATGGGTGGAAAAGGGTATGTTATGTTTGAAAGCATCTATGTAATTTTATTGATCGACACAGAGGCTGCGATACAGTTATATTTTAGGGCTGAATAATTCGATAACGTTCAATGATGTATCTTTTTAAAAACTGGATTGCATATTTAAGGTACCTTTCTATATCAAAACCTACTTTTTAAGACACTACGTCACAGGATGGCGATTTTAATGATTTGTTAAATTTGTTGGTATCACTTGATTTGCTCGTATAGTGGTTAAAGTATCGGGCTTGTGAACTACAGATCATACGTTCTAACTCTCACGGAGGTCTTTGTTCATGGTCATATTTACAGAATCTAATTTTTGTATATCATATTTTCTATTCCAAATTGAATATTTTTTCGCTTAATTGATTTATTTCCTTCTATTGCACCATGATATCCATCATATTCAAGTCATTTTATGCTAAATTGAGAAACTATTTTAAGGTATAGTGAGCCAAGTTATAAACGACGTATCCATTTTTTCTAAAATACCTCACCTGCGTTCAAAATATTATATTTTTAAAAAGTTGAAATATCTTGTAGCTTGAATACCTAGTAATTAAAGAAAGTCACAGTTTTAGTCATGTTCTGTCCTGTTATGAAATGATTTTTAAAACAAATCAAAAAAATTGAAATGTAACATTTATTTACTCAAGAATATCCGTGAAATAAGAATCTAAACTTAGGTACCTGATTAAACTTTAACAAGTGTAACTGTGACATCATAAACAGAGCATTTTCCTGTAATTTTCTTAAAACTGAACAAAAGACACTGATTCTTGTTGAGTGCGGACACAATTTCCTCGGCCAAAAAATTTGAGATAATGTACCATATTTTAACATTTTTGATTACATCTTAGAAATACATTGTATATGTTTGACAAAATATTGAAGTCTTAATTCCTTTTTGAAAGCAAGATAAAGTGTATAACTTGGTATTTTTTTATGCAAAGGTGTTTAAGAAGGTAAATAAGTATTTTCGTGAGATTTAACTTTTGAATTTTAGGGCAAATATTGTACGAATCTGTACCTTCATATTTTGCCCAAAGGTTACTTAGTAAAATAATTGTTCTTTCGATGTATCTTGCCATCTCGAATCTCTAAATCTGTTGCTACATCGTTAAAGTTTATCCATAAATAGAACATGATCATTTTTAAGGTATATTTATCCATAACATTTGAACCTTTTTTGGTTTGTATATAAAATAATTTGGACATGATATAGGTGAAACACATAGTGGTTGGAATTATAATGTGTAATTTGCAGGAAAGTAATATCTTCATATAAGTAATTTGATAATGCAAACGATTGTGCTCATAAAAAGCAAATACAACCATTTAAATTTGTTGTTACAAATTTGCAAGGTTATGGCTATTTGGTATAATATCTTAATGAAGATTAAATTTCATTTGTAGACAAATGTCCCGTTTTTAACATTGCTGCTAAAGACATGGACATCACTGCTTGTTCGCAAACCAGATGCCCAACGTTCCGATATCGATCTAACGACATTGATATTGGTATGTACATATTACCAAAATATTTATTTCAATTAACCTTTTACTTCTTAGAGATTTTTTCCCTTCTTCCGCTTCACCCTGTAAGGAAAGATAGATCTTGAATTACAAAAATGTTCTTCTTTTTAACAATTGTCAGATGAAAAGAGATTTCTGTATAATAGCAAAAGATTGATAAGTAATACCGTCACGTGAGTAAACATCAATTTAAGAGCATTATAATAATTAGCTACTCATAGACAATTGCATTTTTATCTTTCGATATCCGTTAAAGGATAAACATTAAACACATATTTCATCGAATTTTTTAAGTATATTAAAAAGTAGATCAGATGCAGATACAAACAATTTGTTTATGCAGTCGTGAATAATATTCAATTTTCTTAGGAATGAATGGAAAATGATATAATTATATAACATTCAAAATGGCCGCTTCAAAGAGGTTTTTGAGATATGGAATACCGAACCCGAAGTTAAACTGATTGACCCCCATTCTTTCTTTCTTATTATTATGTTCGTAAATTACTCAAATTGAAACAGAATTAGCCCTTAAATTTTGCAATTTATATTTTCCTTCCCATAAGGATTGTTATAGCCAATTTAACATTATATACATTTTTCCGGATTGAGTTTGAATTTTAGAATATTCCGGATTTCCGGATTTGATTTTGTAATTAGGATTTTTCGCGGGGCACGAGCAGTTTAGAGCAGTTAAGATTTTTTCCTAGTCCCTGTGCTGAACACCATTTACATTTACCATGTTTACTATGTTTGTTTCTACTAGAGAAAACTTCTAAGTTGGTAAGTTAACATGAAATCTGCTTGTGTATTGTTTTGTGCAGAAAGTTATGTGTAAACGATAGGTATAAATGTGTAAACAAAAGTGTTCAACTGTGAAGATATATTTTTAGTAACATGTTAGAATGTTGGCACAAGGGATATATCTAGAATGTTATATAAATTTAAAGCTATTAGTATCATCGTAGCATGTGTCTATTCTATGATATATCGGAATTTAAGGTTTCATTGTTTGGATTCGATATGTTTTGTGCACTCTACCATAGGCGTACATATATATTCATTTTGAATTGTGTAATTTGCTAGTAGTACGAGTTTCGTTATGTTTGCTAATTTACTAGAGCATATATATAGGTGAAAGTATTGTTTACAAGAATAGGGGCATATATAATTACTAGAGTGATATTTGTCATATGCTGAATGTGTTTTGTTTGTTTATTCATAGCATCAAAACTTATGTATGTTTTCTTTGTTTTTCCAGTTAATCACATCTAGTCACATCACGTGTCATTACATAAAGTCACGTCATCATGTCGTAAATCATCATTCTAGTTATACAATGACTGATTAAAGATGTGCATTAGCAACAAGTTGTCTCTTCTTTGATGGTAGTCAGTACAAGGATAATTTATGCTAAACTACGTTGAATTTGACCCAGTAGTTCTTGAAAAGAAGATTTTTAAAAATACACCCCCTTTTTCTACAGTTTCGGGGTTTTCTTTGCTCTGAATAAAGATCAGTCTTTCATTCCTGCAATTTACATTTGCCTTACTCCTTGCCTTTGCCTGAAATGTAAAAAGTTTACAGACAGACTGACGGACGGACGGACAGACAGACAGACAGACAGACGGACGACGGACAAAATGCGATCAGAATAGCTCACTTGAGCTTTCAGCTTAGGTGAGCTAAAAACCAGACTTCGGGCATACCAAGAGATACAAATAATTCTCATGCATTAAAACATCATATTTTTGATATCAAATTTGAGATTATTTCTTCATATTTATATACATGTATTGGGTAATGTAAAATTTTCAAGGGTTTTTGAGCAGTGGAGAAACTTTAAATTTTGTACTATATAGTGCTCGCAAATTCTATATCACATATGGTAGGTAAAATAACTAAAATGTTTTTAGCTCACCTGAGCTGAAAGCACAAGTGAGCTATTCTGATCACATTTTGTCCGTCGTCCGTCTGTCCGTCTGTCTGTCCGTCTGTCTGTCTGTCCGTCTGTAAACTTTTTAAATTTTGAATTTCTTCTCTAAAACCGCTTATCCAATTTCAACCAAATTTGGCACAAAGCATCCTTATGGGAGGGCAAAAATTAATTGCAAAAATAAAAGTCCGATCTGTATTCAAAGCGGAGAAAACCTTGAAACTGTAGAAAAAGGGGGATGCATTTTTAAAAATCTTCTTCTCAAGAACTACTGATTCCAATTCAACGTAGTTTAGCATAAATAATCTTATGGGAAGGAAAATATAAATTGCAAAAATTAAGTGCTAATTCTGTTTCAAATCTGAGTTATTACGAAAATAATAATAAAGGAAAGGCGTGTTTCAATCAGTTTAATAGCTTCGGGTTCGGCATCCGGTAATCCGGCATCCGGTAAAATGGGTAGGCAAGACTTGGCCTGGGCAAAACAAAGATTGACAGTTATTAATCTGCCAATCTCATTAAAATTTCATAATATTTGATGGACCAGTATATCTGTATTCGCTGTAAATATTGCTGCAAAATAATGCGTATTTGGAATTGACGATTGTCGATCTGCCTTGGCTTTTATTTTGCCACGGCCCGGGTTTGCATACCCATTTTACCAAGACTTGTATTCCATACTTCTAAAACGAGGTTCTTTGTTTAAAGCAGCCATGACTTTACACGAAAAAGGGTCGATCTGACTATGCTGAATTTGCTTGTTGTGCAACAGTTCGCGTATGAAGAGAAATTTTTTAAACATGCAAAATATATTGTTGCCGATTTTGTGAAGTAAATTGAGGCTAAATATTTCAATGCGTTGACAGTTTTCAGACATGACGTACGTTGGTGTTAGCTTGTTCCAATTTTCGTTTCGTTTTCATTATTTCTGCCTGTAACCTGGGAACTATCGTCTGTATTTCGTGATTTTTACGTATCAAATCAAACAGAGACTTCGGTAAATCAAACAGTTAACTGTTTACCTGCGCAAATTAAGCAAAATCTGATGTATCAAAATATAATGAAATACAATTCATTCTATCGGTAATTCGATCGGCATTATCTTTTGCGTAATGGTAGATTAATGCAATAGGTTTTGTTGCGATGCTCGGAATTTTCTCGAGTTTATTCAGTTTAAATAAAGTTTGATATTGCTGACGGAAATATGTAGGTATATACATGTATATATATGATTCATTTCGAAAAAATAAATTGTGTTCTTTATTTGTTATAGTGAATGTTTCTTGTGTTTAATTGTTTTCAATTTCTATTTACTAACCATATTTGAGTGTTAAGCTTCAAATTATAAGCAAGATACAGAGATTTGCTCACAATTCTATGTTTGTACACATATCTTAAAAACTAAAGATTAAAAAAGTAAAAAAATTGTCAATATTTATTAAGAAAATTTTCACAGTCTGTTCTTCCAGAAACCAACTTTAACATCTTATTGTATTGTAAACTTCACATTTTTTCGTCATTATTACTCCTACTGTACATGTGATTCTTCACTGTGTTTGTGTACATTTGTATAAACTGATTTTGAACCTCAAATACCAGTGAACTGGTCTTGAGTGAATAAAAGAATATAAAATCTTAGGCCATTCTTTTTTTCCATTTTAAATGCTGAATAGGAAATACCAAGTTAAAAATCATAAGCTGAATGTAATAAACTCATGTGAACAAAATATGAATCAATTCTAGGCGAACTGTGAGCTCTGTTTCTTGCTTATAATTCTACAATTGACGCTGAAATTTTTGGTTGAACATTAGAAATTCTATATGAATTTAAAATATTAAAATGTTAAATACTTGTACAAACAAAAATAAGGAATGATATTCTGTATATATCTACTCGCTGGGGCCCTCTCTTTATACAATAAATAATGTGAAATCTACATCAATTTTGATAGTTTTTCAGACACGAGTAAATAAAAACGACATCTTTAAAACAGTTTCCATATTTCTGACACATTTCTGTTGCGGGGATAAAGTAATTATCGCTATTCCTAAGAATATCACAGCGGAAAATTATCCTGGTTTGTACGCGAAGTAAATAACAGTCATTTAATTATAATGGAGAAGACAAATAAAAATTTTGAATGTTTTTAATTTGAGGAATTGAACACATTGAGGTACAATTTTCTTCTTCACATCTATACATGTACGTAGGGTTTTTCAAATAAAAAACAAAAACTATTATTTTTTTTAAATACAATAACTAGTAAGTAGTTGATGAAAAAAATGTACCTATATGCTCTCATATATTTGAATCGCTTTACAAAGTGGGGGGGGGGGGGGGCAGAACGAAAATATAGGGATTTGGAAGTTAACAACTTAACAGTATACCTCTACCAAATGTTTAGTTTTATATCTTGCGTAGGATTTTCTTATTCTGGTAAAAAATAGTATTTCATGAAGGTACAATGTCAAAGATTACATGTATACAAAAATAAGTGTAAAATTCGAATACCTTACAATATTTATTTTTTGTTTTTCTACCGAGGGACCATATGGCACAATATCTTTTGAACGCCCATTGTTGCTCAGGTGAGCGATGTGGCCCCATGGGCCTCTTGTTAAACGATTACGTTATATAGACAAATAAGGAAGTTACAAACAATGATAATGTAAAGTCTATATAGGTATTTCATTTTTCCGTGGTGTGAATAAACTGTATATAATATGCCACATAAACAACCGCCAAAAGCATTATTAGAATGTAAATATTCTAAATTTTAAGAAATGATGAGCAAATGAGCAAAAAAAAAAAAAAACAGAACATTAAGTTTAAACTTATTTCCTATCAATTCATTATAAAGCAGAATTTATTCAAAAACGTGTACGTAAAAAAATCACTAGCTGCGGTCTTCAACCCAACATTCAGGTATATCGACGACGTATTATCAATTAACAGGTGTTATGTCCATACTTACGACGAATAGATATTTCCTAGTGAACTTGAAATAAAAGTTACCACAAAGTCTGCGTTATCTGTTTCATATTTGGATATTTTTACTGGAAATGGACATTGATGGTAACTTAACAACAACACTTTATGATAAACGCAATGACTTTAATTTTTTTTATATTTAACTTTCCTTACTTCTGTAGCAATATACCTCCATCACCTGCATATGGTGTTTTTGTCTCACAGTTAATTGGATACGTAAGGGCATTCTCTTCGTTTGAACAGTTTCTAAGGCGAGGCAAGCTACTGACAAACAAGTTGATAAAACAGGACTATCAACAGTCTCGTTTGAAGTCATCTTTTTGTACGTTCTATGGTCGATACAACAACCGTGTCAGCAAATACAATCTTCCACTGGGTCGCATTCTGACTGACGTTTTTCATACTAATTGTGAGACCATAATTAATTACCTAATTGTCTTTCCCGTCCTTTTCCGATTACGACAAAGAGCACACGGCGGCTGTAGCCGGTCAGCAGAGGATGCTCACTCATCCTAGGCACTTGATCATATCTCTACTATATTTGGAGGTCTGTGTTGCTGTTCTTTGAATTTGTATTTCGTTTTATGGATTTTTGAGATGGTTGACGGTTTGTTATTGTCATTTTTTCATTGTTTGAAAAAATAGATCTTGCAATTATTTGATTAATGCACGGGAAAAAAAATCTTAAAATTTAAAATAAAACCAGTTTATATATATATATATATATATATATATATATATATATATATATATATATATATATATATATGTATATATAATTATGAATAACAAGAAACAGAAACAGAAAATTTATATCACATCGCAAAGAATACGCAGAATTATTATTTCACAGCCAATACCTTTTCTCAGGAGTCTTTGGGTCATGTTTATGTGCTTTTTATGCCTTTTTGATTAAAAATTGTTGTTTTTATCTTTGGTTGACTATGCCTGCAGATATATCATGAATATAAAAAGGTAAGACTCTTAAGTTTCCACTTATACACAATTATGTAAATTTGATTGAGAGTATGCACTTGCAAAAATTAGTTTTGTTTAAATGACAGAATTTTCTTTAAAATTCCATCGATTTAAATATTTGTATTCCTCTTTAATCGGAAAAAATTGACATGGTTTTACACGGCAGCAAGTGAAAATTTATATATGACTACAAGAAGTGCTTATACTAGTAAACAGATACTGTCATTGTCCAAAATGAATAGTCGATAGAGTGTCTTTTAATTGTAGTTATCCTGTTTTATTGCAGTCCTACAACTCCTTTCACAACAAAGACCACGGATACGAACAAACACAACAATTGGATAATCGTTGCTTTGACCATGTTGACATTTGCTACAATTGCAGTCTTTGTGGCGGGTAAACTGTTTTATAAATGTACGTATCTTAACAGATATGCATGTGTTGAGGTACAAATACATCTAATTACCCACTTCTGAATTCAAAATTATCAATTTACAAAAAATGATAAGTATTTTTAAATTTTATAAATACTCAAGTTTTATGTAGGCCGTCGTCATTGTTTAAAAATTAACGTTTAAATTTTAGGTCAACTGAGTTACTCAGGTGACCTATTCAACTTTTTTTCCGTCCATCGCCATATGTTGTCCTTCTTGTGTTAACAATTTTACATCTTAAACTTCTTCTTAAAAACTACGAGGCCAATTGTTACCAATGTATAATCTTTTCTATCGATTTCATTTTTGCGAATTAAGATTTTTTTGCTCTTAATGTTTTAATTAAAGTTAAACTTAAAAATGTATTTTTACATTTCAAACAATATATAGGTCGTCGACAACCTCAAAGAAATTATGTTAAAAGAGATGAAGAATCCATAGATCTAATGCAACAAATTGCTACAGAAAAATCTAAACAAGTCCAAAGACCAACTGATATGTTTGATAAAGCTAAACACTTTCTTATTCAGAAAAAGAAGGTAGTGATTACAGGAGTTCAGGGATCTGGAAAAACATTTCTAGCGAGATCTTAAGTAAAAGATCTGCAAAAGGATGGGGAAATGAATAGTTCCTTGTTATGTAGAATAGATGAACTACAATGGGGAACATGTAAAGAAATAGATATCTTTATTATTGATGAACTATTTTATGAGTTACAACTAAATGAGAATTTCAAAAAAACTCTTATAGCTCTAAACGAGTTTTTAAGTAATGCTGAAGAAACGTTTTGTATTATCACCATTCCATCATTTACCTGGAAAAATCATATGGATGAATTTGACGCCAGTTTTTACAAAGTGCATGTAAATCTAGATGAAAGAGAAGATAGTGAGAAAACAATGATTTTGCAGTCTCTTAAAGCGCAATATGGAGTATCCAGCGAACAAACTGAGAAACTGAATGAGTTGGATAATGATTTACTAGTAACATCCCTGGACTGCATTGGTTTTCCGGCTTTTGTTTCATGGATGTACAAACAGCCAAGTGTGGAAAAAAGGAAGAAATGTCTTAATAGTCCACTGCAAATGATGAGTGAAGAAATTTCTTCGATACAAAAAGCAGAAACAGTAGAAGAGAGAGGAAAGTTTTTGGCGTTATCGTACATTTGTCTAAAACAAGGAAGATCAGATGTTAAAAAAGTTGACAAAAAACTATTCGATTCTTTGAAGAAAAGGTATGCTATTGAATTTGAAGATGAAGATTTATCGAAATACTGTAGAGAAATGGTTGGTTATTATCTGTTGTGTGACGAAAACGGCTTCTTTGAATTTGAGTCGAATATCATGGAAAAGATTGTGGTTGTTTGTTTAGCAAAAGACAGTCCAGAGTTTGTTAAGGAACATTGCAAGAATGATAACGTTAAGTATCTAATTGATCACGATTCTTGTCCTAAACTTGTTGACAAATGGTTCACAGAATGCTTTACGATAGTTAAAGAAACATATCTTATTGATCCTTTGAAAAAAGTTTTTTTTAAATTAGCACACACACACACACACAGACACACACACACACACACACACACACACACACACACACACACACATATATATATATATATATATATATATATATATATATATATATATATATATATATATATATATATAAAACTGATATTAAATTCTTTATCCAAAATCGAAATTGTTATAATGCTGGTGCACTCAATGTGAAAACATACCATGTGTTGTTGATATGTTATGAGCAATTTGTTAACATGAACTATTCAAAGTTGTAGATTTATAGGTAACAGGTTTCTATCAATCATTTTAAAACATGAAACCATTTGTACATGAAAATGCATTTTCTAATTGCATTGTCTCATAAAATTATCATTTTATCATTATTTCAATGATAAATAATTGTACTTATACATGTATGTTTACTTACATTTTCTTCAAGACTTTTTTTCAAATTAGCGTGACACTTTTCAAATTACTCTGCAAATAACAAAAAATAATTATGGGAAGTCATACAATTTAGTTTACATGCATAGGACATGTTAATAGCAATTTGGACGTTTTGTGAAAGTTCTACATATATTTTGCAACACTTTAAATATTATTTGAAAGTTACACATGCGCATTCTACACAAACAATTCCATATATGACCATGCTTGTAGATTCCTCATGTAGAGAAAATCAGATGGAGACATGCAGTCATTTGTTATTATCATTTGTTTTTTTATTACCAATAGTACAGTATCATAAGTATGAACCCAGGTGACAAGATTTCAAACAGTGTCATGATAGTAATATGCTGAGTTATAAAAAACTAGTAATAAGAATTAATGTGCATGCACATTTAATATCAACTGGATGAATGTGTAAAAAATATAAATGAACTGTCATGGAGGAATTTTGAACACAGTAGAAAGGTGTTATTGATCACTGAAAGCTGTTTATCAATTTTCAGAAAATGAAATCAGCTGTTTATAATAATCTTTTAGCCTTTATTGTATACTGATTTTCAGAAAATCAAATCAGCTGTTTTACACAGTATTGTATTGTCTACCTGCAAATTGAAAAAAAAACTACAGCTGTGTAAACCTAAGTATTGTCAGTACAAGTACTATAAACTGATTCGTGTCGATTGGTTCAGATGAAAATGATCAACAATTAACGGACTGGCAATAAAGCTACATGTATATATTGTATAAATGTAAAGAATGCAGTCTCTTCTCACGTTTTGAACGAAACAACATCAGAAATTCATTAGCTGTATAAAATCAAAATCAAATAGTTATTAAGCTATCTGTTACATTACAAATATCTTATATATCTATTCTACATGTACATACCCGATGAATCACCAAAAAATCGCTATCATAGGGAATACCAGCCACACGTGTTTACATTGTCTGACGAGCGCTTTCAGGATGTAGGCCAGATTCACAACCATACAACAGATGCGTTATGGAAATTCTTCGTATATTCTAATTGTTGTAAACTTATAAAAACACACATGAGTGATTCGTAGTTATATTTTTCTTATGAAGTATTAAATCAGCCGTCATTTTGCTTAAACTGCTGTTTTCGGTATTTTTTCTATGTATGGAAATACAGAGGCGGGGTGTATTTATGATATACATCTCATTATGCCTTCATTAGCATATCAAAACGATGTGAAGCCTTATCTGTCCTGCAAATTAAAATGTTTACATAAATGATTACCTAAAATGTTTCATTTTCTATTGTCGGCAATAAATAGGGGGGAAAAGCTTATTATGCAGGTAAAAATCGACAATTTTTTTAAAATTTAAATCAAGTGTTACTGGATAAATGTATGACGTCCTGAATGTCGGTTCAATACAGACTCACTTAGTTAAGTTTGTTAATCAACATTTTCCGGAGAGCTATTGTAATACAGCTTTACAGCCACTTGTGAACATGTGATGTTCCCTATAAAGCAGCTACTTAATTCTATAAAATTATCGTCAAAACAGTATACATGTATCTTTTAAAATATTTTATGATTAAAACTCTACCAGCTCATATACGATCAAACTCATTTGACCCACCCCGTTCCTTAAGTTCAGAAATCTAATTTCCGACGAAAAACATAATTACAAAACATGAGAATTTAAGTATAATTAGCATTTCTTCAAAACCTTTCAATTTGTAAAACTTTGTGCTCGAGATATATAATTATAATACTTCTTTTTGTTTTAGATTATTTTATTATTTATCTTGCACTTGCACAACAAAATCATTTTGATATTCAAGAAAAGGTATAAAACGAGGTATGGTTGATTGAGGTAAACAACCATCTTTATTGTGGTAAATGGTAATATCATGTTTTGTAAATGAATGTCTTTTTTTTCACTTTAATTTTGACCAATTCAACATACATGTACATATGTCCCATTCTATCTCATGTGCATGTATTCCTTATTCACAACCTTTTTAATAGTCTACGTACGTTGCAGACCTCTGCATTTACATTAGTATTTCGAGGGAAGTAAGATTTTTTCAATGATTTTTCTTGTAAAAAGATTACACCAAAATGTCGGTAATTAAGATAACATCTGTCATCTGTCAAGGTCTAAATGACAATCTTAAAATAAGAGATGTTTTTCAATACTTTCGACACCAGAATTGTAGTATATCATGTCTAATTGATACTCACTTTACACTTGATATGGAACAAACGGTTAGAGTTGAGTGGGGATACGAAACTTATTATAGTTCTTTTGCATCAAATTCCAGAGGAATTGCTATTATGTTCAATAATAATTTTGAATTCAAAGTACATGAACAGCTATCGGATAATAATGGTAATTATCTGGTACTAGATATATCCATAGAAGGCAAAAAAATTACTCTGTTGACCATATATGGACCCAATGAAGATTGAAGATTGTCCAAAATTTTATGAAAATATATCTGATATAATCTCTAACCTTAGTAATGATGTAATCACGGTAGGAGACTTTAATTTAGTTTAAGATCCAAGTATGTATTACTTTAATTATTTACACATTAATAATCCTAAAGCAAGGCAAGTAGTGATTGAGCAAATGAATAACCATAACTTAATTGATATATGTAGAGAATTCTACCCAGATGTTAAAAGATATACATGGAGGAAACCTAACCCCTAGATTTTATACTAGTCTCTAACTCCCTTATATGTAATGTAAAAAGCTGTGATATCCTATGTAGCTATAGGTCGGATCATTCAGCTGTGATGCTAAATCTTCATTTCAGTGTCTTTAGGCATGGAAAGGGCTTATGGAAATTTAACAATGCCTTGCTAAATGAACCTCAATATATTAAAATGATAAACAACCATATAAAAGAAATTAAAAGGCGAAATGCAGTACCGATATATGTACAAAATTTTATTAATGAAATACCTGACTCTGAAATCCAGTTTATGGTTAATGATCAACTATTTTTAGAGACACTATTAATTGAAATAAGAGCTAAACAATCTCTTTTGGTAGCTATGTGAAAAAGAAAAATGCTAATAAGGAAAAAAAACTTAATTCAGGAAAAAGCCAGATTAGAGGAAAATTATGATTTTAATTTAGAAACCTTGGAAGAGAAAAAAAAGAATTAGAGTCAATAGGACAACATAAGTTAATGGGTAATCTGATAAGATCTAGAGCCAAATGGATAAATGAAGGAGAAAAGCCAACCAGTTATTTTCTTAATCTTGAAAATAGAAATTTTACAAATAAAGTAATACCAAAAAACTAGGATAGAAAATAATAAACACATAGAGTTAACAAAACAAAATGAAATTTTATCAGAAGTAGAAAATTTCTCCAAAACATACACTCCACAATCTTTAAGTGAGAAAAATATTGACCATCATGCATTTTTAGAAGATAATAATGTTCCAAAAGTGAATAGCCATGGTAATGTACACTTAGAAGGGAAAATTTTATATTCCGAGGCACTTAGTATTTTAAAAAATATGCCAAATAATAAAAGTCCCGGAAGTGATGGTTTCACTGCAGAATTTTTATAAGTTTTCTGGCAAATTTAGGTCATTATATTGTTCGTTCATTAAATCATGGATATGAAATTGGTGAATTATCTTGTACACAAAAGCAAGGGATTATAACATGAATACCCGAGGAAGGTAAAAGAAAATTTCATCTTAGTAACTGGAGACCAATCTCTTTACTTAATGTTATTTAAATAATAGGGTCAGGCTGTATTGCTCAAATAATTAAGCACATTTTACATAAAATTATAAGTGCTGATCAGACAGGATTTATCCCAGGGAGATATATAGGGGAAAACACCCGCCTAGTTTATGATATAATGTCCTTTACTGAATTACAAGATATACCAGGATTACTGGTTATGATAGACTTTGAAAAAGCTTTTGACTCTGTATCATGGAAAGTTGTATGGATAGGTAGTAAAAAATATTCTAATCACAAATTATGTCAAGAAATTGAATTAATGTGGACAACTAACTTTAAACTTCTCGGTATTCAATATGATGTAGATCTTTCAAAGATCATTAGAATGAATTATGACAAAAAATTAGTTAAAATCAAATCAACTGTAGAACAGTGGAAAAAGAGAAACTTAACCCCGATTGGTAAAGTCACTTTAATAAAATCACTTATTATATCACAGCTAAATCATTTATTTATCTCTTTGCCAACCCCAGAAATTAGCTTTTTGAAGAATCTAAATAATATTTTGTTTAACTTTCTATGGAATTCAAATGTCGATAAAATAAAAAGAAAACTAAAAAATGATTGACTTAGGTTGTTATATAAAAGCTTTGAGGTCAACATGGGTAAGGACAATTATTAATGATAATGACTCCAAATGGTTAATGTTACTAAAAAGATAATAAATACTGACAAACTAATAAACACAGGATCTGCAAACTTAGAAATTAAAGATTTGCCCACAGAAAACCAATTCTCGAAATGCCTTTATTTTTTATTTTTTAGAAGTTGTGCATAAGAGAAAATATTATATTTCCTGCAATATAACATTATACAGTCATGTATAACTGTGTGCACATTTTCTTTATTGTTGTTGTCTCCTAAATTGCTGATATATTTTCTTTTTTCTTAAGAAGTTGTAAGCAAATTTGGTTTTTCTGATTATTCTGGTCAAACTGTATGTCTTATCGCTTGCTGCTTGTTTACTTGTTTGCCCAATTAAAAAAAGAAAAAAAAACAGCAAAAAAAAAAACAAAACAAAAAAAACGAGGTATGGTTTCATAAATTCTTCCGCGAAAAATGACCAAATCTTTGCAGGTCGTTTAATTCTAACTAATTCAGAAAAATAACAAAAATAAGAGAAAAGTTGTCAATGTGACAGCAAACCGGGTTTTTTTTTTTGTATGAACAGTATCCATTATCCATTCATCAATCCTTAATTGATAAATACTAATTATCCAGAGAAATGAGGTACTCTATATGCAATACCGGTATTTTTGCCAAAAATGGCTAAGTTTAACAGCTAGCATTTTTTCATAATGTTTCAAATTTCTCTCTCACCACCGTTATCCCTACAATATTACTTATTAGGTTTGTTACTGACTGTTTACAGAAATTTGTGGGGTCGGTAAAGTCCATAGAAGGCGAGGCGGAGCAGGTAAAAGTAAATTTCATCTTAGTAACTGGAGACCAATCTCTTTACTTAATGTTATTTAAAAAATAGGGTCAGGCTGTATTGCTCAAAGAATTAAGCACATTTTACATAAAATTATAAGTGCTGATCAGACAGGATTTATCCCAGGGAGATATATAGGGGAAAACACCCGCCTAGTTTATGATATAATGTCCTTTACTGAATTACAAGATATACCAGGATTACTGGTTATGATAGACTTTGAAAAAGCTTTTGACTCTGTATCATGGAAAGTTGTATGGATAGGTAGTAAAAAATATTCTAATCACAAATTATGTCAAGAAATTGAATTAATGTGGACAACTAACTTTAAACTTCTCGGTATTCAATATGATGTAGATCTTTCAAAGATCATTAGAATGAATTATGACAAAAAATTAGTTAAAATCAAATCAACTGTAGAACAGTGGAAAAAGAGAAACTTAACCCCGATTGGTAAAGTCACTTTAATAAAATCACTTATTATATCACAGCTAAATCATTTATTTATCTCTTTGCCAACCCCAGAAATTAGCTTTTTGAAGAATCTAAATAATATTTTGTTTAACTTTCTATGGAATTCAAATGTCGATAAAATAAAAAGAAAACTAAAAAATGATTGACTTAGGTTGTTATATAAAAGCTTTGAGGTCAACATGGGTAAGGAAAATTATTAATGATAATGACTCCAAATGGTTAATGTTACTAAAAAGATAATAAATACTGACAAACTAATAAACACAGGATCTGCAAACTTAGAAATTAAAGATTTGCCCACAGAAAACCAATTCTGGAAAGATACTTTTAGTGCTTATCAGGAATTTCAAGATAATTTAGAAATTAATGATTGGAATGAGTACCTTTATGGTATAACACAAATTTTAGAATTGACAAACAAAGTATTTCTTATAAATCCTGGTATGAAAAAGGGTTAACTCATGTTATTGATCTTTTAGATGAAACTGGTAATTTTAAATCAATTGATACTCCTCAAAAGAAATTTAGCATTAAAACAAATCATGTAACATACAATAGTCTACGAAAGACAATATTAGCAGACTTAAAGAGGTACAATTTTGGTAGAAATGGTTTTATTATTAGACCTATGATTCCATTTAACACTATGATATATATAAGGAAAGGATCAAAACCTATGAATATTTTAAAATCAGCAGTAGTAAAACCAAAGGGTAAAGATAAGTGGGATAGACATTTTGAAATTAGTGATAAGCAATGGAAAACTATTATCTTCCATTTCTAGTTTCATAAGATAGTAAACTGCAGTGGTTTCAATACCGAATAAATCAGCATATTCTAACTACTAATAGTCTTATGTACAAAATAGGAATAACAAATACAAATAAATGTACCTTTTGTAAAGAAGAAGAAGAAGAAGAAACGATTTATCATTTGATTTGGGAATGTCCCATTGTTCAAAGATTTTTAGAACAACTGCATAGTATATGTATATCAAAAGATATTGAATTAAATTTAAGCAATGGCACTTTTATTTTTGGACAAACTAATAAGAATGAATTCTCAGAACTGTTTAATATTTTGCTAATGTTAATAAAACAATACATTTATAAGGCTCGGTGTCAAAATACCTGTCTGTCTATCAAAGGTTTTCTAAATATTTTCAGCTCTTACTTTTAAACCCTGAAATACAACGCTCATGACAGTACAAATATCAATAGTTTTAATACGTTCTGGCAGAAATGGTCTCTTATACTTTAATTTAATGACTTTTTTTTATTGGATCTTTTAATTACTATATATTATAGTATATATGTGATTTTTAAATCCTTTTCTCTTTTCTACATTACATGTACAGAGCAACAATGCCTTTATTTTTTATTTTTTAGAAGTTGTGCATAAGAGAAAATATTATATTTCCTGCAATATAACATTATACAGTCATGTATAACTGTGTGCACATTTTCTTTATTGTTGTTGTCTCCTAAATTGCGGGTATATTTTCCTTTTTCTTAAGAAGTTGTAAGCAAATTTGGTTTTTCTGATTATTCTGGTCAAACTGTATGTCTTATCGCTTGCTGCTTGTTTACTTGTTTGCCCAATTAAAAAAAGAAAAAAAAAACAGCAAAAAAAAAAAAAAAACAAAAAAAAAACGAGGTATGGTTTCATAAATTCTTCCGCGAAAAATGACCAAATCTTTGCAGGTCGTTTAATTCTAACTAATTCAGAAAAATAACAAAAATAAGAGAAAAGTTGTCAATGTGACAGCAAACCGGGTTTTTTTTTGTATGAACAGTATCCATTATCCATTCATCAATCCTTAATTGATAAATACTAATTATCCAGAGAAATGGGGTACTCTATATGCAATACCGGTATTTTTGCCAAAAATGGCTAAGTTTAACAGCTAGCATTTTTTCATAATGTTTCAAATTTCTCTCTCACCACCGTTATCCCTACAAAACCCCATATAAGCTGCATACCTCTTAGCAGGTTAAAGTATTTTGCTGTAGAGGTCTCACCTGTGTGAACGTCAACTTGCGTCGACATGATAGCGATGAAATTATCAAGTTTTACGCTCTCTTTTCAAGCCAGAAGACTGATTCAAATAAACTGGACAAATTATAATTTTAAAACGGAATATGTTTTAAAAACGGAATATGCACATACAGTAAGAGTTAAAAGCATTAAAACCAAAGGCCACGAAAGGAATACTACACTGGCCACGAATTTCAGGTGTGCAATCGGGTGTTACGAAATCAAAGGGTTTTTATAACAGGTAACTATGTGACGGTGCCTATTTACGAGCCGTTTTCAGCTTTAACTTATATTCCAGGTTAAATAACATGTCAAATTATTTTAGAGAAATAAGATATAACGCATTTCTTTTTAATCCTATCGTATAACACCATGAGAATTATATTACAGAAACTACCGCATTCGTCAATTCGGCAGCGATTTTTTTTATACATGAAACTCTTCCTGTTTGGTCTAGTTTTAATCATACCTCAATAATTTCTCTAAAAATCATCCCAGTATGTTCAATAGAAAAAATGTTCATTAAATTAGCTTATTGCAACAGTTTAGCTAAATAATATATTTTTTCAGCCGTTCCGGCCATTATGGCATGCCTTTTCTCGAAGCAAAGCAGTTGCCATATAAGGTCATATCAAAATTCGTCAAACTTGTAGACTTTACATTTGTCAATTTGTATCATCTCAGATGTGTTATTGCCGAGCTGAAGATACAAATGCAGAAACTTAGAGTTGAAAATGTGCAAATTGGAAATTTTAATTAACTATAATGAAAACAATAAAGTTGCAAAATGTGCATCATACGAAGGGACTCAGTCAATTCTTACATGTGTTTATGCCCGAGTTTTATGGGTTACACATTCAGAATAACCCACTTTCATCCTTAGACTCACACCCAAACACGATTGCATATACATTGGGATTTACAAGTTTATTGGATTTAACTTGTCGAAGTTAAATCAGTTTATCAAAGCTAAATATTTTCACCATAATAATAACCCTCCAACCCTTGGGGACCTTTACGCATATTAGCTGGTCATCGCGTGCACTTTGGGATATTAGCTTGAACTTGTGACGTCACAGACTCCCTGCAGAACATCCCATCAGTCGCTGCTTCGAATTTGAAAGGGTAAGACGTGCTTTCTTTTTATCAGACTAATGCGCAATTAATATTTCTATACATTTTATATGCTTTTTTCCGGCATTATTCGGAGCTCGATGTGTGCATATTTGTTTTAGATGTCATTAAGCTAATCATTTTCTTTTTACTGCGAATTTCATAGTGTATACTTATATTTGGTTACATAATAACATATACCGAGCTTATTGGCAAGTGTTATGATTTTAATTACCGGGGGGTCTGTCAAAGAAGGCCCTGTCCCTATAAACACCAATGCCCAACACTCCGCTGCTCACTCAACCACCCCTCCACCAAATGCCAGCTTGTAAAGCCTCCCACTAACTATTTTGCTTCCAGGTCAAACATACAACAGTCATCGAGCAGAGTCTTCTCACCACCAACCACCAACACCCCAAAACCAATCCAGTCATTTAGACGTCAATAAAATAGCATCAACTCCCATTAATGTATCACAGCTACAGAATTATTTACAATTTTATCCTGACCAAAACATAGCAGCTGAATTAATACATGGGTTCTCGCAGGGGTTTTATCTTTCTTATGACGGCCCAAGACATGCAACAGATTTTCGTAATCTTAAGTCATTATTGGGCTTTGAAAATGTAGCAATTGAACTAATAACTAAAGAAATAAACCTAGGTAGGGTGGCCGGCCCATTCACCACTAGTCCCTTACCTAACCTTAGATTGTCACCAATTGGGTTAGTACCCCAAAAAGATGGTTCATCTAGGCTAATCCATCATCTATCTTATCCAGCAGGATTAAGTATTAATGACTTCATCAGCACCAATCATTGTTCAGTAAATTACACATCTTTTGAGACTGCACTCGATATGCTAGCTAAGTTGGGAAGGGGGGCTTTAGTAGCACGCCTGGACATAAAAAGTGCATTTAGACTTTTACCAATAAACCCCTCTGATTTTGACTTGTTAGGTTTCAAAGTTCTGGACAAAGTTTACATAGATATGTGTCTACCATTTGGATGTGCTAGCAGTTGTGCCAAGTTTGAGAAATGTTCATCCTTTTTAGAATGGGCACTTAGGGAACAGTCGGGAAGTAGCAATGCTATACATTTCTTAGATGATTTCTTACTGGCCGGCAGGTCAGGGACATTGGATTGTACAACTCTCATGTCAGGCTTTATTACCATCTGTGCAGACTTGGGGTTCCTTTAGCTCAGGAGAAAACAATAGGCCCCACAACAGTTTTGACTTTTCTTGGGTTAGAAATTAATACTTACAACATGACTGTTCAGATTCCTAATGACAAATTATGTCAGCTCAAGGCAGGGTTGGTATCTATGCTGAATAAAAACAAAGTAACACTCAAGCAATTGCAAAGACTTACAGGTTTGTTAAATTTTTGTATTAGGGCTCTTCCTTCAGGTAGGGCATTTGTTCGCCGACTCTATGACGCCACACATGGCCTAACGAAACCCCACCATCATCGCAGAGTAACAGTCGAGATGAAGAAAGACATTCACACTTGGCTCTTATTTTTAGATTTCTTTAATGGGGTGACGTCATACCAGATAGTTGACTGGACAAGAGACTTTGACATGCAGTTATTTACTGACAGTGCAGGTTGTTCAGACATGGGTTGTGGTGCAATATTTTAGTCTCATTGGGCTTACATTTTATGGCCACAAGAATGGAAATACTCCAATATTTCAAACAGGTTACATTTTTAGAGTTAGTACCTATTGTTATGGCTTTCTCCATTTGGGGCAATGAATTTCAAGGTAAAAAAGTTATATTGCACACTGACAACAAGGCTTTGGTATCAATTTTGAATTCAAAAACATCCAAATCAAAGCAAATTATGCATTTACTTAGACCTTTAGTCCTGCAATCTCTATTACATAATGTATTATTCAGGGAGGAGCACATAGAGGGCATTAAAAATGTTAAAGCAGACTCTCTTTCCCGGCAGCAATGGTCAAGGTTCAGAGGGTCATTTCCAGGGGCCGACGAGCAGCCGACAAAGGTGCCCATTTCATTTCACAAGATGACCTGCAACATAGATCTCAAGCACTGCTCAACTTCGCCTTAGCCAATAATACTAAGAAATTGTACTCTGCAAGTATTCGCATGTTCAATGCATTCAGAACTTTGTACAACCATCGAATCATATGGCCTCCCACACCATACCAGCTCACACAATTCATTGCCTACTTGGCGATTCACAAATTTAGCCCCAGCACAGCCAATTCATGCCTAGCAGGTATCTCATTTTATTGTAAAATCTCTGATGTCTCGGACACAACTCAATCCTTTATAGTGAAGAAAACACTGTTGGGCTATTGCCGCTCCAAAGTACAGACAGATGATCGTAAACCCATAACCTTGGACATATTGCGGAAAATCATAGTAACTGTTGCACTACCATCCGTTTGTACATCACACTATGAGGCTTCACTTTTCTCTGCTATCTTTACCACAGCATTGTTTGGTTATTTTAGAATAGGAGAACTTGTTCAAAACACTAGTAAGGAAGTTGGCCATGCAATCCAGACAAGTAATGTTAGATACATTGCATTAAACAACACCATTCAAATCTCGCTCAAACACTCAAAAACCGATCAGGAGGGGAAGGGATCACTCATAAACTTGCTATCCACAAACAACATCATTTGCCCGGTGTCATCGCTCACGTCATTCATGTCAGCCAGACCTCATTGTCCCGGTATCTTCTTTTGTCATGCGAGGGGCACGGCAGTCACTAGATATCAGGTTATGTCAGTTTTCTCTATGCTTATCGCAAAATTGGGTTTAGATACCAAAAGGTACAAAACACATTCATTTCGCATAGGGGCAGCCACAGATGCCTGGGTCCAGGGCAGGAGTGAGGATCAGATCGCAGCAGGGGGCAGGTGGAAGTCCAAGTGCTTACATAGATACATTAGATGCTAAACCAGCCACAAGTTTTTTGTCACAATAGGCTGTATTACTTTGATACTATTTTTTTTTCGGACTAGCTGCTTTAAGACTTATCATTTGCATCACATACTGGTATCATTGTAGGTCACAAAAGAATTTGGATTTTAGGATCATCATTAATTTAGCATGCGTTCTTGCATGCCAGATCCTCCTCATTCGGGGCAAATCTCCAGTTGCACAGACTCAACGCTTCAGTGTTTTGACAGGGGAAGGGGGGTATGAGATGGAAGCAAGTCTGCCCCAAGGTACGGTCTTTATTGAAGGTTGAAGATCTGCCCCATTACCTGTTAGTCCATTGGGGGGGATGATATTGGTCAGGAAGACAAGTGTGTAGTGCTTCGCGAAAATATCAAGAAGGGTCTCGATAAATTGCAAAACTTGTTGCCTAATACCACATTAATTTGGTCACAGGTTTTACCTAGGTTACAATGGCGGGGGGAAGTAGATCATTTAGCCTTAGAGAGAGCTAGAGTGAGACTTAATAGCTGTATAGCTACTTACATTCTCGAGTTAGGGGGCAACTATATCAGATATATCCAGAACTTCAGGAGTCAAGCCCTTGCTTGTTTAGGGATAAGGTCCATCTAAATTCCTTGGGCAATAGCTTTTACCTCCATAGAATTCAGCAGTCCTTTCAGGATTTCCTGGCTGATGACAGAGTAGTGGTGGCCCCAAAAGCTGGCGACCATGGGCCATGGCTGCAATATGCTTGATTAGCTCTTATAGCAACTACCTGGTTTATTTTGGGATATAAATACCTTGCCTTTTTCAATTTTTATCAGCTGTGTCGAGTTACAAAGTTATTGATGTATATATGTGCTCAATGCTGTTCACATGGTTTATGTCATGATAATTTTCACCCTCGATTTTATGTCACCCCCCCCCCCTTTTTTCTATTCATTTACCCCTTGGTCTTGGTGCTCAATGATTGATGATGTGACTCAAATTTTTGCTCGGGATGCCCAATAGCAAATTGTGCTGGCTCCCCATTTACTTTTATACTTTGTTATTTTGAGGGTGCTCACTGATTGATGATGTGACCCCAAATTTTTTGCCTGGGATGCCCAATAGCAAGTTGTGCTGGCTCCCCATTGTTTTTATTCATTGTTGTGTTGTGGGTGCTCACTGATTTACGACGTGACCCCAATTTTTGCTTGGGATGCCCAATAGCCAATTATGCTGGCTCCCCTTTGCTTTTTTTTTTTTGAGGGTGCTCATTGATTGATGATGTGACTCCCCACTGTTTATATTTATTTTGTTGATTTTGAGGGTGCTCACTGACTGATGACGTGACCCCCAACATTTTCTCGTGACTCTACCCTACTTGCGCTAAGTAGTTTTTTGCTTATAGGTGTACGTTCACTGGTTCTGATTTTGATTGCGAAATTTGGTATCAATTTGTTTTTGGACTTTGTGTGTTTATTGGTTTTAGTGGGTTAGCTCTACTGGCGGCGCAGACTTTGCAGTGCCGCATAGT
This sequence comes from Magallana hongkongensis, assembly GCA_015776775.1. NCBI lineage: Eukaryota > Metazoa > Mollusca > Bivalvia > Ostreida > Ostreidae > Magallana > Magallana hongkongensis. The sequence goes on from CM027470.1 coordinate 32,666,154, forward strand.
CTCGTGGCGAATATTTCAGCTTACCAGTAGTGCTCACATGGACTTTTAATGGTTTATATAATATGTTTAAGTATTAATGAATAAGGTATAATTTTTTACGGGTGAACGGCTGATCCCAGGGTTCACCTTGTATTCTGTATTCATTTTAATATCAAGCAGCCGTGGCCATTATCGCCAATAAATCCATAAAACTCACATGTAGTATTTTGTTGTTTAATTTTTTGATCATTTGACATCTACGTTAGCAATGTTTTGTCTTTGATAAACAAGGATTTACATTTCTGGATTTTTAAACATGATTACCCTCGATAATCTTCATGGACATTATAACAATGCATTTATTTTTTAATAGACGCACCGGCGAAGCGTTAATTGTACATAAACATGAGAGCTTTTCAAAAATTCATAGCTTTAACATCAGTGGTTAAAAAGACACGCAGTTCGAACTAGACGAGTAATAGATGCTGTTTATTATGGCATGACATTGTACGTAGAATCTGTATAAGAAATCCGATATTCTCTTTTCTCACCTTCATTCATTCGACCACTTATCTAACCAAATCTTAAATAAGAATCAAATTTAGAAAGCCATTACGTAAATGCCATTTAATAAAATGTGAAACTATTTAAACTTTATTAGTGATATTTCATTATGAAACTACAAATGACGTTTGAAATCAAATATGAAACGACAAAAGGTCTGGATAACGAATAGAGGTCAATATGACTTACAACCCGCCATACATAACATACGGTAAACCCCAGGACGATATTATTGGAAAATAATGAAACTTATTTACACCTAAATATACATTTTACCTAAACAGAGTAAAAGTCTTGTCAATCACCACTGGTTAACTGAAATATTTGCTTGGTAGCTTGACGTACGTTCGTTACATATCAGGCAGCTGTGGCTGATTGACTCTTATAGTAACATCTCAATTCAGAAAAAATAACGTGATTAGTAAGATCACATTATTACATATATGTGAAACCGAAAGCTTTGTGGCTTGAATTACGGAAAATTCCATGTAGCGACTGCTGAAATCATTTAGGTATGTTTAAGCAAGAATAGGCACTGTGTGAACACATCTACTGACAAACAAGTTGATAAAACAGGACTATGAACAGTCTCGTTTGAAGTCATCTTTCCGCAAGTTCTCTGGTCGATACAACGCCCTTGTCAGCAAATACAATCTTCCACTTGTTCGCATGCTGATGGACGTTTTCCATAATAATTGTTAGACCATAATTAATTACGTAATTGTGTACGGACCTTTCACCCCCCCCCCCCCCCCCCCGATAACAACGAAGAGCACACGGCGGGTGTGACCGGTCAGCAGAGGATGTTCACTTTATGGCACCTGATCCTACCTCTATCTTTTTAGAGGTCTGTGTTGCTCTGCTTTGAATTTGAATTTCGTTTTATAGATTTTTGAGATGGTTGACAGTTTATTATTGTCTTTTTTTTCATCTAAATATAGAACAGGTACATTAATGTCCCAATCGCAGCTTCTCAGGTGTCTTCCGAGTCCCTGGCAGAGCTCTAACAAATCCACTTCGAATCTAATTAATTCTATAAAGCGAAATATAAATTCAACACTTTTTACTTTACGAACTGTTGAAATGTGAGCCAGGCTTCACTGAATTTATGACATCTGAATAAATACCATAGAAAAAACACGTCAGGCTGTCTAACCGATATTTAATATGGGAAGCGACTGTGTTTTTCCGAGCTCTGCCGTAAAGGCCCGAGAATTTCTGATTGGGCTTGGTACAATATTTAAATGACTAAGACCTGCTTGAATTACGCATTTCATACCTGCCGGAACTATACATTTAATATCGAAAGTAGTAACATACTATTTAGGTATGTCCCATCTTTTAGAAAAAAACTGTCCATACGAGGACTGGACGTCGGAGGCAAGGATTCACTGCTTTAACCCTGAACATTTCCACTGTTTGAAAGACGATTATGAAAGAACTGTATGGTTATGTGCAGAACCGATATGGGTAAACAAAGGTATATTCAGTTCATTTCATGTATTAACCTGTCTGATGTTGCACGGTCGTACTAATCGAGTATGATAAAGTGTTCGTGAAATAAGTCATTGAGCTTGAATTTCAATTTACAAATTAAAGTTAAACCGTAAGCCAACAAATAAAACTACGCAGATATTGATGCATTGTGTGTGCCGCTGCGAATGTCATTTTTTTGTGTAGGTCATTGTCCCGAGTATAACACCGGTTCAAGGTTGCTGGACCTCACAGCGTGTAAACAAAGCAAATGTCCACAACAAGATTATCGATCTAATGACATTGATGTTGGTATGTTGTCCTGATACAATTTTTCAATAAGAAGCTTATGTTCGTGCATTTATTTTATTCTTTAAGATATCATATAAAAATTATCTTGAATTAAAAACTTAAAGGTAACAATCTTGTTTGAAAATGGTTATTACAAATGCATAAAAAAGAATATGAAAATAACTGTATAAACATGTATTCGTTTGGGAGATCTTTTTTCATAGAGTTTAAGTTTATCAGAGTCAAAGGCCCACGTAAGACATTCTGATTGAATTTTTGTTGTTGTCTTTTAATCGGACAAACTTGGTACTAATGGGTAAATGGTTTGTTTAATGAAAGGCCAGCTCCATTCAAACAGATGGGTAAGGGTCATTAAGAAATAATAAAGATATGATAAATTATCATAATAGTATGCATTTAATAATCAGACTTCCTCTTATGTATAATTATTAATATTCTTTAAACCATGACTACGTGGTTCAGCTGAAAGGGACACTCTCATAATGAAAACTGGGTTAAAAGAAAATAACATATCAAGTTAAAATGTGCCGTTAACTCTTTAGACTAATTGGAGAACTGATAGGGAAGAGATTTTGCAAACATTTTACATTTTTGAGTTCTACCACAAAATCAAACTTTTGTTTGTATTTGATTGTTTTGATTTAGAGATTTTCCACCCAGAGAACGAAAAAGTTCGTAGTAAATTTACAATTCAAGAACACAAGTATAGATTTAAAAAAAAAAATAGTTTATTTAAGCAATCTCAAAACAACAATAAGTTATCAAAGACAATTCAATTCTATTTCAAATATAGCAAATCATAAACCTAACATTAATACTTATACATGATATACATGTACCACGTGCCACTTTTTAAAAATACATGTGATCTTGTAAATGTCCATGCTTTTGAACAGTTGTCAAATTACATATAAATAAAAACCACACACACACCCACCCACCAACATCTT